>JAKSZP010006647.1:0-225217 GCA_022478985.1 Massospora cicadina | reverse complement strand
AAATCAAAACCCAGGCTGCGGATCAAGCTGGCGGAGTAGCCCAATGCAGTTCAAAGAGGGGGATATGGTGTTATTCCATGATTAGCATGGATTTGACTGGAAGCACAAACTAGCTATTATTTGGATTAGGCCGTTTGAGATAATAGAGAAAACGGAAGTTGATGCTTATACTATCATGGATCCTGTGAGTGGCCGTATTATAAATCAGGTGCATGCAAAGTTCTTTTGACCATATAAGCAGCAATAAATAAAAATAAAAATAAAAATAGAAGTAAAAATAACAAAAATAGAAAAAGATACAAATAAATAAAAAAGAAAGATAATAATACTTATCATACAAATAATATATGTGCAAGTGTTTGCAGCTTTTTATTTATTGTGCAGGTTGTCCTTCAAGGTCTTTCACTTCGCTGTTTTTGTCTTCTTGTCTTTTTTCAGCTTCCTGCGACGTTCTTTTTATTTAGATCAATGTGACCTTTGTTTCTTCTTCTGCTGCTCTGGAAGTAGCATAGTTTCTATGGACTTGATTGGGGTCGGGGGTGGAGGAGAAGGCTGCTGAGGTGATAGCGAAGGGGCTGGTGCCTGGCCCTGGGCCTTTATGCTAGGTCGAAATGGAGAAGATGGTGCAACGGAACTAGGAGAGGAGGACAACTGGGATTCCACGGTATCAGATGAGGTGGAGAAAGTTTGGCTGGTTGGTTGAGTCAGAACCATTCCTGTCCCATTAGGAGCAGCACTTGTAACCACCTGCGTGATGCTCCTTGGAAATCAAGGAGTATGCCAACAAAGGGGGCCAAAGTGTAAGGGGTGTCAAGTGAGCAGGTGTGTGCCAGCTCAAGGAGAAAAGGCTGCTCCCAAGGCCAGGCAATCCACAAGGAAGTCCTCCATGCTCAGATACACTATCAGAAGAGGAGCAGTTGCAATAAAGCTTCATGGCAGGCCCATTTGAGAACTGTCCGGTGCTGCTCTATTCCCATACCTAAAGCGGTGGTGGGATGCAAAATCAAGTTACCTATGAGCGCCATGATGGGAAGGTACTGTGATGGATTGTCAGCGCTGAGGGTGGTGAACGCCGCGGTGACCCCAGAACAAAGGCGATTTAATCAGTTGTTTCAGAAGTTTATACCTAAGGATTGAAATTGAGCAGGAGAGTGGGAGAAGGACCCTGACCAGCAGGCTGTCACCCACTGCACAAAGCACAACATCCGCTGTACAGACAGAGGCACCAGATGGGATTCTACAGGAGCTGGAAGCACAAGGCAACTAAAGTCGCTCGCTAACAGTTGGGCTGTTTTGTTATGAGAAGGCCCTTGACTCTGCTCACCTCCCCACCGGAGCTGGGCCACAATGTCCCCAAAGGGGGCGCACCAGGAGGCCAAGTGACTAAAAAATTTGGGAAGAATCTCTTCCTGAGCTAGTACAGTTGCGAGGTCCACGTCAGCCTCATCTCTGTCAGCTGGGGGAAACAGGAACCAGGGAAGTGGGATATGGCCTGGGTCAGGTAATTCTGGCCCTAACCACAACCTGTAGAAGAAAGTGAATTCATGAACTTGCAGATGTTGGCGCAGAACAGTTCTCATAGTTATCACAGGGAAAAGAGGTATACAGATTATCATCCAGTCAAAGGGGGAGTAATGTTAGGAACTTATATGACTGGATGACAAGCCACTATTAAAACCATGCAGATCGGTGGGGGAATTCCGCCAAAGGATCAATGAGCAGAATCTGCCGAGGATGATTCAGAGCTATATGTGATTGGTCAATTTAGGATAAGGCGATATAGGTCTTATTGGGTTGCCTCCAAGGTAGGGCAATAAGCAATGTCGACATTCAATGAAAGGGTTTTGGATCGCCTTAAATCAAGGCGATAGATATTTAAAGAATAATATGCCAAAACCAATGAAAAGATGGCGACCTGAATAGACTAAGCAGAAGAGTTGGTACTGGCAGAGGCCACTGGGATTTCAGTGAAACAAGGGGAATGGAGGTCTTGTCTTGAATTAAGTGAAGAAAAGAGGAAGTAGAGAGGAAGAGCGCAGATGAAGGAAGGCTCCACTGAAAGAATTTTCTTTTAATAAAGAAAGTGATTTGGAAATTACTCCCATGTTTATTATAAAAATAAGTGGTTAAAGGTGTATCATAGAACTGGCGATCATCATATCAACCGTCTTATTTTGTATAATGGGGGAAACCCCGTATAGAAAACCCTTTTAGCAGGTACATACTGAATCGCCGAGATTCAACAATGACCCTTCCAAGCACTCAAGATCTTGAGTTTAGAGCAAGTATTACCCTGATTGTTTCTTACCCTAAAGCATCCAGCTATCAAATTCAAGTGGTGAAAGTAGAAGAATTAATTAATTCTTAACCAACTGAAACAAATACCCCTGGAGGGCGACCTAAACATAGTCGCTTCGCCAAGTCTCACCAATTCTGCAACAACAGTACTCCTCACCCATCCTTCCTTATAAAGAAGCGAAAGGTGGCGCGGATGGTGACTTTTCTCTTTCTCATTATCCCACCCTGCCATTAATTATCAGATGAAATCACTAGGTTTCATCACATAGAAAACCAGTGACAATTTGGGCTCACTCAACAAATTTAAGCTCATCTCCTTGAATTGTATAAAGCCACATCCAATATTGTATGGGATAATCATGAAGCTATATTGGAACAAACTATTAGATCAATGAATCCAAACCCATCTAACCCATATTGACAACGGAGTTATCCATATTCTACTGGCAAACTCACTCAGCGGATAGTCCACGCCACTGCTGATCTGGACCAGCGAGTGAACAATCTTTGAGCGAATTTATTGAACAAATTGCAGAGAATCATCAAGATATTGACTTTCAAATCGTGGATTTAGCACCTCAAATTCAGCAATTAAGCAAGAGAACCACCATGCTGCCAATTGAGGTAGTTATTATTCAGTGAGGACCTCCTGGAACAGCTTGCCGCGCTATGCCTGAGGCTCCATGGGCCTCAGGGATTAGCCCCCAGGACATAAACTCTTTTGGAGAAAATCATGAAGCTTGAATTAAAGCCCTGGAGCTACTGCTAATGAATGTGGCTTGGGGAGCCTGGATGAGCATGGAAAAAAAGTTTTTTATGAAACCAACCCTGATCTCTTGGAAAAATATATTTTTTGCTTACAACAAACTTGTACCTGGTTGACCACCTCCAAGCAATCTCAAAAGGCCCAGGGAACAGCCAACATGACCAGTTTAGCGTTAAACACCATGAAATGGAGGTTAAACAAGATACTATATCATCTAAAGTATCAGGCCAGTCCATTGAGATTGAAGCACTCCATTAACCCAGAATTTTAAGGCCTCACTCGCCCATGTCACCACCTTCTACATCACCCTCCGGTACGATATGGATGATTTCCCCTCAAGTTGATAGGTTATTCTCTCATCCTGACTGTACAACTATAAAGATAATTGAGTCTGACTAACCTCTCTCCCTAGCTATCCATGCTCTATTCAACCCTGTTAGGTAATCTAAGCCTAAATTTATAGATCCAACATGCCTGGTACTGAGATTATCAAGTCTTATTTTCAATTATACAAATGCGATGAGGCCATTACAGAACACTAAAAATGTCAGCACAACCTGACCTGTCTTGATAGTAAGGATAGAAAATCGTGATGTCCTACATTAAGGAGTTTACAACTTTGGCGGAGCTGAAGGACGTCCTCAATAATTAATTTGGTAGTAATCTTTAAGTTTCTAACTGAAAAAAATCCTATATTAGGATCCGCCCTAAAAGGGGGGTAACCAATAATGAGTTTGCCGAGCGTTTTTGCCATGAAGATAATGCCCTCACATCTTGTGATTACGCTAATTTGGATAGTGTTATCACCACCGTTTCTCCATGTTCTAACATAGTACAAAATTCATATTGTACTTGAAAAGCGCTAAAAACTGTATAAACAAATCTTTGACATTAAATAATCTAAAATTGAGTTGCCTGAGTTGGAGACAGGTAAGGCTCAAATAAGGGAAACCTGGTCACAGGTATATGCAATTGAACGATCTCATAGAGGTAAACACTGACGTGACTCATGTCTTACCGTGAGAACTTTGGTCATAATGAAGGCATTCTGTTAGAAGAATTAGCTAAGCAGGCAGAAAAGTGGATTCAGTTTATGGCGTGAGGCACCCTCTGCTGAAGGCCTGTGCCTCATTCTATGCCTGTTGCTGTTCAAAATGAGAGTTATGTCCTTCCCATCTCTGTCAAAGTGGATTCTCAGGATTTATCTTTTCAAATAAAGATCAAATAAATCTTACCCTGCTCCCCTTGACCCTCTCCAAGTATTTAATGTTATAATTTTGGGCGATATATTTGCAATACGCCAGAAGGGTTTTACAGGGTGGAGCCCACTGATAAATAGGTTGGACGATATGGAGATTGCCAGTCCTCAGAACACACTTAAATAAATAATATAATAAATATTGACCGATTGCCAGTCCTCAGAACACACTTAAATAAATAGATATAATAAATATTGACCAATTGCCCAACGACATTTCTTTATTTTATATTTATATAGTGAATACTTTCTGCTCCGCTCCCTCTTTTCTACTAACAAGCATCCTATTTAAATCTTCTTATCTCGCTAATATATACAAGCTTTGATTAATATCAGAATTTTTCTTAGACTGTTCAGTTCTGCTGTATTCTCATTGGTCCTGCAGAGTCTGCTATCCCTAATTTCACTATTGCCTTAGTTAAGGCAATCTACTAAATATTCATCATATGTCAATATAACCTTATCGCCTTATATGGAGCCAAAAAATAATTATTCTTTCTGACCTATATTGCCATATATCAAGGCGCTCAAAAAAATGTAACTAATAATTATGGTTGCCGGATTCTTGCAATTCTGCCGTAGCTATTATGTCTTATCATTCAGTCATATCAGAAACTTTACATTACCCCTCTTGACTAGATGATAAATCTATTGTTTATATGCTCAAAGGAACTTCACGTGCACTCAGTGAATAATCTGACTGCCTGCGGGGTACTTGATAGTTTAGGCATCAACACCTTTTTTTTAATAATTTCAAACAGACCAATCCAGATGCTGGTCAATTTGTGCTTCTAACCAAACCCATGCTGGCCATGGAATATAACCAGCTCTCAATCTTTGAACTGAGCTCTCCACTATGCTATTCCTGATTGGTGGCCTAATTTCTTTTTTTTTCTAGAAAGACTGAAGGAGTACGCTTCAATTTGAAACTTGATTAACGTGTCAGCTAGTTTAGTCAAATAAAGTTGGGGATTCATTCCAGCAGCATTTTTTATGCAGGCATAGAGAAGTGCCTCAAGAGAAGGGTGTCATCCATACATTAATTGAAATGAGCTCTTCCCTGTTGCAGATGATAGCTAATGTTATAAGCAAAGACGGCGGTGGAAAGGAGTTAAATCAAATCTGAAGGTCAATATGCTACCAGTTTATGGAGTATGTTCACTAAAGTCCCATTAACTCGCTCAGGCATCCCATTAGAATCTGGGTAATATGGGGTCATCAAAACCATACGGATTGTCATCAGCTCGATTAGATTTTTAAGGATGTTGGAAGTAAAGTTAATTCCGTTATCAGTATGGAGGAACGAGGGCAGCCATGTCACTGTATACTAAATTCCAAGGTGAACATGGCCACTGTAACCACCCCAAAATCACATATCTTCAATGCTTCACCCACCTGGTCAAGTCTTCGATTGCCACTAAAATTTATTTTGTCCTGTTTGCTCCTGTTGGCAAGGGGCCAACGACATAAAAGGAAACCGTAATACAAGCAAAATGATGTTTCAATAACTGATAAGAGGTCTTCTACATGATCAGCTTTTCCATTTGGCACTGGTGGCAGCAGAAGATTGTTTAAAGCACTACAAAGTCCATGTTTTCCCAGTAATACTGAAGCCGTACAATTCCAAAATCTTGCGCACTTCACCATTTCTGACTTACTTATGTTCTCTCATAATAATGATTGGCCATACCAAGGGTCATAGAAAGCTCACCATAGAATCTTCAATCTGTTTGTAAATCTCTTCGTTCCTCTAGAAGGTATTGGATCGCATCTCATTTAACATATTTATGAATTGAGGCGGCTCCTCATTACATTTTCTGCTGAGCATTTTGTCATACATCACGTTGCAAAAATCCGCTGTGACAGCAACAGTTAACAATTTTGACATTCAATTGGTGTTCTGTTTTTTGGCTCCTGGTCGGTGGAGGATCTCAAAGTCATAAGCCTGCAGCTTGAGGACCCATCCGGCTTGGAGCCCCTCCAGCTCCTTTAGGTTCTTCAGCCAGCATAACGAAGCATGTTCTGGTATGACTATAAACGTCACCTCATGCAAATAATTCCTGAATTACTAATATGCGTAAATCACAGCTAAGCGCTCCTCTCAGTTATGGTATAATTACGTTATGACAATTCATGCTCTGACTGCAGTACGCCATTGGTGTCCTTCCCCTCATCATCTTTATGGTATAGGACCGCCCCTACAGCGGAAATGGATGTATTCATCTAGAAGATGAACTTTTTATTAAAATATGGATAGCTTAGCACCGGTGTACCAATCAGCGCCATTTGAAGTGTGTCAAAGAAGTATTGACGGCGTTCTGACCATTTTAACATTGCATCCTTTTTAAATAACTTAGAAGTGGGCCCTCAATACAGCTGAAGTTAAGCATGAAGCGCCGGTAGTATTTGTACATTCCAAAATACTGGCATATTACGCTTACTGGTTGGTGTAGTCATTTTTTGGATTGCCCCCACCTTGGCCAGTTGTGGTTTCATCCCCTTCGAGTCTACCACAAACCCCAGATATTAAAGCTTGAGTTTGAAAGAGTGATATTTATAAGGATTATTCTTGATGTTTGCCTCAGCGAGCTGTTGGAATACCTCTTCTAGATGGTCAAGGTGCTCAGAAAAATTCATGAGAAAGAATTGAGGTCATTATGGTACCTGTGGATGAATTACAGCTTCAGGTCACCAAGGATAGTGTCCATAACACGTTGAAATGTAGCTGGGGCATTTCGTAGCCCTTCAGGCAAATTTTTCAGATGGAGAAGCCCCTTGAATGTGATTAAAGCGCATATTTCCTATTCCACCGTGGGCAACTCAATTTGCTAGTAACCTGATATCAGATCCATTTCTGAGAAGTAGCAAGATCCTCCTAACCAATCCAGAGCATCATCAATCCAAGGAAAGGGCTATGAGTCCTTCTTAGTAATACTGTTGAGCTTCCAGTAGTCTATCACCACTTGGTTGGTACCATCTTTCTATTATTTAATCCAAATGGGCGAAGCCCACGGACACTTGGATGGTATGAGCATCCCTTGCTCCAGCAGCTTATCAATTTTCTTGGCGACAACTTATTCAGCTGCCCTTAATTGGAAGATCAGCTGAAACCTTATGGGGGATGATCACCTGTGTCCAGTCAATGGACCAGTCCCCAAGCGCATCCTAAGTTGTGGTCATTGATGGAGAAGTTCTCCTTATACTTCTGAAATAAAGCTATTTCTGGGTCTTTTTGTTCTTACAATAATCCTATTTACTCCTACCACTGTACTGCTGTCATTATGCGGGGCTGCGGCCTAACGGGTAGACCAAATATATCCTGTACCCAAACTCATGAACCTAAAGGACCTCCTCAACTGGGTCAAGTGTACTTATGCCACTATTTGATGCTAGCGGATTTGCAATGATTCATTCTGTAGATTTGCTATAAAAACCTTGATCTCCCCATGTTCTGGGAGTATAATGCCTGGTGCCACGTTAGGCTGAAGAAACGTTTGCTGATAAGGACCAACGATCTCCCCATAGAGCTCAGCTGGTACTTCCACCTCTAACTTGGTGTTTATAGTTTAACTTGGGAGCTGGAGGTGATTGAAATAGATCAGGAAGCTCAGAGAGGTAACTCTTGATATTTGTATATCTTATGGGGAAATCCTGAGTCTTCCTCTTTAGCTTATGTAGATCACTGGAATTACACAATCACTATAGGTGGGGCGACATGTCCCATATGTACTGAATCCTTTGGTACTCCGCTGGAAGTAAAGTATTTTGGAATCTGATGCCCTTATATTTTTAAGATTCCCTCTGTCATAATGACAACCGCACTGAAGTGTCACATAAATGCTGTGCCAATAAAATGTTTAAATTACAGTTTTGTAATATCATCGCTGGAGCTACAATGAAAAATTGACCCAAACTGCAAGGGCAATGCAATGTATGCTCACTCTGAGACTGTGTTTTAAGCTCCAGTTGTCCCATACATCATTTGATAATATATGTCGGGATTACTAGATGAATGGTAGATTTGGATATGTCAGATAATGGGAATTGATCCTAAGCTGACCAAAAAGGACAAACTTCTGTGGGGGACAATCCCAAACGAAAGTTGACAGCTATCAAATTCAGAGATTAATCCAAATTCGGCCAAAAAGCACAAACTTCTGTCAGGCATCATCACTGATGAGAGTTGACCTCTATCAAAAATTGGCAATCAACACCAACTGATACAACCAAATCATGCTTCCTCAATTTCACCCAATCTTGGGTCTAAACCTGAGTTATGAGATGAGCTCAATCAGATCAACAAAATTAATTGAGCTTGCACTGAATTACCAATCTGTTTATATTATCAGATCTAGCCTTGAACGGCTTAGATTTTCCCTGATAAACCTCTCCAATTACTTTAAAAGGTGATATTGAGTAATAAACTTCACGTTTTTTCCCCTTTTCACAATTTTAGATCAAAATTGATTTGTTTTTATAAGGAATTGCTTATCCAGACATTGTATCTAGAAAAGGCTTCTCTACTAAGAGAAGCAGAAAATAAGAAATTTAACACCCTGACAACTTCAGGTCCCCTGGCCTCAAAATATTGAGGGATACAAGGTACTACACCTGTGGTCCTGACAAAACTGGTGCTCCATGCCAGGTATACCCTGAGTTCATACTGAAATATAATTAAATAAACCAAGTATGAATAATAGCCATACGGCGCCCAATCTCATGTTAGATCTGGAACACCTTAAACTCAAATATAATTTCCACGCTATGATGCGCGGCTAGGAGCAACAAATCCTTACCCTTGAGCAACACCAACTCGAACTTTGAGATACAACTACCAGCTCATAAAATTGCCAATTATCCCCTCTTGTTGCTACCATATTGGCCCTTTAGGCTGCCCATGACCGGGTAGACTCAATAATTGAGGATATAACACCTTGAAAAAAGTGGACGCCCTCCATCCTTATGACACGTCCAGCAATAACAGTTCCCCTTTAGGTGACAATAGCCCCTAAGTCAATAAACGTTGTTTGACCATTAACTCTCTCAGTGGCATGTTCAAACTGTCGTTCAAAGAGAAGTGA
Source organism: Massospora cicadina (assembly GCA_022478985.1). Classification (NCBI taxonomy): domain Eukaryota; kingdom Fungi; phylum Entomophthoromycota; class Entomophthoromycetes; order Entomophthorales; family Entomophthoraceae; genus Massospora; species Massospora cicadina. Next base: position 215,814 of record JAKSZP010006647.1, on the reverse strand, counting down.
ATTCAGGCGAAAGAAGTATCTTCTCCTCCTTATTTATTTATGAACATGCCTTAGAAGAAGCCTCTGACACCCAGCGTCTTAAATACTTGACCAACTGTCTTAGCTTAATGGCTCAAGCCATTATGGTTCACCATCTGATGCATTGCCATACTTGGAATGATGTCAAGACTGTTTTGCTTTGGGAATTTGGGAGCTACATAACCTTAACCAACCAAAAACAGACCTTTATGTGTATCTGCCTTAATTGGGGGGAAACTTTTAGCAAATTAGCCCACTGTTTTACCCTCAAAGAACAAACTCTGGTTTTAGGGAATCATCTTACGTTAAACAATGCCATCACTGCTGCATTAGCAGCGTATAAAATATGCCTAATACTGTACATTATTTTACACTGGCAAAGTTTAACTTAACGTCCCTCCTTCATGTTAAAGAGGCTGTACAGAAAATTCAGGCTGAACTACATAAACCAGTCAGGCCACCTCGTTTTAACACCAATAAGCCCCAGTCCCAAGAAATGGCCATTACACCCCCTGGCTCACCTACACCTAAATTATACTGCACTCAATACAGGAGAAACGATCACACTGTAGCTGACTGCCACATCCTTCGACGTAACCCAGTAAAAGAATCTATCAGCATAGGGCAAGAGGATCCCTATGCTGGGGGAAAACAAGTGCCTCAAGACTATGGTTCTAACCTTACCTCATACCCCAGCACTTTAGGTTGTTTTTGTTAGCTGCCTTGCAGAAGTTGACGTACCCATTCTCTATCCAAGGAATTAACACCTCCCGCTCTCTTACTTTTAGTTGTTCAGTAACAACAACAAATTTTGACAGTCAACTCTTCTATGGAAAGTCAAAGCCTGGCAGACAAAACGTTCAAACGCAATGAACATCCCCAAGCTTGGATACAGCAGAAATCTACACTCGCTTCATTACAAATCCCTACTGAGAGTCTACTAGCTGTTAATTTCCATTCAGATCTTTGGTAGTTCAAGTCGAGGTAGTCATACATAAGGTTTAAGTCCTGGAAATAATTGATACCAGCAAAACATTTAATGTTGTATCCTCCCAACTTATTTAAAAGATAAAAATGGCTCCAGACTTGATCTTTGAGGCTAAATATGGACGGCGGATGGTCATTCTACTAAGGCGGTTGGAGTATATTCTGCCTTACCTCTTCAGTTTGGGAAACTCTTATTTACTGCCCCCAAAATTTCATTAGAAAACAATACTTATGAGTTGCTTATTGGGGTCCAACTTATGCGGGAGTTTAACTGCATCATCAGCCTAAGAAAAATTACCTGTCCCTACTAGGGTATCAGAATCCATTAATATCTGAGCTCCCACGAAAAATAAAGGAGCCTCTAAAAATGGACATTTTTCCTTGAATACACATCCTCCATTTGAAAAATCGAGTCCAAGTCTTAGGGGAAAAAACTAAGTCACCCCAGAGGATGTGAGTGCTGAAGAGGGGATTCCTCAATATACCCTCGTCCTGCTACAATACCCTTGGGCTCACAAGTTACTGTAGATCTGGGGATTCAGATTTTTACCTCTCCTGATCAAATTTTGGAGCTTAGTTGACACCCAAACCTTTCCATCAAGGAAGATTGACCTGCCCAGGGATTTTGGTTCCTGCATACATGAAATCTATCTCTAACTATAAAAGGGAATTTAACCACTAAACTTTTTTAAGGTCCCAAGGCATACCCCTATCACTTATGTAAAACTATGACCTATCAAAAATTTTGCTGATGTAAGTTCTTTTGGCTCGTTACAAGAATTAAGAATTAATCCCCCACCCACCATAGCTTTGGTTGATAGTAGAATTGGAGATAATCTTACCCCAAATGAGCGCCATGTGTCAAAAACATACTCTTGAGGAATATGGCAATATTTTTTCCTTAAGGCCAAGTGACTATGGGAAAATGTCTAGGGCAAATCATCAAATCAAAACTGAGGATAAACCTCCATTTAAAATTCTGAATATATCGAAATCCCCAAAGTGGAGGAAGCTCAAGTGGCCAGAGAGTTACAGCAAAAGTTGGAGGCCGAGTTACTTGTGCCTTCCAAAAGCCATGGGCTTCCCCACTCCTATTAATTCAGAAAAAGGATGACGGTCACAGGGTCATCATGGATTATCACTGCCTCAACTCTGTTACTTGCAAAGATGGTTACTCTCTGTTGAATATAGATGACACTTTACCTTAATGTTAGGATCCCATTATTTTTCAGCTATTGGTCACGCCAGTGGATACTGGCAGATAGATTTGTCACCTGAGGATTGGGCAAAATGTACTTTCATCACAAGTGAAGGACCATTTGAGCCCTTCGAATGCCTCAGGGATTATGTAACACCCCTGCTACCTTCCAACGCGCTATGGACGGATTTTTAGGCGATTTAAAAAGCTCCTGTGTACTAGTTTACCTTGATGATATTACTTTTTTTTCAAGAATATTTACTGAACATCTAGATCACCTCAGGCAAGTGTTTCAGCAGTTATGGCAATCATCATTAAAACTAAAGCTGTCAAAATTGTCTTTCTTCCAGAGTGAGTTAGAATTTATTGAGTCATAAGGTCAGTAAAGCCAGAATATTCCCAATGGACGATAAGGCCTTGCCTATTGCTAAGATGACTCCCCCTAAATCCCTATGAGATGTACAAGGTTTTCTAAGAATGGTGGCTATATTGCCAGTTTATCCCCCATTTATCATACACCTCTGAGCCTCTGGTGTATCTACTGAAAAAAAGAATACACTTTCAGTTAAGAGAGGAGTAACAGCAAGCCTCTGACCTGCTACGTCTCTCTCCCACTCTCCAGTACATATTTATCCATTTTAGATAAACTCTCCTTCTCATTAATGATGCTAGCGATATTGCCATTTGATCCATACTGTGTCATCATGATGAGAACTTAGAGAATTATCCCATTGCCTACTAAAGCAAGAACTTATCTAAAGCCTAATATAATTATAGCGTTGTTGAATATGAATGCTTGGCAGTATTATTGTTTATTAAGCATTTCAAACTTTATCTATATGGAAAACATTTCACTATGATTACCTACCATGCTTCCCTGTGATGGCAACAGAAAATGAAGGACCTTGACATGAGGTTAGCTTTATGGGAATTAAACCTTCAAAGCTATGATTTCTCCCTCATCCATCAACCAGGGCCCAGTTCAAAACGTGGATTGCCTATTTCAGCTTCGCATTAGATTATCACTGGCCCTGAAGAGGATTGACTCTATGATATCCTAACCCAATCACAATTATGGAAGGACGAATCCCTGACCCTTCAAATGGAAGTAATAAAAAAATTGGCAAATCTCCAAATTGATAATTGTCAGTTGTGCAAACTTGTGTCTAAATAACGTGTGCCTTATATAAGACCATCAGCTCGAACCAATGACATTTTAGAGGGACATCAGCATGTCAGCCAATGGGGAATTTGAAAAACTATCAGTGGCTTTTGACTAATGTTATAGGAGGGGATACTTGTTTCTATCCAGGATGTATTGGATTCCTTTCTGGTATATAAAAGCCAAGATGATCTAATCCTCAATCTCAACATCTAGTGGTTCCACCCTGTAAACCATTCCATACTATTAGCGTTAATTTATGGGCCCTCTTACCCAAGCCTCCTATGGTCATCAATTCCTACTAATAGACGTAAACTTTGTAACTAATTGTATAGAAGCTGTATAACTCCCCGCCGCTTCAACAAAAGCCACCACCACGTTCTTTTATAATAGGATTATCACCCAGCATGGGTGCCCTAAAATCATTCTTTCCAATAATAGACAAAATTTCTGCTAGACACTGGTGAAAAATTTAGCTGATCTGATGTAAACCACTTAGGTATTCTCCAGCCCCTACCATCCCTCAAAAAATAGAATGGTAGAGCGGGTAAATGGCACTCTAACTGCAAACTCTCAAAAATGCTATTATTGATCTCATTTGTTGGCCCCAATATTTGCCAAGTGTAATTCTGGCTATTAAAATAGTTGCCATCGAATTACTAAGATGTCTCCATTCCAAGCGTTTTATAGAAGAAATCCCCATCTGCCTTCCAAAGTTCAGGCGATGCTTGATCAAGCTTGTCCCAAAGCACCTAAAGTCTCTATGCAAAGTATTGCAAATAAAATCATATGACTTCTGGCCAATGCTGCAAAAACATGTCAGCCACAGCAAATAGAGAAATGGCTCACCTTAACAATAAGCATGATCCTCTACACACCTTCCAACCAGGTGATCTCATCCTATTCTACCATCACTGGCCTGGAGGTCTGAATCACAAACTGGGCACCAACTGGTCATGGCCCTATCAAGTCATATATAGATGGGGCAATGAACACTTTATTGTAGAGTTTGTTTGGGGCACAGTCATAAACAGCATACATCGTTACTCTCTCCATTCGTTTCCCCCCACGCCAAGATCTAGAGGTGAGTATTGTCAGGATTCCTACTCAAATGATAGATTCATATACATTGGATAATGGGTTTTGATATCAAACCAACCAAAAAGCCCAAACTTCTGTCAGGGATGATCCCCAACAAAAAGTTAGCAGCTATTGAAGTTAAAGATCAATCCCAATTTGGCCAAAAAGCCCAATTTTCTGTTATGCATCATCCCCAATGAGAGTAGACTACTATCGAAATTGGTGATCGACCCCAACTAATACAGCCAAATCATGCTCCCTCGATTTCACCCAGCCTCGTGGTTTAAACCTGAGCTATGATACGAGCTCAATTAGATCAACTAAGTTGTTTGAACTTACACTGAATCCCTGATTGTTTATCTTATCAGACCTAGTGTTGGACGGCTTAGATTTTCCTTGATAAACCTCTCCAATTACTTTAAAAGATGGTATTGAGTAATAAACTTTACACCTTTTCCCCTTTTCACAATTTAAAATTTAAAGTTTTGTTTTTATTAGGAATTGCTTATCCAGACGTTGTATCTAGAAAAAGACTTTTTGACCAAGAGAAGAACTAATAAGCAATTCAACACCTTGAAAACTTCAGGTCACCTGGCCTCAGAATATTGAGGGATATGAGGTATTACACCCGTGGTCCTGACAATATACATCTTTTTTGTCAACTTTACTAGCAACTTAGTAGAAACTATGGTGATTGGGGCGCCCATATCTATTATAGCACTGGCTTTGGTTTTTGTTACAACAATGTCACAGAATTACATATAGCTTAAGAAGATATTACTGTTTAATATGTGACATCTAAGGGATCTCTTTTCCTAAGGAAACTCATAATCCCTCAACCGACTTCAGGGTTTATTCAACAATAATGTCTACTGGAAGGGATACGTTTACTCCATTCAGGGAGGATGCATCTGAGGAGGGGTCCGGTTTGGCAAAAAAAATTGGTCAAACATTTGACAAGAGTAATTCTTTAGTTGCTCCAGAGGTCCTTCTTCCGCTGTGTCCTTAGCTTGCACTTGTGTCAATAAAATCACCCCTCAAATTAGCTGCTGATATAAGAATGTGTCATTCAAATAAGGGACTTCCACTATATATTAGTTTATAAGTTCAAAAGGGATGTTTGGGTTTGGGATAGCAGAGGTAGAGAGTCCCATCTCTACTCAGCTCTGATTTTTCCTTTAGTACTGGTTTTGTTGTATTTAATGGACCCAACAATTGGGACAGCTCTGTTTAAGGTGCCCAGAGCGACCACATTTGAAACAAGTTACCTAGTTTGACTGCGTCCTTGTTTATTGTAAGATGGGCCAAATTGATAGTTGGACTGCTGATGGTAACTCAGCTGAGGGCGAGGCGCGTAGTTTTAGCAAGGCCAGGGGTACTAGGCAAACTCTGAATAGGGTGAAAGAATTCCACTGAAAGAGAAGGTCCAGAGATGGCTGCTGTAGGTTCCTGCTCTGTATTGGGAGGAGTAAAGGTAGCAGATAGACGGCGCAAAATAATGGAAAATTTTGAGCATGGGTATGTCATCCTCTAATAAAGGAGCAATGACGTTGTAAAGCTTGCAGTATGATTTTTCTCAGAGAGGTCATTATAATTCTCACATTAGCTTCGGCTAAAGTACCAGCCTGTAAGTCCTGGGGAACATCCCCTGGGCGTTAATAGGGCCATTTTCCCATTCCTGAGCAAGAAGGCACTGAAGAGGATGGATGTACCCCTCATTACTCAGGGCGATCTCGCTCACAGGTAGACAAGCGCTGGGTAATAGCTCTCCTGCTTCAGATCCCACTTCCAGTACCCACACCCACCTCAGCAAAACTTCTACAGGGAATCAGTGAAATCTGCACTGAGATTGCTGAAATGTAATTTGGTCAGAACTAATTTAAGCGGCAATCAGCCTAATGCTCAGATTTCAAATGGTCAAAAAGGTATGAAGACCAATCTATCAGCCAGAATGCCCTGACAGTTGCAATTTGGTTAACATGACAATTGAAAAAATCGCCCCCCTCCTAAAGTCATCAGGGATCATCCCCAACGGGCAGGTACCAGCATTGGACACCCTCAATGAGAATTAAAGCTCCTCAATGGCAAATTGTGAATTACGCCTGATGGAATGCTACTGACCAAATGAATGGTCCTTTGACTGAGCAAAGGTGGGTTGGACATCCCGAACCTGTTCTCAACCAAATGGGCCCACCCCTATGTGGCGTGACTTGGGGGATTCCTGCTGCTCGTTGGGCTAAACAATGTTGCACCGACCGCTAGAAATGCAGTCAAGCCTCAGCTCAGATCTTGAGGTTAACAAGCAGCAACTTGGCCTGCCACTGAATTCTTCAATGTCAGTTCCCAGTTAAATTATCTGTTCCCCATTCCTGAACAATTCACCAGTTAGGTTGAACTTGTGGGACTTGATACCGGCTTGTTTCCACTCTAAATTGACTACTATTTAATCAGTTGCATCGCACTGAGAGGATTGTTGGTCGATTTTTCTCTCTTAAATTCTCCATCAAGAGAACCTTCCCCAAAAATTTAGTTTTATATGTTAAGAATTAAACCGCCTCTTCTGCTGGCACTCTCATATCTCCTGAGGTTAACAGCCATGTTTGTCTGGTATTTTATTTTGTGCCTATACAAAATTCTGGCTCACCGGCAGATATAGGTGAATTTCCTTTCCAGTTCCATATCCGTCATACCAGCAGCAGTGCCTTGGGAATTCTGGTTTGACATTTGGGTGCTCTGGCACCTTGGCTGACAGGTCAGTTTAACTCTTACTCGCTGTTCACCTGACATAATTGACCAACCATTATTCTTTGCCATTTCCGCCTTTTCTTGTGTGTATTGGCGCAGCAATGGTCCCTCTTTTTAAACTGAACCAGGTTGTGAAGAAAGATTTTCTCTGCCCACAATAGTCCAGCCCCACTCAAAACTTCAAATCCATACCTCATAGTTGCCGCGGCTATTCTTCCCATGTCAGCACAATCTGACATCTCGACTTGCAATGAGTTTACCCCCCACCAAAGCCTAGTGGTTTCCCCTGACCCCACTACCATCTCTTCAGTATCACTGGATTCATCCAAACATACTAATAAAGAAAACTCCATTTACTTCTTAGTACTCATTAAGATTAGTGTTGGTCCCATCACGTCTCCTTTGAGGCCCTGGTGGACACTGGAGTCACGGGCAATTTTATGAGTGTAGAACTGGCCCAGCAATTAGAACTTGCCCTGGATGCAGGTCCTTCAGTGATGGTTGCGTCGTCAGCCTCCCAAACCCAAAACATGATATGCTGACCAGTCACATTCCAATACACCAGTTCAACTTCTGTGACCGCTTTTCTGTTATGCCAAACTTGGTGTTTCCAGTGACCTTAGGAGTGGGATGGTGGCGTCAGAAACATGTCAAGATCCACTTGGAGTCTAACATACTATCGTTCACTAATAATTGACTGGAGGGTGAATTTCCCCTAATAAATACTCTTAAAAAAGCTCAAGGCCGCAGTTCTATTACATCCCTCGTCTCCCCTACAGGCAAACCATCTGATTCTCCAGAAAGTTTAATGCGCTATTAAAGCATTTTTAATTTTGAAAAGGCAGATCATTTGCCTCCCCACACTAGATTTGTCTGTGATCTTTGCACAATGGTGGAGTTGATAAATATCAACTGCCCATTGTATCCCCACACAGAAGAGGAGGAGGCTGCGATCAGCATCTGGTTGGATGATATGTTGAAAAAAGGGTGGTTGTTCAAGGAGAACTCGCCCATCTCATCTCCCATTGTCTTTGCTAAAAAAGCCAATGGTTCTCACCACCACTGTGTGGACTATGGACACCTATAACAAAATCACAGTTTCCAATACCTACCCCCTGCCTATAGAACAGACAATAAGCCAAGCAATCGCCAAATCTCGGGTGTTTTCTAAGCTGGATCTTTTCAATGCATTCAACCAGATTTGGGTAATGAAAGGGAAAGAATGGTTAACAGTAATCTGGATGAAGCGGGTCATTTTCCAAATTCCGTGTGATGCCCTTTGGGCTGAAGAACACTCCTGCTACATTTCAACACATGATCAACAATGTACCGGGTGAAATCCAGTTTACCTGCACAGTTGCATATATTGATGATATTCTGGTTCACTTTCACAACTCCCAAACAACATGCTACTGACCTGGAAGCAGTTGTGGCTGCCTTACATAAGGCAGGCTTGTTCGTCAAGTCTTCCAAGTGTGAGTTCTATAAGGAGGAGGTTACCTTTCTTGGGAACCTCACCTTAAAGATGGTTACGTAATCCCTACCAATAAATTGGATGCTATCTGGGAATGGCCAACCCTGACTACCCAGAAACAACTACTGAGTTTCTCAGGAACCATCATTTTCTTAAGAAAGTTATCCCCGCACTTTCCCAGCTTGCTGCCCTACTCTACCCCCTTACAGGGAAAAGCACCATTTTGCTGGATGGCTGAATGCCAACAGGCGTTCAAATCAATTAAAGAGGTGTTTGTATCCCCTCCCATTTGAAACATGCCAATCCCACCAAGCCATATATCATTGCATATGATGCTTCATTGGTAGCCTTAGGGGCAGTTTTGCTCCAGGAGCATGATGGCTTGGAACACCCGGGTCGCCTACTTTTCCCAAAAGTTTAATCCTACGGAGCAGTCTTTGGCTATTTACAACAAGGAATTTTGCAGCTTTGCATGGCCTTAACTCATTGGAGGTACCTCTTACAGGGTGCCCAACATGAATCAACAGTTCGCATGGATCACCAGGCCCTTTTTCACTTTTTTAAACCTCAAAATTGGAACATCAGCAAGTCTGAACCTATCAGGACCTGTGCAGTTTTAACTATAAATATGAACTCATTAAAGGTGCGCTCAATGTACTCCCCAATTTTCCTAGCCGCAGCCCCACCCACAGTTCCGCAGATCTGGAGGAAGTGAAACTCATTACTGAGATTCCTACCACACAAATTCTGTCAATTGTCCCCCCTGTCATTTCTTCCGTCGCTCTGGCCCCTGATGCTCCATTAGTTGCTCAGGTCATAGTAAGTCAAATGGCCTGCCCTGAGGGCGTGTTTTGGTCGAGCATTGTCTCACCAGAAGCATAAACATTCCCTATACTCACTGAAGGAAGGTCTTATATATTTTAGATCTCGCGTTTGGGTTCCCCCCTCCTTCCAAACTGAGGTATTTTGCGCACATAACGATCCCCCCATGGTAGGTCACCCTGGTTCTAAGAAATGCATTGATTTGATCAAATGGACCTACAATTGGGCGGGTTTGACAAAAGAAGTATAGGCCTGGATCATCAACTGCGTTACTTGTGCTCAGGCTAAGTTGGACCGGTCCAGTAGAAACAGTATTTTACACCCCTAAAGCAGGTGGAGGGTCCATGGACGTCAGTGACCATAAACTTTATCATCAAACTCCCCTGCTCTAATGGGTTTAAAGCGGTGATGGTGGTGGTGGACCATTTCAAAAGAAATTTCCCCTTCATTCCTTGCCATTCTGGGATTATGTCAGAGGAGACTGCCCTTCTTTTTGTGCATCACATGTTCTCAATGTTTGGTCTCCCACAGGAGATTATTAGAGACTGTGGTTCACAGTTCATGGCGCGGATTTGGAGCGAACTCCTATTTACCCTAAATATAACCCCCTGCCATTCTACAGCGTACCATCCCCAGTCTGATGGACAGACCGAGTGAGTCAACCAAGAACTCAAACAGTACCTGCATTGCTATGATGCGGCCTCACAGGACACCTGGACCAACAACCTTCCCCTCAACCAATTCGCTTATAACAATGGAACGCACACGTCTATGGGATTTTCACCCTACAAAGTGACGTTGGGTTACAATCCTTCATTTTTGGTTGGACCTTGCTTGCAGCCTGAGGTTCAAGCTGCCGCGGATCATGCTGACCATTTAGGTCAACTCAATCCTTGGTGCGGGAACACCTCACCAAAGCTATTGATGACTCTAAGAGGTTTGCATATTGTTAGTAGCTCCCAGGTCATGATATAACAGTGGGCTCCTATGTTATGCTTGATACCCACCATCTACATATTCAAGCGCCTTCTTATAAATTCGCAAGTATGCATTTCAGCCCCCATTTGGTGGAAGAGGTCTTGGGTAATAGTGCATTCCAGTTTAAGCTTCCAGCTCACTGGAAACAGCATCCCATCTTCCATGTTTCCCAGCTGTCACCTTTCAAGGGTATGGTTCCCATGGAACCTGAACCAATCATCATCAATGATGTGGAAGAGGCTGAGGTGGAGAACATCCTGGCATTCTGCAAGTCCCGCTGGTCCAATCAATATCTCGTGGCTTGGAAAGTTTATCCAGCTTATGAGAACAGTTGGGTCAAGGCATGCGATTGTGCAAACTGTATGTAGGTCAAAGAGTTTCACGAAACCCACCCCAATGCTCCTCGCCCTTCCCAAAAACCTGCGACAATAATGGCAATCAAGTTACCCAGGAGCAGAAGAATGTGACTCTTGTACAGTTTCCCAGTGGTGGGGCCCTTCCCTTGAAAAAAGGAAAGGGTAATGTAAGTCCCAGGGAACATCCCCTGGGCGTTGCTCGGGCCATTTCCCATTCCTGAGCAAGAAGGCACTGAAGAGGATGGCTGTACCCCTCATTTGTCAGGGCAATCTCGCTCACGTGGTAGACGAGCGCTGGGTAACATCTGTCCCAATTTGGATCCTGCTTCCAATACCCACACTCACCTCAGCAGAGCTGCTATGGGGAATCAGTGAAATCCGCGCCAAGATCACTGAAATGAAATCAATTGTACTAAATTGAGTGGCAATCAGTCCAATGCTCAGATTTCAAATATTAAAAAGGGTATGAAGACCGATCTACCAGCCTGAATGCCTGACGGTTGTGATTCAGTTAACACAATGATTGAAAAATACCCTCCTCCCAGGGTTGTCGGGGATCATCCCTGATGGGCAGGTAACAGCATTGGACACCATCGATGAGGATTTAAAGCTCCTCACTGGCAAATTGGGAATTGCGCCTGATGGAATGCTACTGACTGAATGAACTGCCCAGCGACTAAGCACGGGCAGGTTGGCTGTCCTGAACCCATTCCCAACCAAATGGGCCTATCCCTATGTGGCGTGGCCTTGGGGGATTCCTGCTGCTAGTTGGGCTAAACAATGTTGCACCAACCGCTAGAAATGCAGTTAAGACTCAGCTCAGGTTTTGAGGTTTAACCAACAGCAACTTGGCCTGCCACTGAATTCTTCAATGTCAGTTCCCAGTTAAATTATCTGTTCCCCATTCCTGAACAATTCACAAGTTAGGTCTAACTTGCGGGACCCAATCCTGGCTTGTTTCCACTCTAAATTGACTACTATTTAATCAGTTTCATTATACTGAGAAAATTGTTGGTCGATTTTTCTTTCTTAAATTTTCCATTAAAAAAATCTTCCCCAGAAATTTAGTTTTATATGTTGAGAATTAAACCGCCTTATCCGCCGGCACTCTCATACCCCTCAGGTTAACAGCCATGTTTGTCTGGTACTTAGTTTGTGCCTGTATGAAATTCTGACTCACCGGCAGATATTGGTGAAACTATTTTCCTTTTCATATTCGTCATACCAGTAGCAGTGCCTTGGGCATTCTGGTTTGCCGTTTGGGTGCTCTGGCACCTTGGCTGGCAGGCCAGTCTAATTCTTACTTGCTGTTCGCCAGACACAGCCCTTATTAGCATGTGTACTTCCATCATGATGCGGTCTACAGTCATGGCAAGAGTCTCATTATGATGAAACCCTATAGTCAAAAACTCAGCCTTCCACTATGACACCTTTACGCTGCCTCCAAACAACCATAGCACAATCTCCTTCACCTCCTGATAATTAAAGGAGCTTTTTGGAAAGTAAGTAAGTTACTCTTTGGCACCTACACCATCCAGAGTGGAAAACAATAATTTAGTCCTATGCTGATCTGAGCTTCTTCCATCACAAATTAAATCATCTGTTGAATCCATGGATGTTTCTATTGCAGTTGAATGTTAGCTTGTCAATGCAGACCTCACTTCCAGCTCATAACTGCAAGCCTTGGGATTGCACTGTGCGTTTGACTGAGACCCATAGCTGTAAATCTCGGCAAATAGATGGCTCAAAGGCCAGCAGCACTAGGATGGTCGGCTGGCTAGGGGTAACATAGGTTTCTTTGGTGGGCAGGAATGCCATCACATAGGGTTTTGTTGGTTGAGACATGGTCATCCCCAGAGCTTCCATCATAAGTTAAGGAGCTTATGCTGCCTGCAGGCTCAGAAAAAAATCTTCAAATGGAGATCCAGTTTATTATTCATCATAAAATGATCCTTTTCAAGCAGTCCCTTGCCATTCCGCTTCCCAATGGGGGTGAGGCGGTTAAAAGGTAGGGTTCAACTTTAGCTTCATGCCTTGTAGCCACTCAGCAGCGTTGTCTAAGCGATTATCAAGTTGCCTGTTCTGTTTTACAAGTATTTTCAACTGGCTAACTGCATGTATAAGATGATTAAATATTGTCAAGCTCTTATTGGAGCCCCTATTGTTTTTTGAGAACTTTGTCCACAACAAGTTTGAATTCTGCAGCTTCTGCAAGCACAGCAGATTAGGATGATAAATTTTTAGTGAAAGGCTGTTATGCTTTGGCTGCCAACTGGAGAATGTATTTTTAGCTTTTGTGGTTGTTCAATGGGCCCCTGTAGTTAGCACCACTGTTATAATATGGTACAATTGTTTGTTTATGCCAGAGGGGTTTTGCACAGGGTCAAGCCCACTGAGCAATAGGACGGCTAATATAGAGATCATCGGTCCTCAGAACACACTTAAGTAGATGAATATAATGAATATGGAGCAACTGTTCAACGACACATCTGTATTTTAACTTTATATTTACAGCGGATACTTGCTGTTCCACTCTCTCTGTTTTACTCACAATCCTCATGGTTCAATCTTTGTATCTCTTTTTTATATCAGCAACTTTGGTCAATACTGACCATTTTGCTTAACTGTTCAGTTCCGCTGTATTCACATTAGTTCTGGCAGAGTCTACTTTTACTTAATTCACTATCGCCTTAGTTTGAGGCGATCTACTAAATATTTATTATAAATCAACATCGCCTATCACCTTTATAAGAGGCAAACCATTAATTATCCTTTCTGACCCAATATCTCATCATCCCAAGGCGCTCAAATAATTGTAACTAATTTCAAGGGTCGATGTATATTAGCCAATCCACTGTAGCTATTCAGGGCTTATCATCCAGTAATATCAAAATCTTGACATTCCAATTAATTAATCCCCCATTTAGGTACTGAGGTTTTCTGTGTTGAGGTAGCTTTCCATAAGGTGAAAATTCTTGTTTTAGTTTACACCAAATTGGTTTTTTCGTCATTCTCTCAATCAATGATGGATAAAAGTTGCGCGGACCAGAAACACAATTTAGATTATTAGATGGAGGTCCTCAGCAGATTAGATGGTTGGACTTTACTCTCCCTGGCCCTCAAGTTCAGAACCCTGAAAGTGTCATACACAGCAGTTGTGCTGGTGAATGACAGTTATGATTCTCTCATAGGCACCAAATTCCTTTATGAATTTGATTAAAAACAGTCAAAAGGACTTGTAATTTTCCTTTTTATGATAATTTATCCTCTTAATTGTTTAAGACGTTTCTAAAGAGAAAAAAAATGTAAGCCTCAAATCTGCTTTCTGGAACAATTAAATTTCATTAAGTGGCTAGAGTACTAAGTGATCAGGACAAAAACCAAGCTGCCCCCTTACATTTCATAAGCTCAGGAAGGAATGCTCATATAATTCACCAACCGCGCAGTTATACCCCCAAAATTTTATTTATGAGTGGATATGGGCATCCAAATTACCATTGCATTAAACGATTTGTCTTGAAATTCAGGGGAGATTTTTATCCAGGCTGTCATAATTCTTCCTATGCAAGGTGTAAGCCTTGTCCTGAGGAGAAGTTATAAGATGATGCCTTGTGGGACTTGACCTTCAAGCTCCTTTAAGAGTTCCCATAAGTCCAAAATTAAGATTTGAGCTTGCATCATCAATTTAGAAAAAAATTCGATTACTACCTGAATTGCTCTGAATTTGGCCAATAACATTTAACCATGTTTGTTTTATATTACTTAATTCCAGTGCCACATTCACTAGACTCCATCGCCTTTGGCCAAAAGCTCCCAACATCTTCATAAGCTGTTCATTCTGGAAGCTAACAATTTGAACCTCTAAACCTGGACCATTAAAAGAGTTTATACTTAAGGGTAATACTAAATTAATCTAGCTATGAAACTATCACAAGGAGACCAAGAATCTCAGCTGACCTTCCAGTTGGGATGCAATGAGGGACAAAACATTTTGTAATCAAGGATGACAACTGAATCCCGCTTCGCCATTCCCATTGTATTATTATTCCCTTTTACTTTTTAACAGTACTTTTGATCGTGATGTTTTACTCTTAAAAAGTACTTTTTCAGCAAAATATAATACTTATATTATTTTATTTAAGCTTTTATATTATTTTAAATGAAAAAAGTCTCGCCCAACCTTGCGTCTTATGAAGTCTCTACTCTCAATTGACTCTGATGAGCCAAGCCTCTTATACTCAGTCACCATTTTGGTTTCAAACAGTTAGCACTAGTGATTGCATCTGATGAAAACCCAATACAGCCAAATGCAATTCTCTGACTTGCCCAGGGGTTCTGGATCCTGCCTACCAGCGCTCTTAACTATATTATTGGAAAATTTTACTAAATTATGCTGTAAGAACAAACTTAAAATCAACCTGTTGCATATGTTCAGAATCTACCTGCTAATTAATTTTAATCCATCCTTGGGTGTGGAAATCTGCACTATCAAGGAATCAATGATAACACTACCATAGGCATGTTGAAGCTCTAAGGATGACAACTTCACCTCAGAGCAGCAACAGAAAGAGGATGCACTGAATGAGGGTATGTTGAAATATTCTCAAAAGGTTCTGAAATCTTCATAAATGGTGAAAGGGGTACATCATAGAGTTCTTACAGGCGACACACTCTGATCTACCCTCAACTCTAATGGAAGTCAATTGGTTGAAGAAGCCCATGTGACAAAGAAACTAAAGCAGCTACTGGGCGCTGAATTACTCAAGATTTGCCAAAGTCCATGGGCCTCTCCATTGCCGCTTATATAAAAAAAGTATAAAGCCTCAGTTAGTAATGTACTATCACTACTTGAATTCCCTTACTCAAATGGAAAGTTATCCGCTGCCATGTATTGATGATTTCTTATGATTTTTGTCCATACCCAATTGCTTTTCAGCCATGGATTTTACTGGTGGCTTCTGGCATATTGAGCTTGCAATTGAGGATTTTAAAAAAATGTGCCCTCATAGCAAGTGAGGGGTTGTACCTAAAAGGTTTCTCAAGGATTATGTAATGCCCCGGCCACTTTTAAAAGGCTGATGGGTGGCCTGCTAGGGGACCTTAAGATGTCTTGTCTGTTAGTATAGCTTGATGATTTGACTATGTTCTTCCGCATTTCTGACAATATTTTGCTCATTTAAAGGAATGTTTGGCATCTCCACTCTGTTTCGCTTAAGTTAAACCAGCCAAACGATCAGTTTTTCGGATTGACATGGGTTTCTTGTCAATAGAGTTACTTGGAAAGGGATCTTATTGGCCAAAGGAAGTGGTGATTTTTGAGAAGATGGCATGGACCTCCAGGCTATGTGATATACAGGTAATCTCAGGATGGTCGATTATTCTGACAGTTCATCCCCCATTTTGCTGAAATTTCTGAACATTTATGTACCTGCATCACAATGAGATTCATTTGTTAAAAATTGGGAGTTAGAAACTATTGGCCCCCGTTGGTTACTCTTCCGTGAGTACCAAATGTTAGAATCCTGGGTTCTTCCCCAGTTTCTAGCTTCCAATTGTTAACTACACAGGTTTGATATGTCCACGAAATGCATTGTCTGATAGTAAAGATAAATGATTGATAATAGTATGAGGACCTACATCCATATTTAGATAGATAACCCTTTCTGGTCTAACACTAAAACTGTACTTCTCCACGAAATAATCTTGATGTCATCTGTAGGGACTTATACCCTTATCCGCCTAACTTGATTTACGCTCAAATCCAGAAGTTTATGGCCTTTTCTTCTTGTGACGCAAAGTCTGTAGGAATTTCTATCAAAGTTAAAATTCTCTTCTAAGGCTCCTTGATCCTTACGCTTTATCCAACAAAAGAGTTTTCAATTAAGCTCACCGCAATAGTTTCCTGAAAATGATGAGGAAATTCGCCACCCAACCCTCAATTGGCACCTCAGCCATAGAACGGCAGTCGTTGTCATTGAACCTCCCTTTGACATCTCACTTAATGATGGTCTTCTCCATCTGGTTAAGATTCCTTCATCAGAGATCTTAAGACCTAAAACGGAAAGAATCAAAAAACTTGTCCCTAATGTTTCCTACTTAATCCCAAAGAACCACCATATTTGGTGAGAGACCTGCTTAGGTAATGGGACTTGTTACCCATTATGGCAAGTTGTGAAACAACTGATCGGATTTCTAGTTGCAAGAAGCATCACTTGCCTTACAACTTGATCTTTAAATTTTCAATAGGTAAGTGATGAAAACCAACTGATTTTAATCAGTACACCGATAGTTAATCAATGATATTATCAAATGCCCCCATTTCATTAGCAACTCTTCCCAACGTGCTCTTAAGCATAAACCCATATCAATCCCTGATTGATCCAAACTTGGCGAATTACATATTATTACTAAAATATTACTATTTTAAAATCTGGACAATCAATATCCAATTTACCCGCCATAGGGAATTATCCCAGACAATCCATGGTTATCTAGGAGGCTGTAAAGGTGGGAAAAAATACCAACAATCACCCCTCTTGCATAGATTTCCAGCAATAATGAGATTTTACTGGAGAATACCACCTTGAAACAGGTCAATTAAACTCTTATTTTATAGTGGAGCACAGCAAATCTGTAATCAATGCTACCCTAGACAATCTTCAGCATATGGTTTTCTTCCTTTTCCTTCTCACTACCGCCTCCTCAGAGCGTGATCCACATGACCCCCAGTCATTCCAGGATGATCAATTTAGAAGAGACAATACTAGTCACAGAAGGCTTTCCCCCTGGTCAAGGCATATGACTCATTGTCATACTCAGGAGCTTGGTCCGCTGTCATTAAATCTCAGATCTTCCTCCTTGTCCTTGACCTGAGGTCAATGCCGTTGGTGTTGTTTTATGGCAAAATTAGAATGTTCATTTATATATGACCTTGTTATTCTCTCATAAAAACTTATTTTCTCAAATAATTCTTATTCTTATCTGAAGAGCTTATCTTATTAATTTTAAGATCAATTTCTAGAAATTAAAGCTTAATTAATACTGAAGTGACTAATGTCAACTATTATAAGTAGTCTGACATTCCCCCTCTTGTCAAGCTCATATGTTGAATTTGGAATCTCGGTACCAGTAACTGCTTGACAGCTTGTCTATTAAAGATGTTCAGCCCTTTCAACAGATGAGTTGATCTTTGTGGAGAAATCTCTTCTATGGTCCCCCAAGGACTCATACTCCCTGTCAAGCACCTGCATCCAGTCCTTCCACATAATAAACGGAAATGGGATACAACCCCCAACATAACTTGATTAGTAATTGTCTCAAATGACTTGCGGTCAATCCTCACTCTGTCAAAAATTCCCAAATTTGAATTTGATACTCTCCTGTTATTGGTTACTTTCACAGATACACCTACTATCATCATTAAACCTCCTGAAGCAATGACCTCAACTATTGATTGATAATTGCTCAGATCTGGTTTATTTCTGGAGTTCCTTTTCCAACTTGGTTAAGTTTACAAACCAGCTGTTCTTCAACCAAACTGGCCATTGGAAATCACAAACATTTTGATTTCCCCTATACAGAAATAGGGACCCAAGTTTATAAATCTGCCCATAGCTCTGAACCCTCCAATATTACATCCTAGATTAAGATGTTGCAGCCTATGCCCTTCATTTTGACAGCAAAGATTTTCAAAGCTGGGCCATGAAGCTTCCAGCCTCTCCAAGAATCAACGCTCTTTATGTTTTCGCATCCTTAAAACTTTTAGTTGTCATCTGCAGGATGTCATCCTCTCCCCGCATAACTATCTTGTTTCTTGCGAGTACCATTGGTATCTTCCCTTATGGCTTTGATCAGGGGCTGATTTGGCAACCCCACTTAGTATTTCTTACTTAATGCCAGCTCATATGTCCAATGTTCTTGATATAGCTTGGTGTCATGTGCTCAAGTTCAATCTTATAGCTCTGGTGTCATATCAGGATTACTTTGGGATATTTTCAGCTGCCTCTTCTTATTATGTTGCTTCCCCCATAATCTAGGGTCTGTGTCTGGCAGGTAACAATATCTTAATATCTCTTCCCCTTATTGCATTCTCACAAGGATCAGCCTCCGCTTAATGAAATTGGCTTTGGGTCGGTCTAGCCCTTGCTAGAGTCCGATCTATCATATATTTTAACAGTTTATTCACCCCTACTAATATAAATCCTTCCTCCTAAACTGTCAGATAGGCGGAATCATCTCCAAGTCAAGGATAAAAATTTATAAAAATATATCTTTTTTCAGTGCGTTTTTAAGTTTTTCTTGCTATATCTTTATCAATCTTTTGTTTTTTCTTCTCATTTATATGGGATATGACTTTCACGTGGTTCAGAGGTCCATCTTTTTTTCCCAAACTTGTTCCAAAATATACTTTAATCTACCAGTTTCCATGGTTAAGAGGTCTTATTTTGCAAGACTTAACCATCATTGTTGGTTCAGAGGTCCCTTTTTAGGACTTAACCAAAACTATCAGGGCATAAGCATCTTTATTGGCTCAACAGTCCTTTGGGAATACTCTTTTTATTTTTTAATCCACTGTTTATAATATTTATCATGGACTTGATCCGCAATACTTCCATCCAAGAGGTTTTTAATGGAATAGGCGTCCATTGCCAGATTAGCAATAATCTCAAATGGTCCTAATGCATCACATCTAGCTTGTTTCTTCTTCCAAAACCATGCATACACAGTAGGCGACTTTTTCGTCTACGTGGTATTCTGATAAAGCTGGCAAGTTCATATCATCCGCTTTTTGGTCTTGATTTTCCTCTTCAAGGTCATATCAAATGCTTAGAATTGAATCTCGATCAGTATATTCAACAATAGGAGCAGGTGCTTCTTGGCACTCATTCCTAATGTTGGTTCAACCACTGAATATAGAATCAGCGGTACCGCGGCCTTCCTTCCATATAATAATTTAAATGACATTTTCCCATTGCTGTATGGTGACTTATGTTATATGTAAACTTCAATAAACTGAGATGCGTCACCCATGCTGGAATTTTCCCTGTGACCAGCTTCATCAGCGTCATGGCCAGCATTCTGTTGACCCATTTCACCATTCCGTTCATCTCCACCCAGTAAGGTACTGACATGACTCCTCAAATTATCATTATCTCATTCAATTTTGGGATCATATGGGTCATGAAATTCGTCACATTGTCATCTAACAAGACCTGTGGGCTCCATGGCTGTATATGACTTGATCCAGAATAGACCTTGCAGTGCTTTTAGAGTACACTTTTGCTAGGGCCTTCATCTCAACCCATCTAGTTAGATGGTCAATCGCAAGTATAATGTATCTGACTCCCCTTATACTAATGTTTAATGGTCTCATCACATCGTTGGACAACATGCCAAGAAAATCCATGGTGGACCAGTCAATATCCAGTCAACTTCTTATGAGGTTTGTGCAACTGCCACTCCATACAACAAGCCAGATAATCCACTACATTTTAGTTTATATATACCAGTAATAGTCTGGCGATTCTAATTGGTTGTCTTACTCAGGCCATGCTTAACATCCTTATGCGCAGTTTGAACAATTGTTGCTAGTTCTGATGGTCTTGGTAATAGTCATCATTTTTAATCAATCGTCTTAATAAATTGTCCATCTTTAGTTTCAGTGTTTTCCATTGCATTCTGAAGTGCACCTAGGATTTCTCAAGGCTTGTTCCCAATTTCTCATTTGACCATTCTCTGGAATAGCTCATCTGATTGCTAGTATACCACTTGGACCATTGGTAACCTCAATAAGCCATACACATTCTAATGGGAAGCTCCCACTTGGTGACCTATCTCATAATTGTAAGCTTGTAGCTTCAATGTCTACTGGGCCAGTAGTCCTTCCAGTTCTCTTAAATTATGCAGGCAATGCAGCAAAGAGTGGTCCTTCACCACTTTAAAGTGCGTTCTGGTATAAACACCGGAACTTTCTACATGTGTAAATTACCGCAAGGCATTCATGCTCAGAAACGGTATACTTCCTTTCAGCAGTGTCAGACATTTGCCCTCAAAGCAGAAAAGTAATAATGTTTTAGGTCAAATTCAGTCAAAGAGGGGAAAAGTAAGCCATTTGCAATTTTCTGATGTCATTAAAAGATTGTTTATAAAAAAAATGTAAAAAATGAGGAAATTGGGCAAAAGTCCCTGGCTGATTCAATGGAGCCCCATTAATTGAGGAAACACCAGTATGAAAACTGTACGGGCACTAGTAAAATTGGTTGGTCATATTACTACAGCCTCACCACGGACTTGTGGGTTACCATTGAAAGGCACACCCCCAACCCCAACAAAGTCCTTAAATGCACCTGCGTGGGGACACCCCCTTTTATAGGCTTGGTGGGGTCCCCCAAGGTGCAAAAAATTTCTTGGGCGGTGATTGGCTCAATTTTACAAATCATTACCTCATGGGTGTGTTTGGGCCAATCAGAATTCCTTTTGCTTTGCTCCGCTGCCCTGTAGCAAGTTCTCAGGTTATGATACATTATTTCTGCATATTTCCTAATTTGGACTCACATAGGCTATTCTGAACACATTCCCAAATTCCCCCTTAACCCTCAATAAATTTTAAATACTAGATAGTCAAGGGTTGAATATGATGGTTTTACCCATATTCATGTTTAATAGAAATCATAAAAATCCATTTTATTTATCGCTTTATTTATTTACCTAAATCTTTAAACATCTTTGTGGAATACAGCAGGCCTCAAGTTCCAGCGAGCAAAAATTGGATGGATATCCCCAAGCATTTTTTAATATACAGCTCACATAAGCTACCTGATGCTCATCTCTGAGCTCATCTAATTAACTCAGGACGGCGCTGATTGCCGTTTGTAAAGCATTAATCTGTAAAATATATTCTTGATTGTTATTGGACATTTCAATATTGGAGAATTTACAAATACCAGCATAATTTATTGAATGAACTCTGGGCTAGTCATTTCAAATGAATCAATTCATTTGATCCTTCACCAAATGAAAGAGGGGCTCAGCGATTCTCATGAAGACCCATATGAATCTTCAGCAGTGTTTGATCATTTCAAGGAACACTTGGATATCTCGGACAATTCTCAACATGATCATTCACTCTATGGCCACAATCTTTTGGGCTATCTCTGCATTCCTCTAGAGGTAATAATATATTAAGATATTTTAGCTCTTTCTTAAAGAAGTGGCAATTATTTTGCCTAGTTTTAAGATTAGCCATGGAAAGTCTCTTTAAGACAACTTTCAAGTTGTGTGATTGGTCAGTAAAAGTCCTAATGAACACATTTAAATCATCCAATTACACCAGAATGCATGACAACTTCACGTCATTCAATATGGCATTCATAGCCCTCTAGAACGTCTTAGGCGCAATAAAAAGACCTTGGGGCATCCTAGTTGGAGATACAGCCCCTGTGCGGTGATTATCAAACATTACTGATCTTCAATTGGCAAATTAATTTGCCAATATCCCAATATCAGATCCATTGCAGAGAAACATCTTGCTTCCCCCAATCAATCTAATGCATTATCAATTCATGGTAGTGAATACAATTTATTCTTCATTATCTTATTAAGTTTTTAATAATCAAATACCACCCAATTAGAGCCATACTTCTTCTTCACAATAAGGATAGGCTTTTCCCAGGGACTTTATTATGGAACTAGAAGCTCGTGCTTAACTAGTTTGCTGATCTTCTTCCATTACCACTTTAACGACCTTTGACCGATGAATCAACCTCATCCTTATTGTCAAATTTCCCCAGTGTTGACTTTGTGGATGACATTTCTTGCATATCCTAAAATTATTGTTATCATGGATGTATTTCCTGACATTTGTTAGATAGTTTGAGCACCTTCTCCAGATGTTTTGCTATCAGATCAGCAAGTTGCTCTTGAAAGACTAGTAAGTTGATTCTCTCAGCCACCCCTGCCAGTAATCTCATCTCATTGAGGGTCCCAAAATCACGGTATTTTTCCAATTCCACCATCAGATTAGATGCACATATAATGATCTGATTCTTCTAAATCTTCATTGGTTTTTCTCTCAAATTTTCCAAGAGAACTCGAATTTTTCAATGGTTTATCATAATAATTTCATGAGCCACTTAAGGCTCTACTCTGTACTTCTTCCATAGGTTTACAACTTTTTATAAAAAGCTCAGGCATCTCCAACATCAATCCTGTGTTGACTAAGATCAGCGATCTTAGTGGTATGGTCCTCAATTCCTTAATTTTCATCAAAACTTTCCTAATTTTCTAGCTATCTTCAGCATTTCTCTTTGTTTTCACCCAACCAATTGATAACGAATTGAAAAAAACAGTGTTTGTAAATCAAATTGATGAAATTGTTTCTCCTAATCAGTAGATTTTCCCATCTCTCTGATATACTAGTGGTTACGTCTGACACAATATGGTTAACGTATTTTTTTGAAGTTAAATCTAATTCTATACTTTAATAGAAGCTCAGTCCGGATCAGAACATCATAGTAATGGTTGGCCAAAATGATTTTGGGGCGGATACCACTAAAGATCCGAATTGGAGTGGTAAAGCGCTATATACTCCATAGTTGATGGTTGTATTTGGCCTGGTGGTCCCTTATTCTTTCCTATGCTCCAAATCAGATGAGATTCTCCCATTTTCTTCACCAGCTTGGTCAAGACAATGTCAATAGGCGCTTCACTTTCAATTATTGACTGCACCTTTACTCAATTAACCAGTATGTCAATATATTTAGACTCAGAGTATTTTATGACTATGTTTACTAAGTGTATAGCGGCGTTTTTTTTCCACATTGAGGTTTTAAAAAGTTTTACTAATAGATTAGGAGCCAATTCCATAGTTTTGCTAAGGGTGATAGACAGGTTTACCTCATCTAATTTAACCTCAGTCAACTCTTCCAGATTCTCTGCAGCTCAAAGCTAATCTGAAAGTTGTCCCGCATATGGGCGAGCAACTTCCTAAATTTTTTGGGATTAGTCCCCTTTACTGCAGATCTGGTTACTGCATTAAAATCCAAATTGACCACTTGATACAGTTGATCCTATGCGTCATCATCAACAAGTATATCCTTAATGTCATTATCTTCATGCAAGATATTTGGGGGAACAGTTTTATCCTCAGCTCAAGCCTGTTCCCTGTCTAGGCCATCGACCCTTTTCCTGACTTCTGTGCGGGTCTATCCTCTTTTGTCTGGACCAAGTTATTCTGTTCATTTGGCTTCTTGTATTGATATTGCAATCCAATACTATGAATAGATTGAACTCTGATATCAAACTCATCCAAGGCCTCATATAGTGTCTCATTTAAACACCTCACACCTCAGGACTATTGCAAGTGGACACTATTTCAAACTGAGTTGGCCCTGCTGAATAGCTTCTTTTTAAGTAGATGTCTGATGGAACAGGTTTTCTTGAAGCACTAGGCAGTTCCATAACTAGGCAGCAAGCCCCTCTCCCAAATCATGTTTATCTTTGATTTGCTTCAGTACTTGTCCACGTCTGAGCTAAGCAAATGCAATTTAACATGATCCACTTCATGTTTGTTTTCAAGAATATAGCTTCTGAACTAGATCTCATTCTTTCTCCTTTAATGACATTACTTTTCCTAATAACTCTTTGCCAAAATTGGAAACATCTTCTACTCCTTCCTTATATGACATCTTGATTGGCGTATTCTACTCAACTACCCCATGTAGTGAGCACCAAATGTTAAAATTGGAAGTAGGCTACTATTGGCCTCTGTTGGCTACTCTTCGCGAGAGTACCAAATGTTACAATACTTGGTTCTTCCCCAATTAATAGTTTCCAATCATCAAGAGCACAGGCTTAATATGTGCATGTTGTGATATTAACCAGATAAAATCCTCCAATGATTTAGCGTTATCTGGAATTTATGGCCAATCATGGCGGAATGGTTTATTGAATGAAATTTCGTGTGCTTTAATGTGATTGCTGGTTAGTTGCTCCCCAATTTGGGTTGAGCTGAAATTAGTATTTCACTGAGTTTGGTACTTAGGTTTGAGTGGGGCCAATAAGTGGCCCCAAATTAGTAGAAGGATCACCAGCGACTAATAGCCGAGGATGATCCAATCAAGTCAGCGGAATCTGTGATTGATGCCAAAGGCCATTTGTGGTCTGTTGTGGTGATTTCCAGCAAAAAGCCAATGTTTTGCTCATCCATGAATTTGCTGCCTGATTATCTGATGCTGGTAGATCTGACAATTATAATCTCAAGGTGGTTGAAGTTGTTTCCAGTGCCTCATTTATTAAGAAGTTTTTGTTGGTGAGTTTCCAAGATACTCTGAGTCAAAGCAAGCAACTGAAATGGTTTCTAAAGCAATTATATCAAATCGAAGGTCAAAATACAAATTCAATGTTTATTTGAATTTCTACTTATATAATTCACCGGTGACTTAAGGCTTAGGATGAACCAAAAATAATTTGGACATTGGGAAGGATGGAGTGTGAGGGTTGACGACAGGGAAGAATAGAGTAGAAGAAGAAGTGTAAGAAGAAGAGAAGTGGTTGGCTGGAAAAACCAGTAGAAGAGCCAATAGGTTGGCCATGGGCGCAGTAGCCCTTTTGTGAAATAGTATAAATAACTGGAGCTTCCCTTTCAATAAATATCTCCCTTTACTCATTCTCTTTTATGATTTAAGTTTATATTTATTTCGTTGTTTAGGGAATGAGGATAGAGGATCTGAAAAATGGCGCGGGTGACTTGCCAGGGTTAGCCAGCGCTGCTGGCCCCAACGCCTAAAATAAAATGACAAGGGCTGACCAGTCTTCTTACTGGTTAGCCTGCCAACTAGCAGAGCCCATAAAATTTTCTGACAGTGCACATTTCACGTTATCAGATAGTAAATATAGTTGATTGATAATAGTCTGAAGACTATTATCCGTAGTTAAAAAGATAACCCATTCTGGTCCAATGCTAGACCTATACCTCTCTACAAAATACTCTTGATGACATTTGTAGGGACTTCTACCCTTATCTGCCTAGCTTAATACACACTCATATCCAGAAGTTTACGGTCTTTCCTCTTATGACACAATATCTGCAGCAATCCCCATCAAAGCTCAGATTCTTTTCTAAGGTTCCTAAATCCTTACTATTTAACTGACAAAAGAGTTCTCAATTATAGCACACAGCATTAACTTCTTGAGATGAATATACTATTTTAAAATAACAAATTCTACCAACTTAATATCTTTAGTAATGTGAATTATCTGGGAAATTATAAAAGGGAATTTAGTGCTCAACCCTCAGTTGGCGCACCAGGCCATGAAACGACAGGCATTTATGTTGCACTTCCCTTTAACGTCTCACCAGCGATGGTTTTCTCTATGTGGTTAGAAATCCCTTGGCAGACATTTTAAAGACCTAAAACGGACAGAGTCAGAAAACGTGTCCCTAACTTTTCCCACTCAATCTCAGAAAACCAACCATATTTGGTGTGCACCCTGCTTATGTAATGAGACTTGTTACCCATTATGGAAGGTTGTGCACCAACTGATCGCTTTTCTAGTTGCAGGCAGAATCACTTGCCTTGCAACTTGCTCATTAAATTCCCAATTGGTAAGTGATGAAAAATAACTGATCCCAATCATACACCTGATAATTAATCAATGATCAACTATCAGATGCCCACATTTCATGGGCAACTCTATCCGACAAAATCTTACGCATTCACCTGGATCTATCCCTGATAGAACCAACCCTGGAAAATTAACTAAAATCACCCAAAAATTATTAGCCCAAAATCAGGGTCACCAATATATAATTCACTCGCCATAGGGTTTTATCCTCTAGCATTCTATGGTAATCTAGGAGGGTTGGAAGGTGGGCAAAAGTCCCAACACCATTCCGTTGCAAGAGGCTTAACAACGGGCTTTTGACGTCCTGAGGAAAGCTCTCAAGACTCACTATATTAATCAATTCCACTTTTATCCAAAAGCATTAATACTTTTCACTGATTCTCATGATGTAACTGTCAGGGCTATCATGGCGCAGCTCAATGCCAATCAAGTTGATCGCTAAAGAGTAGTTCAGAAAATAATATCTCATGAAGAGAGGAGCTACAGAGTCAGTGGATTGAGTGCTTAGTCATTTTTATGCAATTAAGCACTTCCGTCCTTTTCTGTATGGAAATCGTTTTACAGTAGTTATGGTTCATGCCTCCCTAAGGTGGCTACACCAAAAATAAAGGACCCAAATGAACAGTTGTCCCTCTGGATAATCAAGCTCAAATTTTTGACTTCACAATCATTCATTGTGTGGATATATAATCACAACTCTGATGGGTTGTCTCAACTACCTATGTTTTCCCTCTACTCTTCTGAGAAAGATCGACTTTACGACCTTATTATGAAAACAGAGAAATCGTGCTAAGGGACTCCTGAAGTTCAGCAATGACTGAAGAGAATGAAAAGTGGAACCAGATAGAGGATGAACTGTTATATAAACAAGTTGGACACCCTTAGTCGCCGTGTGTCTATCCCTTATCCAGAATGGAGAACGCTATGGAGAGCTATTCACCTGTATGTCATGCTGCTGTCAGGAAAATCCATCGGTGGCTGCAATAACGATGTTATAGGGAAAAGATAATTGAGTTTATCCAAGACGTTATTTATTCATGTCTCAATTGTGCTAGCCAGAAACCTCCCAATATGCCATATCAAAATCAGAGCATGGTTTCAGTCACCGCATTTGCTACTTTCAGCATTTCCAACATCAGTCCGCTACTTATGGCTAATTTACTGCCACCCATGTATCATACTGGCGGCCAAAAAGTTCGCTAAATGTGTTAAGGCAATCTCTGTTACCTCGCAGACTTCTAAGGCGACCACTTCATTCTTACTTAAACTGGTCTTCGTCAACTATGGTAGCCTCAAGGTAATGCTGTCTGATACCAGCACCAACTACATATCCAAAGTAATCATTGACCTTAATTCATTAATGGCCACTTATGCCTCCTTCACTGCTCAATATCATCCCAGACCAACAGAACAGTGGAATGAGCAAATGGAACTCTAGTTGCTATCCCTACAAAATGTCTCAATCTGACACATCAAGGTGGTAATGAATATCTCTCGGTGGCCCTATTGCATACTACATGAGTTATCATTGCTTCTACCAAATGTCACATATAAAGCTACATATAGGCAGAAACTGGTCCTACCCTCGAGTGTTTAACCTTTAATGGAGACCTCCGCCCTGGAAACAGCCAATCTTGCAACGCGAAGCCTGGAAGATGAATTATTCTGGCTATAAGCCTTAGCTGCCAAGTCTAAGGGACTATCAAAAAATGAGAGGCAGATTAAAGCAACGTACAAAACCAATTTTACCTGAGTATTAATTAAGGGGATCTGTTATTATTCTATCACTACTGGCCAGGGGGTTAGGCCTATGAACTTCATATGCTGTGGTATCGACTGTACTGCAAGATCTACCATCAAGAACTGGAGTATCTAGTTTCTTTGTCTAATCCAGATTCATTATAAATTTGAGTCCATTTCTTTTTCCTCCCCATTAATGTCCCTCCTCTTCAATAACTTGAGGGGGGCATTAGAGGGAGTGATGGGATTAAAACTCATGCAAATGAAGTTTGAGTGGCAGATGATTAACCATCTGCTGAATGGAGTTCTGACACTACAGAAGTGACTAAACCTGAAATGAGCAACGTTTCTAGGACAATTCATTAAATGCTCAAATTCCTCCTAAATTCTCTGTAGCAATTGTGAGAGATGTTTCTAGTTAAGGCTATCCAAATCAGATTAAGCAATCATTAAGATTGGTAAGGTGGAATTTTACTCATTCTGCTGCATTAATTTGGAAACATTGTACTTTACTTAATCTCATACTTTGAATAAATTCACAAATGTCCCTAAGCACTGAAAAAAAGATTTTTAGTTTTAGCTAAACTATTGACTAGTTTATACTAGTGATATTCCATTTTAAAATAACAGAGATTTACTTTGGTCACAGTTTAATCTCTCCAGAAAGATTGTCCTAGGATTTAAAGTCTATTAGGTGATTATACTAAAGCTACCACAATTAATATTTGGTAGCTTTCAAAGGCCTAGGATTTAAACTTGAAAAAATTAACAATAAGACTTGAGGAAGCACGCCTGAAGTTGGACTAAGAGGTTTACCTTTTTTAAAAAAGAAGTTGCAACCTCTTGGCATTTCCACTCCACACCAAGTAGGATCTCACACACACAGTGGCAAATTCTTTCCTGTATTCTCTGTCAAGAGGTTAAGGTTGCCATTCCCTTCTCCAACCCTGCTCTTGAGTGAAACTAAAGTCAAGAAGATCTTCTTGTGTGCCAAGTTATTCTTGACTTCCTGAGAAGAGGCACAGGGCCTGGTCTACTAAACCCTCTTAATTGACCAGCCGCAAGACAACACAACTGAGGAATTCCCCACTACCAATCCCAAACCATATCTTCTAAAAGTGCTCACATGCCCAAAGTGGTTCTGATGTAAGTTTGGCTGCATAAATGGGGAGAAAAGAAATTAAAATCATTATCAGTCATCCTAATCTCTTCCAAAATTCCGACTGCTCCTCAACTTAAGTATGCAGCCAATCAAATTAATTAGCTGCAGTTTGTAACCAAACTTTTGTCCATTATTTGCACTGATTTAATTCCCTGCTGCTATCCTTTTCACTGCCTTTATTCTATTCTCTGCCTTAACGTGTTCTTCTTTTGTTGGGTTGTTCAACTCATAATCTAAAAATTTTAAATTTGCTCGTCTAAAATTTCTTCACTTTATATTTAAAATTCTAAATTTAATTTAAAACAACATCGTGACATTACAAGAAGGCATTTTAACTAAATAAAGACAAAATAATTCCTATTCTGACGCTTTTAGAAAGAGTTTTTTGACCAGTGTTATTATTATTGGTTCATTCTCTGAATTTTCCGAAAAATAAACTTTTTATTAACTCTCATCCAAAATCAATATTTTTTATTATTCTCCAAAGCACCCAATATAACTGGTCTCAGTGAACCCTGTGATGAGCACTGTCAGGATTCAAGATAAAAATTGTCTTGAATTCCCATCTTCTGAATCCAGCTGTGCCAAATCAGTTGTCAAACCCAGCCAAGTTAAAACTTTTTCTGGATCATCCTTACCTAGTACTGAGTCGCGTGGAGTGGGCTTTCCACCTTCTCAGTCAGGTGAGCGATGATATCCATTGAGGACGCCCTTGAGGAGGCCTTTCCAGAAGGTCAGTAAATATCCTGATTGGATGAGGCTCTAAAGACCCCAAAGGCATTGAGTCCCAACACACCCTATAAATATTGAAGCGTTTTGATTTAATAAAATATTTGGTAAACTAACCTGCATTTTTCTATTTTCTCTTCGGTACTCATTTCCAATTTTCCAGCTTTGAGCCACCACAAACCCCAGTGCCAGTCCAAGGAACTGTAGCACCGACAAAAGTGGTGCTCACTACAGGGGGCTCTGAGCTGACCTAAGTGAAAACGTCAATCACAAAAATGGAAACCAACAGCACCCCTGACGACCAAACAACTGGTCAATTAATGAGCATTACTCAATGTGTCAGTACTCCTCAATATGCAACGCTGCCCTCGCAGCCAGAAAGGCTAGAGTTCCGCGCCACCTTTCAATTCTCACTGCCCTCCCTAGATGGGGCCAATATCAACTTAAGCTTGAACACACCTACAATGTCATCCAACAACTAGTCCTCAGCATCTACGCTGAGGGCGCCCGCTCCAGCTGCTCCCGCGCCTCTGCCATGCCCTCCACAATGTGGGACCTATACTCCTCGGCTGCATTACCTGCTGGGGAGCTTACCTTGGGGCTGATCACTACCTTCACAATTTCGTCCATCCCGTAATTCATCACCTCCTCCAATTAGTAGGATTACACCATCAGGAGTTCTCTTGGCACCTAGGGCTCACCCAAAATTTATATTCATACATTATTGACTTCTATGACGCGGCCTCCTCCTTTGTGCACAACAATTGCAAAGCTATACTCAATAACCGATGACTAATCAACGAGATTTGCAATCAACTGGTGGTATCAGATAGCAGCATCTCTGGCTACCTCGAGAAGCAGTTTTGCTAAACGCTCAGCAGTTTGAAGTGACATGGACCCAGCAGTTGCAACAAGCTGAAGAATTGGTACAATCCCTACAGCAGCGCTACTGAGAGCTGGCCTCTCACAACTACTCCCCTGTGGCTGTTGGACCAGAAGGTCCTGAAGGGCGTCATGGGCCAGCAGGACCTGAGGGACCGCGTGGGCCTCAAGGGCCTTCTGGCCCCCCGCCTTGGATGAACCCAAAGACCCCTGGCGAAGGGATATATTAACTGCTCTAGCCACCCTGCAGGACCAGATCCAAAAGGTGGCCTTGGGATGCAAGCTTCAAACGGATGGTGTTCCCCTCAACCCCAGGGTCTCCATCAAAGCGCTATAAAATAAGATGGATAACATCAGCACTTTCACGAGGCTCACCAATACTCGCATCTCCCAGCTTAAGACAACATGTTGTGGGTTCAAAACCCAGTTGGCCACCATCAAAAACCAGCTCCAATTACAGAACGCTGAAATTCAGTCCTTAAAGGAGCAGGTTGCCAGCAAGGCGTCCGCTTCCACCCTCAGTCAAAATTGGGAATATATCCAAGAAGACTTAGAAGGCTTGCAGAGGCGGCTAGATCAATAGGCTCCTTGAGAATATGCAGAAACAGAGATCTTGGAGCCGACGCCTATCCCAGGCGTTAACACCCTCTCTACTCCTATTGTCACTAACTTAAACCTAGCTTCAAGGAGAAGTTCACCCCCAGACGGGAGAGCATCACCTCCTTCTTATATGCCTACAAGAGTTCTATGGAGGAGGCCACTGACTGGCAAAAGGTGAAGCACATCCACTCATGCCTAGACAGCACCGCCCAGGAAATTAAGACTCCCATCTGAAGGAGTGCAACACCTGGGAACAAGTCCGCACTGCCCTGATCCAAGAGTTCAGCAGTAAACAAACCTTGGCCAACCAGAAGCAAGTGTTCATGGGCATTCGACTTAACAAAGGAGAAAACCCTATGGAGTTTGCCAACTGGTTCTATGCTCAGGCTCAACCTTTGGTTACAACAAGCCATATCACTCTGGACGACACCATTACTGCCGTCATCTCTGCCCTGGGGTCCTATCCTGAGGTCCAGATGCACATGATCAGGCAAAAGAATGGGTTCACTTGTATCAGGGAGATCAAGGAGGCCCTCAACGAGATCCCTGCCACGATCCTGAACTCTAAGGCTGCGCCCGCTGGCCCCTCTAACCGCCCTAGGGTCCATGTAGAGAGAGAACCAGAAAAAGAGAGAGAGAGAGAGAGAGAGAGAGAGAGAGAGAGAGAGAGAGAGAGAGAGAGAGAGAGAGAGAGAGAGAGAGAGAGAGAGAGAGAGAGAGAGCATCCGCGGTATCTATTGCAATGGCTTTAGGCATAGCGCCAAGACTTGTTGGAAACGTCTAGCTGAGGAGGTGGGAAAAGGGAAGTCAGCATGAAGGATGAGGCGCTCCATGCTGACACCCCTGTCCATCCTCAAGTATCCCCTACACACAAACCAGAAGCCATTAAGCCCAAAGAAGTAGCTGCGGTATCTAATGACAATAAAGACATTTATACTGCTTACTCTTCTTCTGATGATTCTCCTATGTTCCTTATGTTGCCGCCTCAGTTTAGAAGTTTGGTCACCCGAGTCACCATCTGGGTCCACAAGATTCTGGTTTACGCCATAGTTGACAGTGGCTCCCCCGTGAACGTTATCTCTTCCAAGCTGATGAAACGCATTAAGGTCGCCCCCATCATGCTGCACTACATGGAGTATGGTACGGCTGGCCCTCAGTGCACCCAATCCATAGGGGCCTATTCCTCTCTACTGATTTGGTTCAGGAAGCTTGCTTTGGATACAACTGCCATCACTTTGGACAACACCAGCTATGATCTACTCCTCGGAACACAGTTTTTTTGAGACTATTTTGCTGTTATCCACTATGATGGTGGTTTTCTCTCCCTTCTAGGACACCAAGTCCCTCTGGTTTTTGAAAATGCCATGACTCTAGGGTCAGATGTCAAGGCCTGAGCCTGCCTACTGAAGACCGAAGGATGAACCGATCAGCTTAAGTACCATGTCTGGGGCTCTCGAGTCTGGCTGCCCCCTCCTGCAGTGGATGGATCCAAAGGGATGCCAGTTTACTTGCCCTGGGTGACTACCGTGTCCCCAAAATCCCAGGTCATTGTCAATACCTGGGTCCACATCAACATTCCCTCAGGGTTTTTATTGGAGGTCCAAGGTCTGAATAACCCATCTCCCAATGAAGTGCTGACCTGCCCCGGAATCCTTGATCCAGCATATGCCGGATCAATATAAGTGTTGCTAGCCAACATGACTGACAATCCAAAAGTTATAGGACCTAACCAACCCGCCGCTTACATTCACCTGTTACCAATGGGAGCTGTTGCTGATGTCTGAAGCTTTGGGGAATTGAGGGACCTTGGCTTGGAGTCACCATCCTTGGTTAATTTGGTCGATGCTAACATAGGAAAGGACCTCTTTGATGAACAGCGACTTAAGGTTCAGGAGCTCCTGGAGGAATATTCGGATCTATTCTCCACTTCAACCTACAATTTTGGAAGGATGAACCGAGTCCTCCACCATGTAGAAACTGGGGATGCCCCCCCATTTCAGTCCCAGCCTTACCACAAGAGCAAGGTTGAAGGGGCCCAGGTCACAGTAGAACTCAAAGCTGCTCGACATGGGGCTCTTGGTTCCCTCGCATAGTCCTTGGTCCTCCCCACTTTTGCAGGTCTGAAAGAAGGATGGCAAGCACTGGGTGGTGATGGATTATTGATGACTCAACTCCATCACCAAGAAGGACAGCTATCCTCTGCCCTGTATCAATGACTCGCTCCAACTGCTTTCAGGTTCCCAGTACTCCTCAGCCATGGACCTCGCCAGCGGGTATTGAAAGGTTGAACTCGCTCCCAAAGACTGAGCCAAGTGTGCTCTAATCACCCACGAAGGGCTTTTCAAGCCTACCCGGATGCCCCAAGGCCTCTGCAATGCCCCGGCCATGTTCCAGCGCGCCATGGATGGGATCCTTGGGGACCTGAAGCTCTCCTGTGTCCTGGTCTAACTGGATGACATCACCGTTTTTTCGCGAACTTTTAATGGATATGTCAACCACCTTAAGGAAGTCTTTAAGCATCTCCGGAAGGCCTCCATCAAGCTCAAGCTCTCAAAGTGCTCCTTCTTCCAGAACGAGCTAGAGTTCCTAGGCCATAAGGTCTCCAAACGCGGCATTCAACCTATCCCCAATAAAATCGATGCCATAGAAAAGATGTCGCGCCCCCAAAGCCTATGAGATATTCAAGTCTTCCTAGGTATGGTGGGCTATTACCGTCAGTTTATCCCACGGTTTGCAAAAATTTTGCTGAGCCGTTGTTCTACCTTCTACAAAAAAATGTTCCATTCAAATGGCGACCTGAGCCAGAACAGGCCTTCAACGCTCTACATAAGGCTTTATGTACTAAACCTGACTAGTTCATCCCCATTTTGACATGCCTTTCTTGCTGTTCACAGATTTAGTGACATCGCTGTGGGGGCTATCCTGGCTCAGCACGATGAGAACCAGGTTGACCATCCCATAACTTATTTTAGTAAGACCCTAAGCAAGGCTGAGCGAAACTACAGTGTTACGAGAGGGAATGCCTAGCCATTCTTTTAGCCATCAAGCATTTTTGACCCTAACTCTACGGTACCCATTTTACTATCATTACCAACCATTCTTCCCTTTGATGGCTGCAACAAATGAAAGACCCGGATGGACAGCTGGCCAGGTGGGCCCTACGATTAAAAAGCTACAACTTCACCATCATCCATCATGCCGGTGCTATTCACCAGAATGCTGACGGACTCTACAGGATGCTGGTATTAGCAGTCCTGACCCTGGAGGAGGAACGGCTCTATGACTTATTAGGGAAGCCTGAACGTTGGGAGCTGGAATCCCCCCAGGTCCAAGCTGAACTCCGCCGGATGACTCAAGACACTCAGGTCAAGGATAGGTTACTCTAAAAGAGAGTCAACAAGAAGTGGCTCCTCTACGTCCGGCCTTCCTCTCATACTGACATCATCCTGGAAGGCCATACTACTGTTGGGCATGGCGCGGTCAAGAAGACCCATGAGTGGCTGAAGTCACGCTGCTGCTGGGACCAAATGGTCAAAACCATCCAAGAGGTTCTAGAATCCTGTATGACCTGCCGATCCCAAGACTGGGCCAACCCTCTATATCAGCACTCCGTTGTTGCACCAACCAAGCCCTTCAATGTCATTAGCATAGACGTGGTGGGTCCCCTCCCCACTGGTCTACATGGTCACAAGTATAATATTCTTGCCATAGACCATCTGACTAAGTGGGTCAAGGCGATCTCAGTTCCTGCAGCCACAGCTAAGGCTACCGCCTTGTTCCTTGTTCACTCCATTTTCACCCAGCATGGGTGCCCCCAGACCTTGCTCTTGGACAATGGTTTGAACTTCTCCTCTCAGATAGTACAGGAATTAACCTCGCTATTTGGAACCACCCAGAGTTTCGTTGCTCCCTACCACCCTTCTACTAATGGGGTGGTAGAAAGGGCTAATGGAACTCTTGTCTCCATCCTGTGAAAGTTGGCCGCCTCAGATCCTGCCCGCTGGAACCATTATTTTTCCAGCGCCCTGCTTGCATACTAAGTAAGCTACCACCGTGTTATCAAAATGTCCCCATTCAAAGCCCTGTATGGGCGGGCCTCATGACTACCCAGTAGCGTCCAGCCCCTGTTTGAAGCATCCACTCCCAAGAACGCTGATTTAAATATGAGGGCCCTTGCAAATGAAATTGTCCAGCTCCAAGCCCAAGCCACTCAAGGCATTGTTATCACTACTGGAAGAGAGACATCCTGATCAAATCTCAGATGACCCTCCTTACCAGAATTTCAACTAGGTGACCTCATTCTCTTTTATCATCATTGACCTGGAGGCTGACAGAACAAGCTCGACATACTGTGGTCTGCCCCTACAAAGTTATACACAAGGTGAAGTCTGAGTACTCCATTACTGACATCAATCAAGGGACTGTTGTAAACTTAGTGCATGGTCAGTTCCTCCAGCCGTACTCTCCCTCTGACAGGATCTTGAAGGGGGCCTTGTCAGGATTTGAGATAAAAATCATATCAAATTCCCATCTTCCAAATCTGGCTGTTCTGAATCAGTTGTCAAACCCAGCCAGGTTAAAACATTTTCTGGATCATCCTTACCTAGTACTGAGTCACTTGGAGTAGGCTTTCTACCTTCTCAGTCAGGTGAGCGATGATATCCATTGAGGATTCCCTCGAGGAAGCCTTTTTGGAAGGTTAGTAAAGATCCTGATTGGATGAAGCTCCAAAGACCCCAAAGGCATTGAGTCCCAACACACCCTATAAATATTGAAGCGTTTTAGTTTTTTAAATTATTTGGTAAATTAACCTGCATTTTTCCGTTTCCTCTTCAGTGCTCATTTCCAATTTTCCAGCTTTGAGCCACCGCGAACCCCAGCGCCAGTCCAAGGAACTGTAGAGCTGACAAGCACCTATCTGAAAATACCTCCTTTTGTGAGTTCCTCTGCCCTGTCCTCCCCTCTTGTTGTCCTGAGAATCTATTCCTGGGAGCAAGCACTTCTATTATCTGCAGCCTTGATAGCAACTACTATCTGTGAATATCAAGCCTTCTGTGTAGTGAAGCTCACTTTTCTTCCTGAGATTCTGCCCCACAGTTTATACTGAAGAAATAATACAACCACTGATAACTGAGATGTTTTCAACCCTCCAGCCCCTTCCCCCACCTGGGGCTGCTTAAACTAGACCTTTGGTTCCCCTCACAACTACTTTCAGTAAGCTTATGGGAGCCTATGGTATGTTTTTGCCTTTACTTTCTCATCTCTCCTCTGAATTTCACTTAATGATGTCATTAAAATAGATGTTCTTATAATTTTGGGTGTTCTCTTGTTTATTGTGAGCCCAAATGTGAAGTCCAATCTAATTTTTTATCCTTTTGCTGAGATTGACAACTACTAACAGCACATTTTTATTAAATTATTGCTCTAGAATGGCGAGAAACTTTCAAAAAGTAGTCTGGTATTTTCTTTAATATGGCCAAGGAGTCCATAGACACTTTTTATAGAATATGTTGATGTGCAGCCTCATATTATTCTCCTGTTCCTTTATGGTCTTCAAGAATTTTTTCATAAAGCTAATAGTGACCTCTGCCCTGTGTAGGCTTATAATTTATTGAATACAGCTAAAAAATTAGTTCTTTAACCCAAGCGATTGATGGAAGATACTGAAACCCAGATATGAAAATAAAAAGTTTCTTTAAGCTAGACCTTGTTTAAGCTTACCATCAAATTTCTAACACACCTTACGCACCAATTTTACACAGCCTTTTAAGCGTTATCAGAGATTGTCGGACATAAGCCGTCGCTATTGGACTAGCAACTTTTACTTTATTTCAGTACAATGTTGACTAATCTCTGTGCAAACTTACAGAAAAAGTGCTGCATTGCGTATATTAACTATTCTAGTCTTTTGGATTTAAAGGGATTAATTGCCAAGTACGTCATATAAAGTTCTCAAAGATTTCCAAAGATGATTTGAGGTTAAGCTACAAAGTTTGAGCTCTTTAAGGCTCATTGTGTTTTAAAAACATCTTCTTCAAGGATGATATGACTATATTTGTTAAATCTCAAGTCATTTTACGATTAGGATTCTCTAGAAACGATATTTATGTCTGTAGTTCTCATTATGTGGTCAGTTTCCTTAATCGTTCTGTAAATGAAAACTTCTCCACAGCCGCCCTCTTGACCTATCTCACTTAAAAGATCCCTTTTGATTAAAGAAAACAGATGAGGTAGCATTTACTACTTGCAAGGATAATTTGCTCGTCGCCCCCAACTTGGTCCACACTTGTCTTAAAAAGCCCTCCATTGTGAAGATGGACGCCTCTTTTGGATTTATGGGATGTTCTATTTCAGGAGGGTAAGGATAGTTTTTGTGCATCCTGTATGCTTATGAAGCTGCAATATTCTTTCCATGGAGACCAACTACCCAATCTATGACATAAAATCTTAGCCATAGTCACAGTAAGAGGTGTATAGCAACATCACCTACTGTATTCCTGTCAAATTTTATCATAATAATGGACTATTGCGCTTTGGAGCTCCACAAACGTTATCAAATAATTAATCAATGATAATCCTTCTTGCACCTGGAACTCTCCAATTAACAACCAAAAATAAGTAAATGAAATTTAAGTCATTAATCTAAACATAGATATCTTCATCCGTGGCCCTACCTATCTTTCCCCATTTTAAACTGGATGAGTACAAGCCATGATCATGGTTCCACACATTAATTAACAATGGTAGTTTGTCCCCCTACAACTACATATAGAAGCTGGATGATGCAAAGATCCTATAAATATGGAAGAATCTTAGGCACATAACCTTATTAGTTCTACCAATGAGAATCACAAGAGATACACAATTAGCAAATGGGACCATTTGCATAATGAGAAGATATTGGTGCCCATCAAGTAATTTAGAAGAAACTACAAAGCGTACCACAATCTTCCTCTGCTTAGACATCCTGCCATTGATAAACCTTTAAGCTTAATTAAACCAACTAATATTAACCCCAAAATGAATGCCTTGGTGCAAAATGCCTCTAATAACTTGACACGTGACCAATCAAAGCCATCGCTTTTCAAGTCCCATGGTAAGCTGAAGCCTTTCAATAGCCTTTAGGGCCCAGGACTTCCGTCAGTGTCAATTTAAACTAATTTCAGCATAATTAGATAGCTTTAATGCAAGCATGGTGTTGGTGAGCAGCCTCACTAAATATCAAAGTTCTTGTGTCCTTTGCACATGATCTTTAAGTTAACAGTAAGATGTTCATCTGAGATAACCTTCACAACATATCCTGACAAATAAAGTAGTATCAGAACAAGATCCCAATTCATATCTTAATTTTGAGACCACCTCCTGACTAACTTAAGCATCTAGCTCTGACTCTCGTTATGTTACTGCCCACACTTTGTATGTACAAATAGAGTTGGTAAACCATACGCTTAAATATCATCTGAAATGCTACATCTCTTCCTAGAGCAACACCTGAATC
This sequence comes from Massospora cicadina, assembly GCA_022478985.1. Lineage (NCBI taxonomy): Eukaryota > Fungi > Entomophthoromycota > Entomophthoromycetes > Entomophthorales > Entomophthoraceae > Massospora > Massospora cicadina. The sequence continues at coordinate 176,759 of JAKSZP010006647.1, read as the reverse complement.
ATTTTTCTCCCCCTCGCTCAATTCGCCTAAATAACCTCATCACTCATCCGTGCACACTTTCTCAAAATACCAACAACAATCAACATCCTCAAATGTTTGAAAGACAGCCTGATGGGTGGTTCCAGCTGCAGATGATTTAATGGCCAACATTTAGTTAGGTATTACTCTCATGAAAATAATCTCAACAAAGACTCGAAAAAAAGCCAAAGAAGATGCTTATTGCTCTGACCATCCAGTGTGAAAGAATAGTTATATGGCTCCTATCAAAGCCAAAAACTATGTCTCCCTTGTGCTGGACAATTGCAAATCCAATGTAATAGTAAGAGTGGCTTGGAGGTTTTTAAGGAAAACATCAGCCAAAAGACCCTGGGTGAATCCTGATGGAACCCCTCAAATTGAGGTAACACTTCTATTAATACTTGGGGCAATACCACGAGTTTGGGCAGTCAAATTGCAATGAATCATTGTCCAAATCTGGAAAGATATTCAGAGGTCCCTCCGCGTCTTATATCTAATTTAGTTAAAGCTCCAGCACAGAGACAGGGCCCTTTTATGGCCCTGGAGAGGGTACCACCAGGTGGAAATAATTTATGGTCTTCTGATTGGTCCAAATATATCAAATCCCTGCCATGGGTACATCTTCCAGGCTATTGACCCAGCATTGGCCCTTGTAATAAGGTGAGGCAAGTTTCAAAAATCTGATAGGCCAAACACTCATATTACCAAATTTGGATGCGGCTTGCTTATAATATTTCTCATCCAAATCACTTTGAGCCTCAAGACAATTTAAATACTAAGCATTCCATTATCAAAAGTGTTCTTTTTTCACTCACTCGCCGCCTCTAATAGAAAATAAAATATAACCCCAGATTTTTAGTTTTATAAAATTTATTATTTTTTAGTTTAGTAGGGTAAAATCCCCAAAATAATTATTCAGCAGCTATGAGTTACCAAACTCTCATCACTGCTTTATTGTTAGAATCTAAGGTAATAAGCACCATTGAGAAGAACATTTCACAGATCTCAACAAGTTTTGCTCGCTACAATGGCACCTGTACACACAATCTTTTAACTATAATGGGGCGGTGAATTGAGTAACCCCCTTTCCCTCCTTTGGATTATGACTCACGGATAGTTGCCCTAGTAAGAAGCTAACCAGCGCCTTATCAAGACTCAAAAACTTGAGCAGAGCTTGTCTCTAGCTTCTCTTAAAGAGCTGCTGATGTTTCTGCTTTCATTAGGAAATCCCTTGTCTCCTTTAAGTTCCCATTTAAATACAAGTTTATCATGGGTGAGGTCAGTATTGCTTCGTTTCTATATGTTTATAAATCTGCCATGATTGGCACGACGGATCATCAAAAAACCATGAACATCCTCCCTTTCTTAAGTCGCATGGTGCAAGAGATCATGGTTCCTAACATGGCCAACCACAGCACCTAGGCTGAGGTTAAACAAGCTCTTATCAAAGAATTTGGTTTCACCCAGAGTTTTAAAGGCACAAACAGGACGTTATGGGCATTAGTCTGCAAGAGGGAAAATAAATATTATCTTTTGTTAAAAAAATTTTATAGTAAAGCTCAACATCTAATGATTCTAGTAATTCTACCACTGGATGATTCTGTTGCAGTTATCTTGGCCGATTTAGCATCGCATCCCTCCTTGGCAATACATATTACTTCCATCAAGTGCTCTTTATTAGATGTACGTGATATAAAGGAGGCCTTGTTTGTGGAGGGTAACATCTATGAACTTGACCCTACGCAAGGAGCTCTAAGGTCAGCATCTACTCTGACACCTTTAGCCTCTTTTATGGCTGCTATACCTTATGACACGAACTGTGGAGCTGTAGTCACACAATGCTTCTCCATACCGTGAAGATAGCCAGAGGATAATGGCAGTGACGGGTCAGTGCTCACTTCCGTCTTCAGCTCAAAAAAGCCAGTTGTAAAATTTTCATTCCTTTTCCTTACCATCCTCCTTCTTCATAGCGGTCTCCTACGTTAGTTCAATTATCACGTCCCGCCAAGCCGCTGTCTCTACCCTCTTCATCCTCTCCTCAGGTTGGCCATCAATCAAAACATGAGGCCTTGAGGAAGTCCAAACCTGCTACTGCAAAGGCTAAAAAGACGTTACAATCCCAATGCCTCCTAAAAAGTTAACAAGGTGGATGAAAACCCAGATGGCCTATCCTACAATAAGGTAAGCCCTGGGCCTACATTTACAACCTACAGGCTCCCTTAAATGCATTATAATTCCTCCAATGATGAATCTGAATCTGGATGTGAAGATGTCAGTTACTATGTCTTAGGAGCTCCCTTTAAAGTGGTGGTATCTGATAGGTTAAACTGGTAAGAGTGGACACAGCTAGGATACACCATCAAGCTTATCTCTGTCAAGTGTTAAGGGGTTTAAATTATTAAAATTGCCAGTGATGCTGACCAGCTCATTGCTACGCTAATCTGATCCACCCAATGTGTTTACACCCTGTAGTCTATCCAGAAAAAGTACCCTGAAACTGCCAAGCGACTTGTCTCAACTATTCATCTAGAAGAGTCCTTTCTCATTCCCCAACTTGGTTGGAACCTTAACAAAAGTGGAGATCTAAATCAATGGAGTACGAATCACAGCTATCCTGGACACTGGATCCCTTGTGAACGTTGTGCCATCAAAACTCATGAAAAAACAAGCTAGCCCCTGACTCGACTACACTCAAAAGTTTGGTACTGCCAGTTCCTCCAAAATATGTGCTATTGATGCTTACTCTTCTTTGTTCATCCTTTTTGGTAAGCTCATTTTGTCAGCCCCAGCGGTGGATTTGGCTAATAACACCTATGATCTATTAAATGGTACACAATTTATGACCTAGTATAAAGAAATCATTAACTTGAAGCAGGGCTGTCTCTCCCTTCTCAAGTACGAGGTTCCCTTGATTCTGCACAACAGTGAGATTAAAAAAAGGAATACGCTTTCACAGTTAAATACCCCTCCTCCGCCTTGTCCCACACTACACCACAGTGGGAAGAAATAAAAATATGTTGTCTCAATCAGTGGATGCCCAGGATGCTATTATCTTTTATGCGTTTGAAGAAGTAGTAATTAAGGTGGGTGAACAAAGGGTAATCGACACCATGATTACCATACAAATCCCACATAATTACTTATTTATTCATTTAATTAGCATTGATGGAGTTAGTTTTCTTGAGCCTATAGTCTTGCCAGGTGTGCTAGACCCAGCTTATCAGCTAGTTGTAGATCTCCTGCTTGAGAAATCTAACCCAGAAGGTCATCGTTGTCAAGAAGCATCAGGAGATAGGAAGAGGCCTGCTAATTCCCATTGAGGACGTCCAGCAAATTCAGTGTATCAGGTATATGGTGGATATGTGCCTAACTGCTGATCAATAGTTATGTACCCTTCCTACTGTTCATACTACTGATGATCTAAATCCCTGCAGATTTTAATAAAGCTAATAGTTTACTGGAGTCTTATAGCGACATCTTCTCCAAATCTGATACTGATTATGGATATATGAAGGGCTGGACTCATACCATTGATGTTGGGGATGTCACCCTATCTAATAGAAACCCTATTGCAAGTCAAAAGTTGATGAGCAACAGATGAAACAGAGCTAAAACAGTTTCTAAATGCGGTTTTGCTAAAGCCACCCCAAAGTCCTTAGTTGTTCCCTCTATTGATCATAAAAAATGAAAAATGGAGGTCATCAGGTATTCATGGAAAACTGCAAATTAAATAACCTCATAGAGAAGGATAGCTAATCTATCACCCGCATTTTTAGACTTTTGACGTTGCAGAGCCAAGATAAGAATGTTGTGGGTTGAAACGGGCCAATGCAGGGTAATGTTGGACATCTACAAGTTTCTGATGATAAATGTGATTTTGACAACACTAATGAATTTCTCACCCAAAAGACCCTGGCCAATTCTTAGTGGAACCCTGCAAATTGGGGTAACATATTTCAATACTTTGCGGGCAAATAATGTTGGTGTAAGCAGTCAGTTTACTCCAACTTCATGGCGGACTTTGGGGCGTCCATTGGATGGATCTCCCCTAGCTTCTACCAGTTCAATTCAAGCTCCTACGCGGGGACACCCCCTTTTATAGGCGTGATAAAGGTCCCCAAGGTGCAATTTTTCACAAGAGGGGATTGGCTAAAATATATTAATTCATTACCCCATAGTTACTTTGTGCCCCAAACTAATCCCCCATTTATCATTCAGCCAAATTGAAGCGAATCTTTTTGAGCTTTAATAGGCTATTTCTTCATATTATCAAATTTAAACCAATCTAAGCTATTCCAAAACTATCGTTACATTTCTAACGCCTCTTAATACAGTTAATTACTAAATGGTTTAATATTGAGAGGGTACAATTTGACTTTTATTCCATGCGGGACTCAATAGACATATAAAAAACTATATCTTTATAAGTTTAAACTTATTATTTTAAATAATCTTCCGTGGTTTTCCCCATTGTGAAGTTTTGGTCTCATTAGCACCAGAGAGCCTAGAAAAATCCTAAAATCCAGAAAGTTGTGCTCACTACAGGGGAGTACACTACAAGTAAATTTATAGAAATGGAGGGTGTTTAGGTTGAGTAAAACTTTCAACCTCTTCTCTACTTCTAAACCCCTGCTAGTTTCCCTTGAACAACAACTAGAAAGTGCTTTATCAAGACTTAAAAAGCTCAAACAGCGCCCATTCAAGTGTCCCTTGAAGGAAACGTTCACACCTGGCGAGGGTAGTATTGCTTCATTCTTATAAGATTATGAAGCAGCCATGGAAGGGGCGACAGACCACCGGAAGGTCAAGAATATCCTCCCTCGTTTAAGTCATTTGCCCAAGAACTGATGGTCCCTTATATGGAAACTCTACACACACTGGGTCAGATTTAAAGAAGCTCATATATCAGAAATTGGATACAAAAGGAGTTTAACTAGGAAAACTGGCTTTTAAACGTTTTGTATTTTTAAATGTGAATGGATCGCTGCTTTTGCTGAGCGAATCTATCTTGCTGCTCAGAGGTTATCTTTATCTAATATTATAAACCTAGATGATGCCATCGCAGCTAAGTTATCTGTGTTTGCTTCCCACCTTCTCTAGCTCGGAATACATTTCCTTAAAGTGAATTTTTAAAACCTTTCATGGTATAAATGAGGCCTTGTTAGATGTGGCTGTTTTGTATATCTGTGCAATAACCAATGAGGCTGGGATGAACCCCCAGGTTTGGACTATTGAGGAGTGTTTTGCTGAAGCCCCAATGGAAGTGGCCATGTTGACCCCTATATGGATTACTACTACGAGCCCAGCACCTGTGGTGCAGCTCAAAACTGATCTTCCTCTGCTCAGACATCCTGAGGTTCTCAAACCTGTAAATAAAATGTATCCTTAACCATGGGGCAATACTACCGGCTTTTATCTTGCCTCCAAGATCAGCCTGTGTCATCTTTTAAACTTTTAAAAGCGGTTCAAAAAGATTGCGCTTAAGCCTAAACACAAATCTCTGGTGACATTCTCCCCCATTAACAATGGGTTTAAGGAACAGGACAATAAAGATAAACCAACTGCTTCCACTAGGTTCATAGTCACTGATCAAACCAAAGCTGACGGAGTTAAAGCATCCACCGCTACGATGCCATCTCCTTCAGACACCTCAAATCAAGAACCCGTAGTTATGAGGAACCTGTCAACCTCTCACATCGGTGACAATTGCTCCAATAACCATGGGTTCACTTAGAATGCTGCTCAATCTAAACCGCTTGCTCCTACGGTGATCATCGCTATGGATAAGCCCTCAGCTAATAAAGTTACGGCTTCCACCCCCAACTACTCTTTTAGTATTCATTAATGTTTGTGGACAACCCTTTGGATGATTAGTCTGAGGGGGTTATGTGGACGTTGGCTATTAAGTTTTAGGAGCCCCTGTTGAACTAGGTATGTTAGATCAGCTGTGCCCTGAAGTAATAGATAAAGCAATGTTACCTCAAGAAATCTATCTTAATCAAGTGTGAGGTGCCCTGAGGTTATTGATACCTCTAGCGATGCTGACCAAGTTATTGCTTTTCTGATTCTACCAATTCATCATGTTCACACCCAACAGTTCAACAAAGAAAACCACACTGAAATCGCCAAAAAGATTGCCCCTACTTCACCGGTTTAAAGAAGTATTAGCTCTAACCCTAACTTTGGTGGGACCATTACTAAGGTAGAAATTGTTATCAAAAAAGTCCAGGTTAGGGATAGCTTGGACACTGGAGCTCCTATAAACGTTCTCTCTTCCAAACTGATCAAGAAGATTAAGCTGGCTCCTGATCTTAGATGTATTCAAAAATTTGTAACATTGGGTCCCAACATTACCCGTGCTATTGGCGCTTACTCTTCTCTGCCTATTTGGATTGGAAAGCTCATTTTGTTAGATTCTGCTGTGGCCTTGGATAATGCATCTTAGTATATGCTTATTGGCACACAGTTTATGATTGAGGATGACAGTATAATCAACATGAAACAGAGGTACCTCTCTCTACTTGGTTATGAAGTTCCTCTACTCTTTACAAATGAAGAACCCAGTAAAAAAATACACCTGCTCAATTGAATACCCGTCCTCTGCTTTACCAATATTATATATGACCTCTGGACGTAATACAAAAAAGTTGCCTGAATAAGTTGACGCTTCAGACAGCATTCCCTTTTATGCTTCAGAGGAATCAGTAATCAATGCTGGTGAACAACGGGTGGTTGCTACTAATATAACTTTACAGATTTCCCAAGCCTGCCTGCTTCACATAGTAAGGATTGATGGAGTAAACTCTTTAAAACCCTGGGTATTGCTGGGTATGCTAGATCCCGCATATCAACGCCCCATTAACATCCTATTGAAGAATCTTACTATTAAACCTATCCTTATCAAAAACGTCAAGAGATAGGGAATGGTTTGCTAATTCCCCTCGATGAGATTCACAGTGTCCATTTTATTGGGTCAATGTTGGATATGTGTTTAACCACTGACCATATGGTGTGTACTTTGCTAATGTCCACATATCAGATGACCTATCCCCAGATGAGTTAAAAGTTCAATCTACTGAATACATATAGTGATATTATCTCCCAGACTGACACGGTTTATGGGCATATGAAGGGGTGGCTTCACTCCATTGATGTTGGTGATGTCAAATCTATTTGATATAACATTTACCGCAAGTCCAAGGTTATAGAGCAACAAATGAGGGTCGAACTCAATTAGCTGTTAAACGCTGGGTTATTAGTGCCATCTCAAAGCCCATGGGCGTCTCCTCTCTTGAAATTAAAAGAATGGAGGTCATTGGGTAAAAATGGATTACTGTAAACTAAATAACCTCACCAAAAAAGACAGCTATCCTATCCCCCACATAGACGATGCTCTTGCACAACTCTTCAGCTCAAACTACTTCTCATACATGGACTTGGCCAGCGGATATTGGGCAATGGACCTCTCTCCCCAGGATCAGAAAAAATGTGCTCTTATTTGCAGTGAAGGCTAATTTCAGCCTACCCGCTTACCCCAAGGGCTGTGCAATGCGCCAGCATCCTTCCAACATGCAATGGATGACGTTCTTTAGGACCTCAAGCTAAGCTATGTGATCGTCTATCTCAATGACATCACAGTCTTTTCAGCAACATTCACAGATCATCTTACTCATTTAAAAAAGTTTTTTAAAGCTGAGGGCTTCTGACATCAAGTTAAAACCTTCAAAATGCTCCTTCTCTCAAAAAAGTTAGATTTTCTTGGTCATGCTATCTCCCAAGAAGGAATTTAGCCTTTACAAGATTAGGTCGAAGCTATCTCTAAAATGCCTGCCCCTAAAAACCTACAGTACATTCAGGTATTTTTGGGTGTGATGGGATATTACCATCAGTTCATACCCAAGTTCGCTCAGATCAGTGAGCCTCTCGTTTGACTATTAGCTAAAAATACCCCTTTGTATTGGGGTACAGAACAAGCAGCTGCTTTTGAAACGCTGAAGCAATTTTACCAACAAAGGCCTATCCTGTAGCATCCTAATTATAATAAACCTTTTATCTTGTTTACCGATGTCTTAGACTATACTGTTGGGGCCATCTTAGCACAACTGGATAAAATGGTCTGGATCATCCTGTAATCTAATTCAGTAAGATGCTGTCAAAGGCGGAATACAACTACAGCGTCGCATAAAGGAGCGCCTCTGATTTTTCAGCTGTAATACATTACTGTTTTTCTTGTATTGCATTAATTTCACATTAGTTACTGACCACGCTTCACTGATATGGCTACAAAATATGAAAGATCCTACTGAGCGGTTAGCATGATGGGCTTTAAAGCTCTTTCATTATGATATGAAGAGAGAATATCGTGCTGAACCCGTCACATTAATATTGATGGGTTAACTCGTCTGCCCAATATGTAATTGTATAATAGTGAGGCAGAGAGGCTACACGATCTCTTAATGATCCCTGATGACTGGGCGAATGAGGATGAGCCTGTCCAGAATATGTAAGCCCAACATTCCCGCAACACCAAAGTGGTGAACGGAAAGTTGTATAAACAGGTGGAGGAAAAGTGGTTTCCTTATATACGGCCTTTGGAACATATACCTGCTATTATGGAGGTCCACTCTACCCTAGGTCATGGAGGAGTGAAGAAAACATATGAGTGGATTAGGGAGCGAAATATTAGGAAGGTATTATTGAAGCTATTCATGAAGTTTTGGAGGCCCGCCTTGCATGTAAGAAGCAATCTATTTTCAAGACTAAATACCAATGACAATATACTACCCTGAAACAACCATTCCACACCATTAGTCTAGATATAAGAGTTCACCTCCCACAGACTACTAGTGGTAATAAATTTATCCTAGTAGGTACTGACCACTTTACTAAGTGGGTTGAAGCCGTGGCCCTCCCTGCCCAAAAGGCCAAGGCCAACGCAACATCCTTACATCAAAATATTTTCACTCGCCATGTATGTCCTAAAGTACTACTTTGTGATAATGGTAAGAAATTCAATTCCAGAGTAGTCAAGATCCTGGCTACATCAATGGGGACCCAACAACTCTTCACGGCCCCATATAATCCCTCTACCTTTGGACTGTGGAGAGAGTCAATGGAACCTTGGTTTCTATTTTGTGTAAATTGGCCTCCTCTGATCCACTTCACTGTGATCAATTCCTACTCAGTGCTTTTATTGCATACCAGATTAGTTTTCACCGTATCCCAAAGATGTCCCCATTCCATGTTCATTATGGGATGGAACCAGGGATATCCGACCTTTTAGCTAAAGAGCTTTTCTCCTCTACAGTTGATGAACCTGAAAAAATCATGAGAAGATTTTCTCAACATATTATTCAGCTTCATATTGAGGCTTTACAAGCATAGCTAAAACTGTTACAAAAGAGGGAGAAGTGGCAAATGAGTCTAGGGCTCCACTGCCTTTATTCAACGTGTCTAACTTAATCCTATATTAGCATAACCATATCACCTCCATTAGTAGCAATATTGGATATAAATTAAGAGGGTCCCTTCACTGTCACCTACAAGATATGTGACGAGTAATCCATAACTTTGTTGGCTACCAGTATCACCATAAATCAGGTACATGCCGCTTCCAACGGCCCTATTATCCACACAACATTCTTGAGGGTAGTGATGTCAGACATTTGCCTTCGTGGCTTCAAGATAATAACGTTGTGGGTTGAAGTAGACAATGCAGGGAAATGTCGCACATTTACAAGTTCTGATGATAAATGTAATTTTGACATTACTAATGAATTTCTCGGCCAAAAGACCCTGCCCAATTCTCACTAAAGCCCCGCAAATTGAGTTAACAGTATTTTAGATACTTTGCGGGCAAATAATGCTGTTGTAAACAGTCAAAATACTTCAACTTATTGGTAGACTTTGGAACGTCAGTTGGATGGATCTCCCCCAGCCCCTACCAGTTTCATTCAAGCACCTATGTGGGGACCACCCCTTTTTATAGGCGTGGCAGGGGTCCCCTAAGGTGCAATAATTTTCACAAGAGGGGATTGGCTAAAATATATTAATTCATTGCCCCATAGTTACTTTGTGCCCCAAACTAATCCCCCATTTATCATTCAGCCTAAATGAAGCGATTTTTCTGAGCTTTGATAGGCTATTTGTTCATATTATCAAATTTGAACCAGTCTAAGCAATTCTAAAAAAACTTGCATTTCATTCGCCCCTTGATACAGTTAAATACTAAATGTCTGATATCAAGAAGGTACATTTTGATTCTTATCCCCCAAGGAACTCTTTAAACATATTAAAAAAATGAATTTTATAAGTTTAAGTCTACTATTTTAAATTATCTTCCGTTTTACTTTCGCCTATTTGTTGGAGTTTAGGCCTCATTAGCACCAGCAAGCCTAGACAGATCCTAAAATCCAACAGCACTAACGACGCCCTTGCCCAACTATTTGTCTCTAATTTCTTTTCCACCATGGACTTGACTTGTAGTTGTTGGAAAATGGACCTTTCTACACAAGAACATGAGAAATGCGCTCTTATTTGCAGTAAGGGTCTCTTCCAACCTACCTGACTACCTCAAGGGCTGGTTATGCACCTGCAACTTTCCAGTGAGCCATGGAATTATTGTACAGGACCTGAAGTTAAGTTTCATCATTCTTTTTCTTGATGACATCACAGTGCTCTAAGGCTTTCAACAAACATCTTACTCACCTTAGGGAGGTTTCTAAGCGCATTGAGAGTCCAATATCAAATTAAAACCCTCCAAATGCACCATTTTCAAGATAAAATAGATTTTCTTGAATACACCTTCTCTTAGGAAGAGATCCAACCCTTATTGGATAAGTTGAAGCCATAGCAAAATTTTCTCCGCCTAAGTATCTGCGGGATATTCAGGTATGTCTGGGCATGATGGGGTATTAACATCAGTTTATCCTCAAGTTTGACCAGCTCAGTGAGCCCTTCGTCGTCTCTTGTCTAAGAAAAAACCTTTTCATTGGGTTTTAACAAAATGCCGCTGTTGAAACTTTGAAGGAGCTATTGCAAAGAAGGCCAATCCTCAACCACCCTGACTATAACAAGCAATTCATGTTGATCACAGATGCCTCTTATTATGATGTTGGAGCTTTTCTGGCTCAGCTTGATGAGCATAGGGCAACTATCCCGTGTCCTACTTCAGCAAGCTGATCTCAAAGGCTGAATATAACTACAGCGTCACTGAAAAGAAGTGCCTAGCTGTCCTGCTCATTGTGATGTACTTTCGCCCTTTTTTATATGGAATTCTTCAATTTGTCGCTGACCACACATCCTTAGAATGGTTGCAGAATATGAAAGCCCCATAGGAAGGTTTGCTCGCTGGGGTTTAAAGCTCCAGCAATATGACATGACAATTGAGCTTTGGGTTGGAACTCGCCATATTAATGTTTATGGGTTGACGCGGTTGCCTGTCCTTTACTTAGAAAATAATGAAGCTAGAGTTACATGACCTCCTAATGACTCCTGATATATGGGCCGATGAGGAAAAACCTGTACAAATGATGCTAACTCAGCATTCCTAAAATAAAAGGTGGAAAATGGAAAGCTATACAAGAAATTAGGATTAAACTAATTGCTTTATCTCTAGCCATCAGAGCGAGTAGCTGTAATCTTGGAGTCTCACACAATCCTGGTTATGGTGATGCAAGAAAAACCTATGAGTGGACTAAAGAGCATTACTACTGCGAGGGCATTATGGAAACCTTAACTGAATTTCTGGATGCTTGTCTGACTTGTAAAAGGCAGTCCAGCTTCAAGACCAAGTACTATTACCAACCTACTGTCCCTCAACAGCCTTTTTCACACAATAAGTCTCGATGTGGTTGGTCCTCTATCCCAGACTATGGAGAAAATTGATATATCCTGGTAGGTATTGATCTTTTACCAAATGGGTCAAAGCTGTGACTCTTCAAGAAAACTGTAAAGACTATCACCAGGTTCAAACACCAGAATATCTTCACCACGCATGGATGTCCTCAAGTCCTTCTCTGTGATAATGGGAAGAACTTCACTTCAGGATAGTGGTTAAGCTTCTAGCTACCTTAATGGGGCCCAGAAACTCTTTTCCTCCCTTATAACCCTTCTACTAATGGTACATTAGAAAGAGTTAATGTGACCCCCTGGTCTCCATACTACGAGATATGGCCAATTCAGACCCTCTTCACTGGGATCTGTACTTACTCACTGCCCTCATGACCTACAGTATTAGTTACCACTGGATTCTCAAATTTTCTCCTTTCCAGGTGTTGTATGGACGATACCTGAGGTGCCAGCTTTTTAAACAAAAATATCTTCACTGCTAGGACTGACCCTGAGCAAACTATGAAAAAGTTGGCCCAGCATCTTATTCAGTTACAAGCTGAGGTGTGAACAATCTCGAAAGGACTGTCACTAAAGTGGGCCAAGCATCTAATGAGATCTGGGTCCCACCCCTTCATTCCAGTATCAGACTTGGTAATGTTTTTTACAATTGAATCTCTCCTAGAATTTAAAAGCTTGGGCCTATCTTGGAAAAACCCTTTGTCATCACATACAAGTGAGGGGATGAGCACTCCATAAAATCCCTTACTTCTAGTGTTACTGTCAATCAGGTCCATGGCCTGTTCCTGCGCCTATAGTATTCCTCTACCACTCTTAAACGGGTTAATGTCAGACAATTACAAGTCCAATAACTTAGTAGGAGTAGTTTGGAGGTAATTAGGGAAAAACATTGGCCAAAAGACTCTGGTCAATTCCTGGTGGAACCCCATAAATTGGGGTAACACTTCTATTAATACTCGAGCAAATACCACAAGTTTGGGCAGTCAAATTGCACTGAATCATTGGCCAAATCTGGAAAGCTATTCTGAGGTCCCTCCGCATCATATATTTTATTTAGTTTAAATCTCACCACAGAGACTGGGCCCTTTTATAGCCCTGGAGAAGGTACCACCAGATGGAAATAATTTACCGCCTTCTGATTGATCCAATTAATTTTAAAATCTAGGCCCACCGGTTCATCTTCTCAGATATTGACTCAACATCACACTTATGATAAAGCAAGGCAAGTTCTAAAAGATCCAATAGTTAAGCGCTCATATTGCCTTATTTGGATGTGGCCCTCTTAAAAAAAAATTTCTCATCCAACTCACAATAAACAAGACTATTTAAATAATAAGCATTCCAATAATTATAGTGTTCTCTTTTCACTTCCACACCGCCTCTAATAAAAATATCTAAAAACCAAGTTTCTTAGTTTTATCAATGCTTTCTTATTTTTTGTTTAAGTGGGGTAAAATCCTTAAAAATCTAGTCCAGTAGCTACAAGTTACCAAACTATCATCACTGCTATATTTTTAGAATTTAGGGCCAACAAGTTTCAGAGAGCAAAACACTGCCTAGATTTAAAACCTTGTGTAAAGAAATAATTGGTCTCCTGACCATGAGTCCCATCAAGGTGTTCTTCATTTTTTTAGTATTAGTGGTGCCCAACCAAAAGGGGGAGCCGCCAGGATTCTACAAGATGCTGTTTCAGACATATCTATTGGTTATGATCTGGACCTACATGAGGGGTCCTGCACTCGCCCTTTTTTGTATTCTCTCATTAAGAGCTTAAAAACCCAGAAGAGGAAAACCAGTTCAGGTATGTTCAGAAAGCTTGGTCAAGCAGAAAATGAGGGGAAGCCACTTTAGAGACTTATTTTTTAAATAAATGATACTACTTAGCTATAATGAATGAGATACCCCACTGAGGAGGATTTGAAATCAGGAAATTGTCCTCGTTGTTCTTAATAAGTCAATAAGTATCTAGCTAAGAAGGGTATGAACTTAGTTGGGTTGGGACCATCTAGTACTAAAAAAAAAGGTGTGAACTTAGAGGAGGAGGATGTTGTGTCTCAGCTTTTCATGTTGTATTATTGCTCTAATATTTCACAAGTGTGTATTATCTTATTATCAAGGCTTTATATAATTAACTACATGAAAATTCGTTGGCATCACGGCTTGATGACATCAGAATAAGTATTTAACTTCAATTGATTTGCATCAGCACTTTTCTCTAAAAGAGTTCCACGTTTTAAAAACCAACTCAGCTTTTGATAGTGGAGAAATATAAAACCTTTCAACTTAATTAATAGTTTTATCTGTGGATACCTCAAAGGATCAGTTTTTGTTGTCATGTACCAAACCCTGACGAAGTTGAATGAGTCTATGAGTTTATTTGACACAATGTAGCATAGAAAACTCTTTCAAATGAATACTTTTTGTAAGACTTTCCTAGGATGAGAACTTATTATTTTTTGCTGTTACATGTATTATTACACTTTAGAATCTACTCCATAGTTGTCTCCAAACTTTAGAAATTTGTGAAATAATAAATGAGGCTTATTTGTCATCCTTCTCTATTCTTGTTCTGGAACCATGGCAGATTGCGCGCTTGTTAAAAGGTATCTGTTTATACATCACTAGTAGTATTATCTCCCAGCAACCCATAACAATAACATTAGTTTCTATGATTTAATTCAAACATAATTTTTTGATAATCACACAGGTGAGATGGCATATTTCAACAAATCCCAAATAAACTGGGCAAAAGCCATATCAGGCAATGGAAAAAATGGAGCGCCAATGGGCAAGAAACGCCCTGGAGGGGGACCAGGAACCAATGCCACCAAGAAACCACAAACTCAGGCACCGCCCAGGCTTGTGGAATTCACCACAAAGCAAAACCAGTACATGGAAATCCAGTATTCCCAACATCTGTCAAAGGTGGAGCATGGGCTCTGACTTTTCCTAAGGGATGAGTCCTCAACTCTGTGTGAGAAAATGGGCGATGCACAGACCTCCCTTTTTCCCCATGCGGTGTATATTACTACCCAAACCATTTACCATGGCTGCATTGATATAGGCTTTGAATCTGAAGAAGATGCAGATGCAGCCGCAAAGTCTGCATCAAAATTGCCCTCCCCAAGGGCAAACAAATTTCGTGCACCGCGTGCAACGTTGAATGATTGACTGGATATAAATTGTTGGTAATTATAAATCAAAGATATCCCAAGTATATCCAAACTTAGGATTTGTGGCCTAGCAATTCCACTTAATATTTGACTATGATGACACAGGCATAGGGGCTTTGTTGGTTTAGTTATATCTAAAATAATAGCTGACTAAATGACCCAGGTACGTGGGCTTTTTGGTCTATATCAAAATTAATTTTTATAGTCAGTCAAGTTTTTTAGAAAATTAATTACCAATTAGTGGTACAAATCGCCTTGGTATGTGCTGCCAATTGCTTGATATGAGTATTGGTTCATCTAAATTATAGACACGTTAGAAACGGTGTCTTGAGTATATTTCCAAGTTTGAGACTGACTCTGAGACATTTGGGATGCCTTGAGTTGAATGGATTGTAGACCATCAAGTAAACTTGGTACTTTCTATGGCCAAGTACCATTTAAATTGAGGCGTCATGGGTAAGTTGTGGTGAACATTAAACCCTATAAATTATCCCAAGTTCATAGTAGAAGATATAATAAAATATAGATAATCAATATTTCTAAAGTTCTATAGTTTAATTTATAAGTTTTTAGTATTAATACTTTACGTTGTATTAAGTTGAGGATTTACTTGGGATCAGGAAGATCAGGGCAGCATGCCATCATCTAAGTAATGACAGAAGAATACAACTTCAAGTAGAATTACCAAGGAGTTATATAGCAATTATAGTCACCGTCTGATCTGTTGTCTGCATACAATAGACGTTTGAAACTCTGGCTTACCGCATAAGAAGAACCAGCTATCCTTAATAAACCAAAAACTTCAACAAGTGGCGCTCATATCTGGGAACACAGATGGTGACCACACCAAACATGGGAGTAATCCCAATCAATTATTTAGAACTATTATTGGACCTAATGGAATACAGAAATGACTGTGTCCAAAATTAATTTGAATAACGTACCTATCATTACCTACCCTGATGGGCCCATTTCACATGAAGAACTTGAACAACTTGAGCATCAGTTGTTAAGAGGGTACCAGATGGTACAAGGGCCTGCGGATAACAGCAGGAATCCTTTTTATCATCAACGACAGCAAGATGTGTTGTGGATGAGATATCTAGCTCATCATCAGTTGAGTGTAGCTCAAGTCAGAAATAATTTAATTGGGATAGAGAATATCACCAAATACCTAAATTGAATTTGTACATCCCACCTCTAGAAATTCTCAGATGACAATTCATCATCATCACGCAGCCATTACGGAGCTGGTTAACTTCTCACGCATTTCAGCCAGGCGGCTCAAATTTTAAATGAGCATTTAGAGGCCAACTTTGCTGAAGTCCGTTCTAGCTTGGAAGCGAATTATAATCTAGCTACTTGGACTAATGACAGAGTGGCAGAATTAGCACAAGAGCTAGATGACAGATTGCATCCTATCTTTGGCAATTTCTTAGAAGAAAGAATAATTATTGAAACTAGGGTTAACAATATCACACAGACTTCTGTTAATGCTTCAGAGTTCATGAGGCTTAATCATGAAGCTCAAGAGGCACAGCTAAATACTCATGATGAATTTTGTAATCAGCATCAATGACTGCGTGCCCAAATTTCTCAGATGAAGGATGCATATACTGAAAAAATCAATTACTGGCAAACACAAGATGAAGGCCAACGGGCAGAAAAATGAAAAATTTAAGATTCTATTGATTGTCTCAATTGGCAGATTAATAATATTAATGAGGAGGTCATCATGAACTAGTCAAACAATCTTCTTCATTTGAAAGTAAATTAGCTTAAGAAGACAATTAAAGAAAAGAATCAAGTGATTTCCACTTTGCAATTACAAACCACCAGTTTGAATGAGGAAATTGTGAAGTTAAAATAAAAATTTGAAATTGTGTTAATTGGGAAAATGAAAATGATCAAATCAGAAACTTGGACGACAGGAGTTGCCAATGTGCTACAACCCATTCAACTGAAAATGCTTCCAAATACTATGAGGATGAAGCTTCAGAAGTAGCCACTGAAGTAGATGCTGTACCACGTCAACAGATGCCTAGTAATATAGTTGCTTTGGCCAACCCTAACACCTTAAATCATGGTACAGTGCCTCAACTCCCTAGTGCATCTGGCCCAAGCCATCAAAGAAGCAATTATGATAATCCTGAGTGGGAAAGCGATAATTACAAACCAGCGAACCTGCCTATATTTGACAAGAATAAAGTATCACCACATTTGTCAAATGCTTCGAATTGGTTATATATGGGGCCAGCGACTGCAACAAAGCAGCTACTATGATTAACTGCTTGGATCAGTGGAGCATTGAGTTGATTATGCCCCATATCAATGAAAACCCAACTTATGCTGAAGTCAAAGAGGCTGTGCTTTATGAATTTGGAGGTCCAGAACGGATGTTGACCAGAAAATCTAAATTTATGAATATTCAAATTAAAAAAAGGTGAAGCCATTGACAAATTTGTGGATCGCTTCTATCATTAAGCACAAGTTCTCCTAGGTGCCAAAGCTATGGTCAATTTTGATGCTAATATTGCGTTAGAACATGCGGCACAACCTTACTAAAATTTGTCAAACGTTTTAATGCCTGCCTTTATACAAAATCTTACAACATCTGAACTAGTTGACGATATTAGCAGATGTTCACAGAAAAATAACCCTCCTAATACTGGGTACAAATCAGGACCTGCCTCTGTTGGGAAACCCATTGAAGTCAATAAGAAGATTGAAAATGATTTGCCTGTGAAAACTGAGCAGAACTCAGATACAAAGCCCACACACTCAATGAATGATATTACCTGCTTTAAATGCAACCATAAAGGGCACTTTGCCTCTCAATGCCATCAGCGCAACATCAATGTAATACTTCCTGATAATGTTCAGGAGAATGGAAAAGAACAAGCACAATAGATGCGGGACACTCTATTGTGCCAGAAAAACCAGTCCCTCCTGATCAACAAGAAAATGCAGGCCATGGGGCCTTGCTTAACAATGAAACAAATTCCTTTCTAGTACCTAATGAAGATTATACAAATGTACATGCGGTAACTCGCTCTCAGAGTAAGTTTGTCATACCTGAGGCCTCTGAAATAGTAGCTAAACCGTATGTGCAACAAATAATTGAAAATATTCCAGCAGAAGGTTCAAGCAAAGCATCCGATACTATAAGTCTGAAAGGGGTCAATATAGCAATGCCAATTGACATTTTCATCCATGAATGTCCTAGTATTGAAAATACTCTGAAGAACACTCTTAATTCTCTGGATTATTCACATATTCACTTAGTAAATTCTATCAATTTTTACTACTCTGAGTGCACTTACATGGGTAATCTGTTCAACAAGATCAAAGTTGTTGCTATTGCTGATAGCGGAGCACCTGTAAACATTGTTTCCACGAAGTTGGTAGTGAAACTAAAAATTGCACTGGACATTGACCATCATTGGGAATATGGAACCGCAGGCCTCAACAGCACTAAGAGTGAAGGAGCTTACAGCGCCTTGCCACTGAGACTTGGAGCCTTAGTAGTAGCAGCACTCGCAATAGTGCTTCTGAACACCAATTATGACATCTTAATTGGAATGAGTTTTTTAAGGACCTATGGGATCTCATGCAATTTTAAAGAAAACATCTTAACAATATTAGGCCAATCACTTCCAATTTATTACTCTCATAACAATATGAATCCCGCAAGCCGTTGTCAAAACTTCATTAACATATCTTATGTCAATGGAATAATACCCATAGGATATATTCAGCGGTGAAATTGAAGCTGTTCTATGCCAACTGCTATAAATAAAAATTGAGGAATACCCCTACATGTGAATAAGGATGCGACAATAGCTCCATGCCATTAACTGGTTATAAAGACTGGGACCACGCTAGATATTCCAGAAGGACTATATGGTGAGGTTATGTCCCTGTGGCATCATTCTCATATGGAACCTTGTGTGGTACCTGGAATACTTATACCAGGGCATGGGGAAATTTATGTCCTATTAGAAAATTTGACCAGCTAAATTATTAAGGTCAAGAAATATCAAGTGGTTGCATTCATGCATCTGTTTCCAAGAGACGAATTAAAATCAGCCATCAAATTTGGCGATTTATCTGAGCTAGGCTTACCAAACGAAACCCTTGGGGCACATACTGTAATCCCTCAAGAATCATTTATCGGATTATCAGAACAATAGAAGGATGAAGCACTAGAGTTGTTTGAACAATATTCCAAAATTTTTGCCAAAGATGATCAAGAATTAGGTTGTTCAAAAGGAGTCCAGCATTTTGTTGACACTGGGGACCATGCATCTATTAGAATGAGGCCGATTTGGCGCCCCAGGGCTAGCAATGAAATAGTTGGAGAATAGCTAGAAAAATAAATAAAAAGCGGAACAATAGTGCCATCTAAGAGCCCATGGGCCAGTCCAGTTTTGATTGTAAAGAAAAAAGATGGCAATAATCAAGTTGTGATTGATTATTGACGCCTAAATGCCATTATGAAAAAAGTATTCCTATCCATTGCCTAAAATTGATGATGCTTTGGATCTTCTGGAAGGGCAAAATACTTTACTGACATGGACCTTATCTCAGGATATTGGCAAATTGAACTGCCTCAAGAGGAGCAGGAGAAGTGCGCAATGATTGCTACTCAAGGACTATTTCAACCGATGCACATGCCACAGGGGCTGTGCAATGCACCAGCAACTTTTTCAACGAGCAATGGACACAGTTTTGGGGGATCTTAAATTATCCTGCATACTGGTTTTTTGGATGATATCAATGTTTTTTCAAGAATGTTTTCTGAACATTTGGAGCACCTTATACAAGTGTTTGAACAACTGTTGAAGGCTAATCTGAAGATAAAAACTAGAAAATGTTAATTCTTTAAAGAACAATTGGAATAACTTGGGTTAGTTATTGATGCCAAAGGCTTGTGGCCTCAACCTCAAAAGGTGTAGGCAATTAACAAGATGCAACCTCTGACAAGTATGAGGGATGTTCAAGTGTTCTTAGGCAAGGTAGGGTACTATCAAAGGTTTATAGAAGGGTTCACAAGGATTGCTGAGCCCCTATTCAATTTGCTGCAAGGAGGAGTTCGATTTTGCTTGGCAGAAGAATGCCAACAGGCCCTTGAGGCTTTGAAAACCAGAATGAGCTCCGCGCCTATCCTTCAATATCCCGATTTAAGTAGTTCTTTTATCATAAAAACTGAAGCCTTGTTGACTGTGGTTGGGGGTGTGCTATCTCAGATTGCGGAGGAAGATGAGGAGCATCAGGTTACTTATTGCAGCAGAACGCTGAATAAGCATGAGCATAATTATACAGTGACCAAACGAGAGTGTTTAGCTGTAATCTATGCATGTAAACAGTTTTGAGTTTACATTCATGGCACCTAGTTTCAAGTAGTAACGGATCACAGCTCGTTTAGATGTCTCCACAACCTCAAGGAACCTGAAGGACGTTTAGCCCAATGGGCTTTAAAATTACAAACATATGATTATGAAATTATTCATAGAGCTGGAGCAGCCCATCAAAATGCAGATGGATTATCAAGACTCCCTATTTTAGCTGTTCTGAGCAGTTTGGACAATGAATTTCATGAAAAGATGATTAACCAAAAATATGAAGATGAGCCAACTGAAGTGAAAAAAGCGATTGAAAAAGAACCAACTGACACTGAGTATTGGAATGGAGTTTCATACAAGTTTAGGCCCAATGGGCAGCAACAAATTTTTCCAAAAACTTCTTACCAAATGAATTTTATTACACAAGCGTATAAGGCTGTGGGTCATGGAGGATTAACCAAAATGCTAGAAAAAATTTGGTCAAATTACTACTGAGATTCAATGTGATTTGATATTCAAGATGTACTCAACAAATGTCATTCTTGCCAAATTCCAAAACCTATGAAGTCAGATGTGAAGTATCATTTGATCAAACCTGACTAGGCTTGGCATACCATATCGATAGATGTAGTTGGCCCTTTGCCTGTGAGCAGCCTAGGCAACAAATACATAATTGTTGCTATCAATCATCTAACAAAATGGGTGGAAGCAAAAGCAATCCAAGGTGTTGGGGCCTTAACTACTGCCAAGTTCACTATGGATAATATAATTTACAAGCATGGATGCCCACAGAAGATCTTGCCAGATAATGGCACAAATTTTACTGCTCAGATGGTACAACGGTTCTATGAATAGATGTCTATCAAAGGAGTGTTATCAAGAGCATCTAGTACTAAAAAAAGGAGTGTTATCAACACCATACCATCCTGAGACTAATGGTATGGTAAAGCGAGTGAATGGTACTCTAGTTGGCATTTTATGCAAAAATGCATCCTTAGCGCCTTCAAAATGGGCTACCTCTATTAGTGCTACCATGTTTGCATACAATATTGGACATCACAGCAGTACCGGCCACTCTCCATTTCAACTTCTGTATGGTAGACAGCCATATCTGCCTTCATTATTATATTCAATACTCAGTTCAACCAAAGCAATTAGCCCAAAAAATTATGTTGAGCAGCTAGCAAAGACCTTAATCAGGTTGCAATCTGAAGCTTACCAAATTGTGATTAGTCAAAAAACTAGTCAAAAGAGCTATGACAACACTAAACAAGCAGCAGTTACTAAATTTAAAGAGGTTACCTAGCAGTATATCGTGATACTCATAGCGCAGGCTGCGCGCATAAGCTTACCTTGCTTTGGAAAGGTTAAATTATTGTATTGAAGAAATTGTACAAAGATGTATATACCAATAAAGATCAAGGCAGCTGGGTTATGAATTGAGTACATTCTAAGTTCCTTTTTCCATATCATAAAGAAAAAAAAACTACCTTAATATTAATAAAAAAAGTAAAAAAGTAAAATTAAGATAAGAAAAAAGTATAGGAAAGGATGTATAATAATATTATTAATAATAATAAAATTTTAAGAATATAGAAAAGTTAAGAATAAGTAAAATATAAATATTTATTCAAAAATGTGGCCTCATCGTTGTTGAAAATAGGAAACTCATCTTTGGTAAGGGGAGAAAAGTGAAATTGAAGCCAAGGGGCCGGTTCAAGTTCACCAATATTGCTTGAGCCTCAGCAGCATAGAAGAAACGAAGGCAAAGTGCATGAACTAACTGTAGCAACAGCTATTAACATAGCATCCTATTCTGAAGGTTGAGAAATAATTGGATGTTTTGACCAAGAGAAAACGAATACCTCCACTTTTATCCAGTCAAGGAGGGGGAAGTGTTGAATAGTTGAATGGATATAAATTGTTGGTAATTATAAATCAAAAATATCCTAAGTATATCTGAACTTGGGATTCGTGGCCTAGCAATTCCACTTAATAAAATTCAACTATGATGGCATGGGCATGGGGGCCTTGTTGGTTTTGTCATATCTAAAATAATAGCCAACTAAATGACCCAGGCATGTGGGCTTTTTGGTCTATGTCAAAATTAGTTTCTAATATTGATCATTTTTTTTATCAAATTAATTACTAATTAGTAGTACAAATCACCTTGGTATGTGCTGCAAATTGCTTGAGATGAGTATCAGTTCATCTAAATTATAGACACGTTAGAAACGCTGTCTTGAGTATATTTCTGAGTTTGAGAATGACTCAGAGTCATTTGGGATGTCTTGAGTTGAATGGCTTGTAAACCCTAAAACAAACTTGTTACTTTCTCTGGCCAAGTGCCATTGAAATTGAGGCTTCATGGGTAAGATGTAGTGAACATCAAACCCTATAAATTATCCCAAGTTCATAGTAATAAAATATAATCAAATATCGATAATCAATATTCCTACAGTTCTATAGTTTAATTTATAAGCTTTTAGTATTAATTCTTTACGTTGTATTAAGTTGAGGATTTACTTGGGATCAGGAAGATCAGGGCAGCATGCCGTCATCTAAGTAATGACAGAAGAATACAACTTCAAGTAGAATTACCAAGGATTTATATCTTAACTATTGTCACTGTCTGGTCTGTTGTCTTCATACAATAGACATTCAAAACTCCGCCTTACTAGCATAAGAAGAACCAGCCATCCTTAATAAACCGAAATTTCAACATGCAACAGATGGAAAAAAGTGAACACTTTGTTAATTTCCATTGACTCACTCCCTACCAACCTTCCTTAAAAGATAATCAAGGAGGAGCTTCAAATTTGACTCCAGAGCTACAGAGAAATTAAGAATTAAAATTACAGTGATTTCACCTGATGCTGAACTTGTGCACAGGAAAGGAAATCACCATGATCAATTAGAGTTCTCAATGTAGCTGAGGACCTCACAAAAATTCTTCATACTAAGTCGTTTCACTTCCTATATGTGGAGTGTCAAAGCCTTTCCACTTCAGACTGGAATGCGCACCGCCTATTTGCAATCACTGCACCACATTGAGGAACAAGGAACAGCATTCCCCGTAAAGGAGGGCATCTTGGCCCCATACTTTTATGACGACGTCATAGGCAAAGATGAAGAAACCTTCAGCAAAACGAATGATGCCAACCACGCCTTCCTCTGGGGCGAGTATGGGCACTACATCCTCAAAGACTCAATGTCACCCAAACTATGCAAGCAGTTACAGAAGGCCCATAAGCGGGCAGCAGCTGAGGCTGCATCACTCATGGCCTCCTCCATTGACTCCAGTCAAATTCAGGAGTACTTATAAGTAATCACCCAATCCAACCAATCAGATAATATATCCAATCTGAAGAGGCCATGGAGGAAATTAACTGTGTCACTCAAACAAAGCAGAATTCCCAAGCCAAATTTTTTTCAGCAATTTTCTGGATCACCACATGGTATCAATCAAGCAAACTGACCAGAACAATTCAGCTCACCTATGAGCGGAAATGTGGGACATAACTATTCAAAGTCTAACCCTGAAACCACATAATTCAATCAGCACACCGCACCAAACCACAAAGAGCCATGAGCGGAAAACCTAACGCGAACTCTAAGATTTGCAAAACCTATGTGAAATCAACAAGTTAGGGAACTGGACAGCAACTCCAAATGGACTAGCCCAAAAACACTGAGCAAGTTTATAGCAATGAAGGGTGGAATAGGGCTGGATGGCCCTCCCAACTGCTCCTGAGGCGCCGTGGTCAACTCAGTGTCAATAGGGATTCTAAACATCATGGGAGAAATGGGCTCAAACGTCCCAAGCCAAATAGTCGGACTTCCTGTGAAAAACCCCTATTGACATCTTAACCTTCTAAGAAACCCACTATCTACAGGGTAAGAGGGATCCTGGGCAGCCAGGGTCTCACCATCCCAATTGGTATGGACTTTCTATTGTGAGTGGTTGTCCAAAATAAGAAAATAAAAAACTACCAACTCCTCTTTATATCTGCACAGCCGCATACTAGTAGCAACAATTGCAACCAAAGAGGACATAATTTTGATAGCATGTATTTATGCACCGTGCACTGCAGCTGAGAGGAAACAATTCTTCAAAACCATACCAACGCTAACCATCCACTAGACACCATCCTACTGGAGACTATAATTGCTGGGACAACCCCAAAATAGACAGTGACCTAACCCCAGGGGATACCCACTGAGGCACATCGAGTTTCATGCAATGAAGGCATCCCTTGGCCTACACAATATCCTACCCCTGGGTCACCACTCCTTCCCCAAGCGGCCCGCTCAACATTTGTAAGGGAACACTCAATTTAATAATCCATATCAACTACATCCTCGCACTGAAAACCACCATTCAAACATTCCCAACTTTGCAACAAAAAAAGATCATTTTTTTCCAACCACCAACTCATTTAGGTGTAGCTCTCACCAACTTGTGCTCCAACACAGACGTTGACCTGCAGGAAGCTGCACCTGGAAAACATATATTTTCCCAAAATATCTGACTGGGTCAAACATGAGGCTTTTAACCCAGAATTCACAACCCCATTTGTATCATACCCCATCAAAACCTGTGCAAATTTTAAAACTGAACTAATAAATAAAACTTGCCATCTCGCCTTGCATAAGTACACCTTTGACATAGCCACAATCATGCGCACCTTGGTGGAATTGGGCCATCTCAAGCTCAACAATACAAAGTCTGGCTATAGCCCCAACTGGGGGCTACAAATGGCGGAAAATTCTGCCTGCCTAAATACTCTCATCTTTGAACATGAGCACAGAATCAGAGTATCGAGAAAAGGTAAGTTCATAAAGAAGGTAAAACCTGCTTGACACATTTCTTCCACAAATTATTCCTGTGGCAACCAGACCGCATGCTCACAGGTCTGCAAAGATGACGGCACTGTGGTAACTGACCCAGCAG
The DNA here is from genome assembly GCA_022478985.1 of Massospora cicadina. NCBI lineage: Eukaryota > Fungi > Entomophthoromycota > Entomophthoromycetes > Entomophthorales > Entomophthoraceae > Massospora > Massospora cicadina. Next base: position 151,419 of record JAKSZP010006647.1, on the reverse strand, counting down.
AGTCAAGGCGGAAGTATACCATTACTGCACTGAACTATACCAGACACCCCAACTCACCGCCAAAAAATAAAGATTTTATACACATTCCAGAAATTAAAGTGCACCGCTGGACTATAACCTCCTAAACCTAATCACACAGGAGGAGCTCTGGGAAACAGTCCGCAGTGCTCCACATACGAAATTCCTGGGGCCTGATGGGAACCCTACAAATTTTACAAAAAATAATTCAGGCAAATCCCCTTTGCTCTTAGCATTAATGAACCAATGTCTGCTGGAGACACGCCTCCTGCCTGGTGGCCAGGACTCCTATGTCATAAGACTTTTTAAGAAAAACGACAAACTGGACCTGGCTTACTGGCGCCGAATAGCACATTCTAACACAGATACAAAACTACATACAAAAATTTTAGCAACCAGACTAGGCGCGATAGCCTTCAAAGTCCTGTCACCAAATCAATTTGGGTTCACACTAAGGTGCTCAATTTGGACCAATATACACTATGTCATCAACATATGTCAGTACAAAGCAACTGCAACCCTGGTATTCCTAGACTTGGAGAAGGCATATGACTGCATTAGCTGGCCGTACCGGAAGGAATGCCTAATGAAAAATATTTACTCTTTTGGTTATACACGCAAGCAACCCAGTAACCTTTTTACTGAACAGGTTCAATTTCCCCGTGCACTGTGCCATGTTGTATAGAATGTAAATTAATTGATAATATTATGAATACTATTATCCAAAGTTGAGTATGAATTATATTTTGGCCCAACGCTTAGCCAGTATTCCAGATTAAATACTCGAGAAGTCATACTTGTATGGGATTTGTTCCCTATGCTCATGTTCACCCAATCTTTGCTGAGATACCCCGGTGACAATCTCTCTTGGCCCAACACACAGTCGGCAGCTATCCCTGATTGTGGTTCCTTTTTTTCTAGATCCCCGCTCAGATCTTTACTCTTCTCTCTGAGAGTCTTCCAATTATTGCCTTTGCAATAAAACCCTTGAGATAGAACATCATAATAGAAGCTGATAGTCTAACTATACACTATATTGATAATCTTTTTGTAGATAATGTTTTAATGATTTTAATATTATAAGTCCTAGGGAATTATATAGTGGGGAAATCATCTGTCTAACCCTCATTTGACACCTCTTCAATGAAACGGCAGTCATTGCCATTGAATCACCCATCCTCATTTTGGCAGTGATGGTCTTCCCCATCCTGGCTAGGATTCCATCATTGGACATCCTCGAGACCTCAAATGGAAAGAGTTGGAAAATGTGTCCCTAACGTTTTCCTCTCGATCCAAGAGAACCAACCATATTTGGATAGCGACCTGCCTAGGAAATGGGACTTATTACCCATTATGGCAGGTCACTCACCACCCAATTGATTCGCTAGTTGCAGGTGGCATCACTCGCCTCACAACTTACTGTTCATTCCCAATCAGTTGGTGATGAAACCTGATCAATACCAATCAGTACACCTGATAGTTAATCACTATCAGATGCCCCTATTTTGTTGACAACTCTGCCCAATGAGATATTAAGTATTTATCTGGATTGATCCCCAATTGACTAACCAGGCAAATATCCCAAAATCCCCTGGACATACTTCCTCCAAAACTTGGGCCAACCAATTTCTGATTCACTTCTCCTTTTGGAAATTTTTCCCCAGCAATACCAGGTAATCTAGCAGGCTGGGAATATTAGCAAAAATCCCAACACCTAAGCTCTTTTAATCTCCCACCCAGGTTCATAAACTGGTTGATGCTCCTTATAGAATCCGCATCCATGGATGTATGCAGCCCTGGCTTTTTAACTTAAAAGATCACACCATGCAAAGGATCAAACAAGGGGACCCCCTCAGCTCACCGGTGTATAGCTTCAGCTTTGATCCACTCCTTCATGTCGCTGACTCATGCCTCCTGGGCATAACTTGCACAAGGCCAGCCACCAGTCAAGATACTAGCCTTTGCAGATGACTGCGTGATAGGTATAGCTAACAAAAATGATTCCTTACAGATGGAACGCACCATGGAGAAATATTCCAGGTGAGCAATGCATCACTCAACAAAAGGAAGATGGAAATATTCCTCCTAGGCAAGTATACTAACAACTGGGACACAACACCCAAACCTCACAGCCCCCATAAAGGGACAACCCACTCATCCTACTCTTCACATCACCTCCTAAAACCAGCCCTATCTGCCACCTTAGGATATGGCTGGAAACAGGGTTATGCTAATGAGATAATTGAGAACAATCTACTGCAGCGTTTTTTTCAACCGCGTCACCTCTACTTATATAAGAGCCTCAGGACTAATGGGGTGAGTAAAAGTTGCCAAACTCACAGGTCCTCCTGATGCTGCTTTCCCTGAAGATGCAGTCTCCTTCTCGACTACATTAATATCCTCATTCTGAGCACTTATCCACGGGATTGTTGTGGCAGGGATCCCGCCCACTTGTACAAGTGGAAACAGTCTTTGGCCCATGCTCCAGCGAAGGCATGAGCCTAATAGACTTTGAGGTCCATGCCAAAAATATATTGGGCACCTGGATAAAGGAGGTCCTAGCATCAGACCTCCCACAAGAACACTGGTCTAGAGCGGCGAGGGCCAACTTTACGCAGGCGCTTAAAATATCCAACCCACACAACCTATCCAGCCTGCTCACATACCTTGCAAACCTCCCCAATGCAGTGGGCCCACATTGAACCCCCCTCACTTTAAACACCTTCTTATACCAATTGACACATGGGATGTACTGTAACTATCACAGGCAATAGTCATGAAGGGGAAGGCCCAAAGCTCACTTAAAGCTAAGGAAACCAGAGGATCACGCCAGAGGAACACTCATGACGTGCCCCATTCATTGCGAGAATCAACTACCTAAATGCTTTAGAATCCCATACGTTCTCACAACACAGAAGGCAATATGGAGGCTAACGCATCATTCACTCCCCCAGCCAAGGGCAAGAGCTAATAGCTTGCGATGCCTCAGAAGAACTACAGAACAGCAGATCGATCCAAATCACTTCATGCAACGTGTTTAGTGTGTGGAGGGGAGGAATCCCTACATCACCGCATAGATGCATGCCTTATCTAGAGCCATATGTCGGGAAGTTGCGCATCTGCTAAGAACCTTCAATGCCCAGGAGCTTACAATCTCCAGAAGCCTCCTCGCACTCCAACTTAAATCCCCAATACCACCCACACTCTGCTCCTTGATTGTCACCATTGTAATGTGGACAATCCACATTATAACACTGATGCCTTAAAGGGAACTGTGCCCACCATCCATGGGACAATCAGCAGATTGCACCTACACCTACTGGAACACTTTCAAGCCTAGCTTTACGGATACATGGGGCCAAAGCAACAACAACTTGTTAAACATGGTTCCCTGTCTGGTTTCTACATGCAGACCCCTACCTCTACACCTGCTCCATAACAGGGGAAACCCCTTGGGATTAAGGCATTCAATCCCCATAAAACTGGCGGTACCAGATGGAAACAGGGGTAGCTCGTCTACTCTTGGGTGCCTAAATCTTTTTTACTTCACCTCCCCTATCTATCACATATATCAGTTTTGTCCGCCCTCTAGTCTACTTTCTTCAGCTAAATAAAATCATCTCTAAGCAAAGCATGCATTACCAACATTTCCTAATTTTTAGAGGATCTGTAGCTTAGCATGCGTGTTATTATGCTTCCTTTACAGTTTTGCTCTGAATAATATTGAAGCAGACCATTTCAACTTACATCTAAGCCCATGAGGATAGAGGCCCCAATCTTGCACAGTCTCCACCACAGCACGGAGCATCATGTCATATACTATATAATTTTTCTGAGTTGGGGTCATCTAAAATCAGAGAATAGGTTTTAACTCAATTCATCCATTCCTGCAAAATAGTTTATCCTACCACAAAGTTTAAGATTTAAGTTCTAACAATAAAGAAACAATTAATTCCTGTGCATCAAATCAGAACCTGACAAAAAATATATAATTTGCCTCGTTTTAGGCTTCTTCACACTTCTTTCTTTAACTTAGTTTTCTTTTTTCCTTATTATGTGTAAAGAGGGTTAGACTCTTGAAATTTTTAGGTAATACTTCTCAAAGAAGCTAAAAGCACTAAGAAAAATTTCCAGCATGGTGATTGAGCTAGGTGTTGCCCAGTTGATAGAGACTTTATTTTTGTACATAGCAGTCATGTGTCCAGGAGAAAAATAATATTCAGTAAATTGACTTAGGTTCAAAAGAGCTCACATATACTGCTTTGATGGTCAGGATTTCAAAATTTAAGCACTCCATGATGGCTTACAGATCTTGAGCATGTGACCTTCATCTGGAGATATCACTAGGATTTCATCCGTTTAGTTACTATGTAAGATCCAATGAGAAAATCTAGGAAAGCGTCTAAGAGGTTTTGGAAAAGGATGATGCTTTTTTTTACTAAAAATGCATGACACTTGGCTGGAAGATCCATTTTAATGTGTGTATTTCAATCATCCCTATCTCTTCTTGATGTGGATCTGATCAAGAAAAATTAAGAAATCTAACTTGTCAAAAACTAGAGGTTTCCCATCATGGCAAATGATATATTGTTCTAATGGCTCTAGCGGAATTTATTACCATTAAATTGTTAAGATTGTCATAGTTAGCGCACAGATTGAGAGAGCTAACTTATTTTCTAAAGAAAGAGAGGAACACAATGATAAAATTTTCCAGGTAAATCCCTATAATTTAACATTTTTTAAAATGGGGGCCAACCTGGGGATAATACTTTACCAATTAAAGAGCAAAGAAATGGGAAAGGAGTAAGACCCAGAAAACCTCCTTGCGCGGCATATGATAGGCCAGGAACTTCATGGACCTCCAATGCTATTCCCTATCTTGGTTCAGGGCATTAGTGAACAACTCCAACATAGTAATTATCATCCCCTACCAAAAGTTTATCTACCGGGATCAAACTTGGGGAGGCAATGGTAGTGGGTCCATATTCTACCTCTGGGATATCATCACCGTAAGTCCCAATATTGTTTGGCTCAAACACTTCCTTTGTATCCCACATATGCTCTCCAGCACTTCTTCCTACCTTAAAAGGACTTAAACCTTAGAAAACCTCTATTATTTTTAGATTAAAACAGCCTCTGCCCGCCAACACCCTTCTCTGCCAAGCTCTCCACGTAAGTATGTGTACCAGTCAGTTGAACCTTTCATTACATCTCAACATGGATTTAGAAATCTGAACTCAAGCTAAAATTATTTTGGGTTTATAGGCAAGGTTGTGCTTGATACTGGGCTGTAACTCTCATAAACCTTTCTTTAGGCTCATAAGAGCTTGAAAAATGGTGCTGGAGAGGCTACCCAGAAGGGCAACCTTAAACGTTGAGCCTGCACAAATTCTGAACCACTTTTAGAATTCTCTCCCTACTCACTTCTGGGTTTCTCACAACCCTCAGTCTACTTAACTCTTCATATCTGGCGTTCTGAGTTAAAGAAGTTTTTATCACCCCAACATGAACTTAGTTTTTGGGGCCTGATCTTCTCAAAACGTTTTGTCTTTTTACATGGCGCACTTGCAGCGCAAAATCATTTTGATTTCTTTTGTCTTTAACATATCATTTTTAAATAGTTTAAGGTTAACTATAGGTTAAAAACCTCGTTTTTCATTTTGTCTTTTCATTGTGTTATAATTTAATTAAAGATTTAAATTGGACTTGCTAGTAGTAACAGGTTCAACACTTAAATAAGAAGCCTAAACCTATCTTGGACATTATGTCACCGTCAAAATTGGCACTAGTCCAAAGTCAAGATGTGATTTGAAATTAAAAAGTTACCATTTGTTTTTTATTTTTACAAACCACATGTGCTTCCATCTTACACACTTTTCCCGTTTGAGTTGACTCAAATATTTTTTAGGTATTTGTTTTGAGCGACCAGTACCAGAGTTAGCCAGTGATTGATGGCCAATTCTTGACTTAAAGTAATTATTGGTGCAAAATCTATATGTTAACTTCCCCTCACCAGGAAGTTAGTTGACACCTCAGGGACATGGCCCAGAAGGGATCCATTTCCTCATAATCAGTCCACCCAGTATGGGATAGCCATCCAATTGTGCTGGACAACAAACCCTCTCAAATTACTGCTGGAAAGCACCTTCCTGGTCAGGATGGGAAGACTTTCACCATAGGAACATGAGAAGAGAGTGCATACCAGCCATACTAAGAGTGTGCTTCCCTTTCTGTGGAAACTGGCTAAGGCATTCCAATTTCCATTTAGCTTTTTTAGTAATGTTACCTTTACCATAAAAGGGCTTGGAATCTATTTTTGAGCGAATTTTCCCAGGTCTGTAGGTAAATTACCCAGAAAAACCTCATGAAGGCATACTCCTGCTATGGAAACCCTCATGTGTGGTAATTTTCTTAGTGGTGGGTGATGTAATAACTGGTTTGGAACAATAAACACATTTAAAACTTAGTTTAGAAATTTAAAACCAAACCAATCAGCATTTAGGGGCTTTCAGCCGAGTTTGACATCTTTCTGGGCTGAATCCCCCAAGCATTCTAAAGTTTATAAGAGCTTAAAGATGGTTTGAAATAGGCTCCCCGTGTTGGATTTTAAGTTTTTTAATGAGCTTGCTTGTGAGTCGTTTGCCTAAAGTCCAACAATTAAGGTAATTAACACCACTTAACTTATAAAATAATCAGGCACTAATAATATAAAAAAGGCTGAATTTTATTTATTTTATATTAGTATTGGTAAAGGGATTAAAAATGCGCCCTGTCACAATATCACTGCATAGTAAATAAATTAATTTAGATCTTGGACCGAGATAGGCATTGATTCGTTATATGTTTCAAGCCTAATTAGAAAATATGTTTGTTTGACCTAATGGAGCTCTCAAAACTCAGCTCGCTTTAGTGGAACCGCTGATGGAGGGTTGACAGTAGGTAGAACCAGTCCATTAGGCAAGGATTTGAAGTATCTGAACCAATTATCATGGGGAAAGTTTTTCACCTGTTGGGACCCCTTCTGAGGCTATAAATAGGAAGGTCCCTGCATTGGTGTTTGATTATATTATTAATGAAACAGAAGAACCTTGGATGTACTCATCTGATTCCGCCGCATGGTCAGTGCTTCAACTGCCTTAACTCGTGCTATCAGCACAATGAACTTTGATAAAAGTATTTCCCTGAATAAAGGAGCTCCACCAAGAATTGGGCAGGTTCTTTTGGCCAATTTCATCCTTATTATGAACCAAAGCACTCTTATTACAATATTAGACTTGTAATTATCTGACATTACCCCCTTTCAAGAGTGTTAGGGGAAGATTAAGGGTGCAGGAACTGACCATGGACACGGTTAACAGTAACTCCAGTAGCTTGAGATTTGATAGAGCATTCATCTCCTCGCTTATAAGTGATAACAAAAGGGCCTTCCCACATAGACCCGAGCTCCTCACTTCTGGGAGTGATATAAATTATGGTAGTATAACACCAAATCAGACACTTGGAAGGAAGGTAGAGGGGGCCAGAGCTTGTTAGCGGCTTGATCCACTTTAGGTTCAGTTTTTCCAAGTTGGTCATCGCCTCTGATTGTAACTGAATGATGTACTGTGCTAATTTTTTTCATAGCTTGCTCAGGATCAGTCTTATCAGAGAAAATATCTTTGTCTAGTAATGCTTGCACCCCGGGATCTCGACCATAAAACACTCAGAAAGGTGACATTTTAAGTATCTGGTAATAGCTGATAGGGTATGCCATGAGGGCACTGGTTAAGTAGCGATCCCAGTGAAGAGGGTCTGAAGTGGCCCTTTTTTTAAGATAGAGACCTGAGTTTCATTGGCTCTTTCTGCAGTACCATTGGGCGAGGGTTATAGGGTCCTAGAAAAGCTGTTGCATTCCCATGGTTGTTACAAGGATCTTCACCACTCTAAGGTAAAACTTATTCTATTGCCACAGAGCAGCCTAGGGTCAACCATGGCGAGAAAATATATATTAATTAAGGAAAGTGGACGTGGCTTTGGCAGTTTGAGAAGGAAGAGCCACAGCCTCAACCCAAAAGGTAAAGTGGTCTATGACTACTTATACTAGCTGGTTTTCCCCGGTAGTCTGGGGTAGAGGACCTACCACTTCTAGATTTATGGTGTGAATGGGTTGTTGAGGCGTAGTAGGCTGGTATTGAACATGGTCTTATAGCTGGATTGCTTCTAGCAGGTCTTATAGTCGACCAGGACTTCAGTTATTGTCTCCATGATGCTCTGCCAGATATACCACTCTATAACCGACTCATAGGTTTTCTGTACTCCGCTATGCCCTAGAATGGTATGGGACTCCAAGATCATGGGTACTCTCTCTGATGGCCGGAGATAGGGAACCAATTCACCCCTAGTTTCTTATATAACTTCCCGCTTTCCACCTTGGGGTTACAGGAGTGTCAAGTTGATGTTTTCCTGATGGGTTCATCATCATCTTCCCAGGCATTAGGGGTCATAAGGAGGTCATGCAGCTTCTCAGCTTTAATATTATTCAGGTGAAGGATAGGCAACCGAGTCAAACCATCATAGTTCATATGGTGTGTTCCATCTCAGTGCTCAATCTTCATATCATAGTGTTGGAGCTTAAAGCCTAGCAAGCCAACCGCCCAGTGGGATCTATCATATTTTGTAACCTCTTCAGGGAGGCGTGGTCAGTGATTTCAGTGAATGAAGCCCCATATAAGAAAGAGTGGTAATATTTTAAAGCCATCAGGACAACAGGCACTTAATCTCATTGATGCTATAATTATGTTAAGCCACAGAGAGCATCTTGCTGAAGTAGAACACAAAATGATTAACCCCATTTTCACCCAACTTAGTCAAGATGGCTCCTGCGGCGTAATCAGAGGCATCCATGAACAACATAAAGAGCTTTCAATGGATAGGGTGGAGGAGGATTGGCATTTGTCATAAAAATAAATCCAGTGTCTAAAAAGCAGCTTTTTATTCAGTACCGCAATTATAAAGGAGTGTTCTTAGCAAAGAGACATATGAGAGGCTCACTGAGTTGGGTGATTTTGGTGATGAATTGATGTTAATACCCCATCATGCCCAAAATGTCTAAATGACACTGTTAAATTCCAAGGATTGCTCGCTTGATAAATTAAATCCTGCATGTATATTTGGACAGAAGTTTGGCTGAAAAATCCTCAATTTTAGCCAGTGTCTTTATAGTTTTTTTATCATTTGGAAGTCACTAGGCTTATTTAGATAAATTTGACTCTTCTGGTCAATATGGGGCTTAATTTTCCCTATGAATTAAAGAACTTCTACTAAGTCAGGCAATAATACAAGCTGGAGATTTTTGGCCTAACAGTTTTCCAACTTTATCAAAAGGAATTACCTCAGAAAAAACCAGATAAAGAGGATAAAAGAAAGTATATCTTTTATTAGGAGATATTATTGTATGCTAATTCATTAGCTCAGGCGCCAGTTTTTATAACTCTAGGGCATCTCCTGGCCACATATCAAGCCTGCAATTACCACAGACAATTAATTTCCACCTCAGTTCGTCCCTTGAAGTGATAAAATTATGAACTATTTCTAGGACTATTGGTGTCAAAAATTCTCATATTTGGGAAGACTTCATTGACAAAAAGTGCAATATAAACTTGCAAAATTGTCCTAGGATCATCTTGAATTGAGTTTATTCATACAGATGACAAAATATGACCTCTGGGAAATTTTGCATCATTTTTGTTAAGTGACATACTCCTAATTGGGATGTTGGCAGGCCTCTCTTGATAAAGCTAGGTACTCCTATCTGAGTTGTCCTTGGGAAAAGAGCTATTGAGCCAATTATGAAGAGCGACATACAAACTTTGCCATAGGGTGGAGAATTAATTATGACATTATGATGAATCTTATTATTATATTTGTTCATGGGATTTTTTAAGGTTATTTTTAGGACTGATCCCCAGATAGTTTCTTAAGATGCATGTTCACTATTGCCCAAGACTAATTGGGACCAAATGATGAGGTTTACTCATGTATAATCATCTTAAAGTATGTGAGATATTTTCCTGAAATGTAAAGTGGATAAATATAATTAAGTGGCGTCTAGATATTTGGCCTGAACTTTAAAATGGATAGTTGAATTAGGTTGTTATTGATATATTCGATTTAAACTGTAAAGTGGATAAAGAATTGAGTGGCGTCGAGATATTTGGCCCAAACTGTAAAGTGAGTAACTTGAATTAAGTTGGTGTTGAGACATTTTTGCCCAAACTGTAAAGTGAGTAATTGATATAAATTTGTCATTAAAATATTCAACCCAAACTGGAAAGTGGATAACTAATTAGTTGGCGTTGAGATATTTGGCCCAAGCTGTGAAGTTAATAATAGAATTAATTTAGTGTTGAAATATTTGGCCCAAGCCATATAATAGTAATTGGCTTTAGTTGAGAATTATATTAATTGGCCAAAGTTTCTGGAAAGATAATCGCCTGATTTGTTGGTTGTCAAATGGTTTATTTTTGGGTCAACCACCAGATTCTGATTGTCATAAAGGGTTTTGGGTGCAGGCATTTTAGATATTGCTTCCAACTTATCTTGAAGGGGGTGTATCCCATCTTGAGAGGTAGCATGCACTAGGAAATCCACTTTCTTCTGGAAGAAGTAAAATTGGAGGGCTTCAGCCTGATGTTGATTGCCCACAACTATTGAAACACTTCCATCATTTGAGAAAGGTGCTTGTTGAAGGTCTTGGAAAAAACCTGTGATGTCATTGAGATAGAAAATTTTGCAGATGAGCTTGAGATCCTGGAGAATATGATACATCGCCCGTTGAAAAGTGGCAGGCACATTGCATAACCCCTGGGGTAGCCGATTAGGTTGAAAAAAACTCTTGCTACAGATAAGGGAGCACTTCACCTGGTCCTGTGGAGAAAGGTCAATTTGTCAGATTCACTAGCCAAGTCCATGGCAGATAAGCACTTGGACTCAGAGTAATGACAGAGCGTCACAAATTTGAGGAATTAAGTAGCTGTCCTCTGGTGAGTTTATTCAGCTTTTGGTAGTCCATAAATACCCAATGACTTACGTTTTTCTTTATAAGTAGAAGAAGAGACGACCAAGGGCTTTGTTAGGGCACTAGCAGCCCTGCGTCCATCTCTGTTTGAGCTCCATCCACTCCTATATCTCCTCGACTTTGATTTGTGGTAGGGCTTGGATTAAACGGGATAAGCATCCCCAACATCAATAGTGTGAGTCCAGCATTTAATATGCCCATAATTAGTATCAGATTTAAAAAAGTTCTTTATAGGATTCCATTAAACTATTAGCTTTATCAAATCTGCAGAGGTTTAGATCATCAGTAATATGAACAGTAAGAAAGGGTACATAACTATTGATAAGCAGGTAGGCACATATCCGCCATAGACTAATACATTAAACTTGTTTAATGTCCTCAATAGGTATCAGCTGGACTCTTCCAATCTCCTGATGCTTCTATACAACATGTCATTTTTTGGTGAGATTCCTAAACAGGAGACTGATTGGCCGCTGATAAGTTGGGTCTACACCTGGCAAGACTCTAGCTCAAAAGAAATAACTCCGTTTGTGTTACTTTAATGCAATAGACAGTTTTAGAATTTTGTAGGGTAACTTTCGTGTCAACTACCCTTTATACACCCACCTTGATTACAACCTCTTCAGACGCATAGAAAGAAATACTCTCTAAGGCGTCTACTGATTTAGGCAGTTTTTTAGTATTCTGTCCTGCTGTGGTATATTATAGGGATAAGGCGGAAGAGGGATACTCAACTTTACAAGCTATTCCTTTTTATTAAGCTCTTCATTGGTCAGAATTAGATTAAACTCGTAGTTGATAAGGGAGAGGTAACCCTAATTCAAGTTAATGATCCCTTAATACTCGATCATAAACTGTGTACCAGTGAGTAGATCATAGGTAATATAGCCAAGGCCACAGCTGGGGCTGACAAAGATAAGCTTATCAGATTGTATGGGCTGAAAAAATTATGGACAATAGCGCAAGTTCTGGTATGACCAGTAGTTTCAAACCCTTGGGTGTTCAAGGTCAGGGGCCAGCTTAATTTTTTTATTAGTTTGTTTGGCACAACGTTCACTTGGGGTCTATTGTCAAGGATAGCCATAACCTCACTCCATTAACAACGATCTTCACTTTTGTTAAGGTCCCAACCAAGTTGTAGGAAATAGAAAGGACTCTTCTAGATGAAGAGTAGAGGCAAGTCGCTTGGAAATTTCAGGGTACTTTTCCTAGATATAATACAGGGTGTGAACACATTGGGTGGATCAGATTAGCGTAACAATGAGCTGTTCAGCGTCACTAGCAGTGTCAATAACCTCCAGACCCTTAGCACTTTATTGAGATAAGTATGATGGGGGATTTTAGACATACCACCCTCTCCAGGTTCAACTTATCAGATATCTCCACTTCACCTGGGGCTCCTAAAACATAGTGACCCATATCTTCACCGCCCCCTTCAAATTTGTCATCAGAGAGGTTATAAATGCATGTTATGGAGCCCATAAGAGGTAAAGTAGATTCTGGGATTCCCTTATGGCAGGATAGTCCTGGGGTTGCTCCTCCTCTTATTAACTTTTGGGTGAGGCGTTGAAATTGTCATGGCTCGCTTTTTGACCTTTCAAAGTAGGGGGTTTTTGCTGCCTCATGAAGACAGGTTTCAGACTAGTTAGCTGGATGAGAGGTCAAGGGAAACAGCGTCGTGGAAGTGGATGATTTCACTATGCCAGCTTTGGGTTGATCTGTAACGGTGTGCTTTTGTGAAACAGACGGTTTATCTTTTGTATCCTGGACATCTAACTTATTGTTAATGGGGGCTATTGGCACCCAAAATAAGTTTAGGATTAGAAGCAGGCTTCGGAACCACTTGGGAAGGCCGCTCTGGAAAAAATTGGGCAAGACAAAGGGACGTCTGCTTTTACCATTTGGTTTTTTTGAGTTTAAGATGAAAGGGTGCACTGCCCCATCACGGAAATTATTGTCTAACTATCTTTATGGGAAGAAGAAGCCTTTTGTGATGCAACTCCGCAGGAGCATGTTTCCAGATGGAAACAGCCTTAGTAGAGGCTAAATTGGTCGGAGTAGATGCAAGCTTCAGAGATCTTTATGTAGGGTCAAGTCAATTGATATCAGACACTGCTAGCAAAGCCTCTTTGATATTTCGTACACTTTTAAAAATCCGCTTTATGGAAGAGAGATGCATTGCCAAGGAGAAGGGACGCCAGCAGCCAAAACAGAAGTAATAGCGTCATTGAGAGAAAGCATTTTGTCATGTAACAGATGTTGAGTTATACTATAAAAAGTGCTTAGTAAAAGTAGTGATTGATTCTCCATTTTGCATGCTAAGGCACATAAAGGCCTGCCTTTGTCATTGTAAAATCCGTGGGGAGCCAAATTTTATCAATAAGCGTTTGTTTAACCTCCGCCTAGGTGCTAAGGTTGGTCATATGTGGAAAGCATTATTTTCTGAGCCATACAACTCAAGCAGGGAATATATACTTGTTTTTTGATGGTCAGTCACTCCTATCATCACTTATTAATAACCGAACAGGAAGGAGGTAATACTGCCCTCACCTTTTGTGAACTTGTCTCTGAGCGGAGGTTTAAGAATAAGAGGGGAAGCCTTATAAGGGCCATGAGATGAGTGCTGTTCAAGCCTTTTAAGGAGATAAAAAGCACTGGATTGTTGTAGTTTTAAATCAAATAGCCTTGTTTCTAGCACAGTTGTCATCATCAAACAGGAGATTTGTGGTGTAAAGAGCCCCCTGTAGTGTGCACACTTGTTATAATTTAGACTTTATATTGAGCTCGCTGGTGCATTGTTTGCCTAAAGTCCAACAATTAAGGTAATTAACACCACTTATTATATAAAAATAAACTAACTAATAATATAAAAAAGGCTGGATTTTATTTATTTCTATTAGTATTGGTGAGGGGATCAGAAGTGAACTCTGTTACGATCTTAATGCTTAGTATATAAATTAACCCAGGGCTTAGACTGAGATAGGCATCAATGCAATATTAGCTTTGAGCCTAATTAATTTTTATGGTTGTTTGACCTATTGGAGCTCTCAAAACTCAGCTCTCTTTATAGAATGGCTGATGGGGGGTTGATAGTAGGTAGGACCAGTCTATTAGGCAAAAATTTTGAAGTATCTGAACCAATCATTGTGGGGAAAAATTATACACCTTTTTTGGGGCCCCCTCCGAGGCTATAAATGGGGTTGGTCCCTTCATAGGTGGTTTAATTAAATTTATTAATGGAATGGGGAGGAACTTCAGATGGACACCACTGATTCCGTCGCATGGTCAGTGCAATCTGACTACCTAAACTTGTGCTCTTTGCTCACGAAAATTTAATAAAAGTATTTCCCTGGTTTAAGAGGTTTCACTGAGAATTGACCAGGGCCTTTTGGCTGATTTCGTCCTTATTAACAACTAATGCACTCTTATTAAAATATAGGAATTCTAATTAATTGACACCCTGGAAGGGCAACCTTAACGGACAATCCCTATGTTTTCTGATCCTCATTTGAAATGATTCTTTTGAATCTTCTCATCTCAAGGCCTTCAAGCTATCCTTACCTTATCTTACTGGCTTTTAAAGTGCAACAAATTTTCTTTCATATTAACAAAGACTTTAGCTTTTGTGGCCTGATACCCTTAATTTTTCTGCATTATTTGGTGTGCTCACACCGCCAAATTATTAGAATTTTTATCCATGAAGTTTTTATTTGGTGATGTAGATAAAGTTAATTCAAGGGGCTAACAACCTCGCTTACTAGTTTTGTCTTTATCTTGCATTTTAAAATTTCCCTAAAGAATTGTGGTAGAAGAAGAAAAAACTAGCTTTAACACTTTCTAAGAGTAAAATCTATTTTGTACATTATGTCAGCATCAGCAATTTTCAATGAACTAAAGTCAAGATGGCGGTTAAATTTTGGGAGGTTTTAAATCATTATACCATGGAGCCATTGTGTAAAAATCCCATGTAGACTTTTAGAGGTATGTTGCTCGCTGTAGCTCTCAAGTTTACTTCACAGGCTCTGATGTGTGCGTTGAATTAGATTATTGATATAGTTATTTGAATAGGTTGGCAATAGTATAAGATTATTGTCCTAGTTGAGATTATCACAATTAACTTTAGTATTGTCCTCAACGCTAGACTGGAGCTATCGCTCTTCCTTCTATCCACTGAAGTTTCTGATATACTATCCATACAGCAGTAGTAATTATATCCCTTCAAATACTTTCTAGAGTTGCCTACTTCTGTCCAAAGGAACTTCAGTTTTCTCTTCATTAATGTGCCACAATAACTTAACAAGCAATAAATAGATAAAGGACATCTGAGATCTCAACTCTAATCCCAAGAGTATTATTACACTAAATTTATAACATTCTAATTATTAAAACTTTCAATTATCTTTATTGTTAACTATAATCACTTAATATTCAGGAATTTTATATATATAGCGTCAAAATCTTCAGTTGGCACCCAAATAGGAAATGGAAGCAATTGCTAATGGAATAACCCTTTAAATTCACATCCAAGATGTATTCCTCATCCACCTTATTGGATTCTGCTGCCAACTAGTAATGTGACCCCTTCTGGTTGAATCAAATACCGTTTCCCAACATTATTAATCAACCTCAGCTAATTACCTTATTAGGTTAGTAACCTGATTAGGTAATGAATCTATACCCATTAACAGCAGGTCGTGTTACCTAAAAGTTTAACCCACAATTTGCTACCAGAATAGTTGTCAATGTTTTAGCAACTAGAACAAAATCCCTGAGTCAATTAGCAACAAACTCTTATCAAATATTAATTTATTTACCTGCAATTAAATTTTATTAAATATAATGTGTATACATTGCCAGAAATAATCCCTGACAAAACATTAGTAATCTGGCAGAATTACATCCCAAAAAAATTACTAATATTTGTTATTTTTTCACTAAACAATAGTTATTATCCAATATGATAATTCACACATCCACTTGAAGATCACACCCCCTATTGGGCAAGAAAATATATTATAATGGATTAAACTGTGTAATATAGGAATACTGATTGCCCAAAATACCCCCGCCTGACAAAGTGAAGAAGCAAAAAAATAGAAATTCAGGAGTGGATGATGCCTCCATCCGTGGTCACAATCTGGCCAATAAAGTTAATTTTGACTTCAGTGGAGCTTGGTCAGGTCTGCACTCAATGCAACTCCTGCCATTTTTGGCGTTGCAGCTCCCATTCATCTTTTCCTACTTGCTGCCATCTCCTGAGAGTGTGGTTCTAATGCCCTGTTCCATACCAGATTATTTGGTTGATCTCACTGAATATACATTCTGGAAAAACCCTGTGCTACCCAAGATGGGCTTCTACACCTCCTTGTCGTCTAAAGGATATTATTAGTCATATTCACCTATTTCTTGGTTCCTGTACTCCCCTAGGCTGGTCTTTCCATTTTCAATTAGGCGAATCTTTTCACTCTACTTCCTTGTGCCTCTTCACAGCAGATCTAGTTTCAGCATGAGCTGATCTGCCAAGCATCCTTATTTATCCTCATGCGCCTTTATGGCATATCCAGTTTCAACAAGATCTGAATTTACATTGTTCACAATCTTTTTTAATTATATCATCTTCATCACTACTTCTATCATAGTTTACCACCCTTTCCCCGCTTAACAATGGAAGGCGGATTCACTCCCAGATCCTCTTTATCAAGACAACAGAAACCAATAATTTTATTATGATTTTTTCATAATATTCTCATGTTTAAAAAAATTCTTTATAATATACCTTTTCATACTTTTTATCTTTTATATACTTTTTTCTGTTTCTGACTTTTATATTATAAAATTTTTCATGTAGATCCAATATATAAATATCTAGCATGGATCCTTTTTATATAAAAAAATCAGTGATGTTATTCTTTATAAAGGCATCTTTCGCCAACTTAGTAATAACTTCAAATGTCCCATACATTGTGCTTCATTCCTGACTTTTCACAAATGACAGTGTTGGGCCGCCAGGGAGGAATCATTGGCAGCACAATATTCTGAAGGCCAGGCTTTGAAGTTAGCAGCCTTGGACGATATGGTTTTCATTAAGTTAAGTAAAATAAAATAAAATATTAGGTGAGAAGTAGTTTATTTTATAATAATTTAGCACTTTTTATAGTGCTTTAAAATATAAGGATAGGGTTTGGAATTTTAAGGGTAGGAATAGGGATATTTAAGGGTAGTGTCATGGGACCTGTATGAAAGTCCCAATCCTAGGATAAGTGGGAATAGATAAAGAGTGGATAGGGATTAGATAATGAATAGGAAAGATACATTTTCCTCAAATCCAGCATATTTTGGGAAAAGCCTCAAATTTGGTATTCTGGTTAAATCAAACTCTGTTCTCAAATCTTTGGGCCATCTGCGAAATATGCCCTTTGGATAATTATATTGATTTTCCCCCTGGACAAGGCTTTCACCTAATTCAGGGAGAATCTAACAGACAAGCCCAAATCTTAGACCATTTTTAGGCAGCTGGAACTTGATTCCACTGTATTATAAGATATGACCATATCACCAATTGCTGGTTCCATTTAAACATATTTATCTTTTTTCTTTGTAAGTTGCATCTTGGTATTATTCAAGGTGCTTAAAATTTTTATTATTGGTTGAAAGATAAAGAAATGATCCCGTAATTGTGTGGCTTGATATGTTAAAGTTAGTTTCATCAAACTTTGAATTGAGTTATTATCTTAATCACCAGTAAATTTTGACTTTCTAATTGATTGACTAGAATAAAGTCAGCGACTTCCATTACATCTTTTGAATCATTTTCCTTCATTTTAACTTCACTTTCATGATAGCATCTGTCAAGATTTCAGTGCAAATTAAGGATTTGACCCAATCTGATGATGAGATTCGAGCCAATATAAATATTTAGAAAAAACAATTGTCAGGGATAATATCCTTCTAAATTTATCAATGACTTCCAATATTGGGGTTTAAACCTACTCTATGCAATCAAGTTATGCTCATCAGAAACATCCCAATATTTGAGTATAAACTCAATTTATGATGTGATCTAATTCTGTTTGACAGAAGCGACAGGAATGTAACAAAAGCCCTGATTGCAAATTAGTAAAGATATCAGCTTATAAGCGCTTATGAGATCTTTTCAGAGTTAATTCCATGAACTCCTATATATATTTTAAATAAAAAGAAAGTAAAAGGTACGTTATATTTTACCAATTTAACTTTGGGTACCACTAAATAATTAGCAAAAGATAGAAGGATTTAATTAGAGATTTTCTTTTAAATTAATTTAAGACTTTAATTAATTTTATTAAAGTATAACTTTTTTGAAATCATTACACTTGGGGATTTAGTAGCCTGACTTTAATAGGGTAGGTGGAATTTTTCTCCTTTATCCTGACAGCATTTAAAATTAATATTAACTTAATATAGTGGATACTCACTTAGGTTCTTTCTTTAGTATTAGACTCACTTAGGTTCTTCACAAATAAATCTAAAGTATCCACTTCGTCTGTACTGATATCCAGAAGAATCATTCTCTATCAACTTCTCAATCTGTTTTCTTAAAATTGGTAAAGTTTTTATTGATTTGGTTTCCTCCCATTTCATTGCTGTAACCACTCAAAAAATATTATATTGACCTTTCTGACTTGTTTTATTAACTCTTTGGGTTTCAACACTCGTTTATCTAATTAGTGAGATTGTCCTGTGATGCTGAGTTCAGCACATTCTTGTTAACAGTTTCCAATTCCTTCCAAGGTGTCATAAGTTTGTTCTTGTATAAGTTGTGCTGATACGTTCTATTTTCTTTGGTTTGAAAACTCATATAGCCCTGTAATGAGCACTAAACATAAAAAATTTGAGCTAGGGTACTCGCTGTTTATCAAGTCTAATGAACAGGATCTGATGTGTGCTTTGAAGTAGAATATTTATATAGTTATATCAGACAGGATTGAAAATAGTATGAAAACTGTTTTCTTATTTGAGAACCTCACAACCAACTTGTGTATAGTCCTCAACGCTAAACGGCGTTAACGCTCTTCCTTCTACCCTTAAAGTTTTCAATAAACTAATCAGACAACAGGATAAATTATATAAAATTCAAATACTTCTATAGAGTTGCCTCCTGTGTGGTTAAAAGGAACTTTCCTTTCTCTCATCGTGCATGAGCTGAAAATTAACTTAGCATGCAATAAATGGACAAAGGATTCAGATCAATCAACTCTAGTACAATATAAAAATACACTAAATGTATACCAGTCTAAATATTCAAGTCTTCAATTGTCTTTAATTATATGCCTTATTAACTAGAAATCCATGGACTTGAAGGTATACAGCGCCCAACTCTTTTCTTTGTGAACCCCCTAATATAAACGGCAGTAATTGCTGATGGATTTCCCCTCTTTGTCACACTTAACAATGATTTTAATCATTAAAATATTCAGTTTCCTATGCCAATTAGAAAATAAAGCCCGTCTAGTTAAATTGAAAATTGTGTTTCAAAACTTTTGATCAAACTTGGTTACTCTTATCAGGATAGCAACCTGCTTAGGTATTGGGACTTTTTAAACCTTAACAGCAGGTCACGTTGCGTAAAAGTTTAACCAAGAGTTGCTACTAGAAGCATTTTCAAAGTCTCAGCAACTAATTAAAATTCCTGAGTTAATTGGCATTAAACACCAATCAACTAATATAATGAAAGAATTATAAAGTATTAATTAAAATATATGTAAACATATTGCTATATTCATCTTAAACAAAACACCTGTAATCTTACAATACTAATCCCAGTGGATTAAGTTGATATTTTAAAGGGTTTTCATCAAACAATAGTAATCTTAAATAATAATTTCTAAATCCACTAAAAGGTCTTAACCCAGAGATAAGCATAAATATAATCTAATGAAGCTGGGTTATGTGGGCGTATTTTCATCTCAACATACCCCCCACTTGAGCAGATTATCCATTAAGGGTTAGGAATTCAGGAGTGGATGCAGCCTTGGGCCATGTTTATAATTTGGCCATCAAAGCAAACTTTAGCTTCATTAGAGCCTGGCCTGGTCTGTACTCATGAGCTCATGCCATTCTTGGTAACGCAACTCCTCTTCTCCTTTTCTTACTTGCTGACGCCTCCTTAGAGCGCAGGTTTCATGGCCCTATATTATACCATACTATTTTGGTGTTCTCAATGACAATATATTCTAAAATTTTTATTATCCCAAGATTGGCTTCTAAAACTCATTGTCATTTGAAGGATATTCATAACCAGCTTATTTCAGGTTACCAGAGTAAATCACTAGCTGCGCAATAATCTGAGGACAGGGCTTTAAAGTTTGCATCCATGGATGAGATTTTGACCATTTGAATAAAGTAATAATTGAAATGAAACTTAGATATGTAGTAAGTTCCATTGAAAAATTGCTTTATTTAAAATGAATCTGAACTAGCTATCATGTTTATAACCCAAAGGGTTTTTTGATTACTAAAAATTTAAGAAGAGTGATCTTTAGTCTCAGGTGCTAAACCATTTTATTCATCTTTATGGTCATCTGAGTTTCTTGATCTCTTGGTCAATTTTGCAGAGAATTGGTTAACTTGGTAGAGAATGGGATTGAGTTGGGTAATGAGATTCCTTAAAAAGGTGCGGCGGAAAGAGAAGGTTTCTGCTCTCATGGCTTACCTTTGATTGAGGTGGCAGAAATCTGAGATCTCAAAATGCTAATATCTTAGTTAAATGATTCAGAATATACATAAAGGGTTTGTAATTAGAAAAATAAGTTAAAAAAAATGTGATGATAACAAATTTGGAGTATTTCAAGTAACACCCTAAAAACAAATTTTAAATTGAAAAAATAGAATTAAACCTTGATTCGGGACTTTTATGACCATTTGAGCCTCTCAAATTTTAAGTCTAGATATTAGCATCTGCTGCTATTCTCCCTGGTACAAATCTTACATCTTTCATAGGGAGTATCCCAACAGTTTCACTGTAACTTAGTTCGTGTAACCACCCATGCTGAGCTCTTTATTTTAAAATATGCATATTATTTTACTCTCCTTTCTTGTGCCTATTCACAGAAGATCCAGTTTTTAAAATGATCTGATCCTGATAAGCAACTTTATTCATCCTTATGCCTATTTATGGCAGATCCAGTTACAGCATAGCTGATTTGGCCATTGTTCACAAACATCGCTAATTCCATCATCCTACATCACTACTTTCATCATATTTCATCCCCTTCTCCTCTCTTAACAATGGAAGGTGAGATAAAAGAAGATCCTCTTGATCATGAAAATTAAAACTAATGATATTTAAAGTATACTTTGCACTTTTTTTATAAATATGTTCATACTTAGTGTTAAAAATTATTCAAGTCTTTAATATTTAATTTCGTTTTATCTATGGTTTTTAGTTTTATAAATTATACATTCTTTCTCCTAAATCCAATATTTTTGTTTGATAGGGACTTTGCTCATTATACAACCATCAGAGATGTTCTTCAGCATATACGTTTCTCTTACAAACTTGCCAACTATCTCAGTTGGTCCCGTCCATTATGCCTTCATTATCTACTTCACACTGATTTTGACAGGTCCTAATCTTAATTCTTCTTTTAACAACTGGGCTTTATTCCTATGGAATCATAAAGATTTGAGTATATCACCAATTGCCAGTTCCATTAAAACATATAAATCTTTTATCTAAGCAAATTATCTTTTGTCAATATTCACTGTGCTAAACATTTTATTATCCCGCCAACAGATCTGTAAATGCTTCTTTAAATATGCTTGAATTGTTATGTCAACGTTAGCTTCATCCAACTTTTACTTAAGGTTTTTATATTCATACTCATCCTTTCTTTCCTTTTCCACTATTTAATTAGCATAAAGTCAGCGACTTCTCCACAATTTCTGGATTAATTACTTTCAATTTTGACTTCACTCTCATGATAACATCTAGATTTGATATTAAACCTCAATACAGTGGACCTCTCTTAGGTTTTCCACAAGATAAATCTGAAGTGTCCACTTCATCTGTACATATCTCAGTGGAAGCATTTTATATTTACTTCTTGCTTTTTTTGAATTACTAATTATTTTTTTAGTTAGGTATCTTCTTTTCAATGAGCGATCTTTCATTAATGATCATTATTAACTTTTCTTAAATTGTCTGATTTTCTCTTAGGGTTCTATTACTCATTATACAAAAAATGAGATTAGCCTGTGATTCTGAGTTCAGCACATTCTTGTTAACAGTTTCTAATTCCTTCCTCAGCTTCATAAGTTTGTTCTTGTATGACAATGTGCTGATAAGTTCTTCCATTATCTTTAGCTTAAAAACGCAACTTCTCTTGTAGAGAGCTTCCAACGTAAACTTTTGAGCTAGGGTGCTCGCTGTAGCTCTCAAGTTTAACAAACAGGTTATTATGTGGTTTAAATAAATTATTGATATAGTAATTTTGACTGGGGTGAAAAAAGTATAAAAACTATTATCCTAGTTGAGTTTTCTACAACCAACTTGAGTACTGTCACCAACGCTAGACTGGTGCTAGTGCTCTTCCTTATATCCCTTGAAAGCATTTATAAACTATCCAGACAACAAGGGAACCCTATTTCTTTAAAACTTCCTCTAGAATTCTAAACATCTGGACAAAAGAACTAATTTCTTTCTCTTTTCCCACAGGAGCTTCTGAGAACTTTGCAAGCAATAAATGGACATAGGATATCTGATTCTTCAACTATAATCATAAGCGTAGAAATACAACTGTCAAGAGATTTATATGACTGGACGATAGGTCACATATCTAGAATTGTATTTATGAGTTGTTGGGAGCCTTGAGATTGAGTGATAGATATATTGATGCGAAATGAATCAATTGAAGTAATTATGTTTTGGAAAATTGAGGGAACCCTGCTGAGGCTTTGATGATAGAATGAAACCTTAAACTGGTAGCAAATAGGGATTTACTAAGCGGGAGAGTGAACCTGAGTAGAAATACCATGGATTAAGAGTTGAGAGTGAGAAAAAGAGGGAGGAGGGCTTTTACAAATAAAAAGAGTAGTAGGGGAGTGTAAAAGAAGTAGTCATTAAATTTATTAAATAAATTGGTTTCAATCAGGGCAATGGCTCCATATTAAGTTTTTATTATTATTACAAACTATAGGGCCAATGATACTCATATTGCTTGTTTGTTGGTAACTGGGTTTTGCCCTTGCATCCCGTTTGGCAGAATCAACAAAATTTGCCAAAATTTAACAGTGGCGCTCACTACATGTGGCCCATTGATCAACACTTAAAAAGCTTTATATTTCTGAAAGCCATGGTGCAACTGGCTCGCCTTAGTGGGTTACTACCCCAGCTTATCAAATATGTCTTAATAAACGGAGCTGAAGCTTGCCTTGGATACACAACTCCAGGAAAAAAAATGCTTTTCTAAGAAATTAAAGGTATAATTGATCAGCTCGCCAAAGCATTTCACTAACGGCATCTGGTGGGTGACCAAACCAACCAGCTTTCCTACCCCTTGGGAAGCACAATCCAAGCGGCTATATTGTGCATAGTGTATATAAAATGCTTTTTTTAGGGAGGGAGAGATCTACAGCGACAAGCTGACCAATTTAGCTGTGCTGGAAACATACATTGGTTTTTCAAGCGGTTTGGATTTTAACATAGATGGGGCTTTCTAATTGGAAGGAAACTGCTGTTACTATCAACTTTAAATGTTGTGAGTGCCAGCCAGGTTGAATGATACCAAAAGATTAGTACCATAGCATATCAAGAGGTGAAGGAGACCGAGATTGCCTGTTTGAGATGTGTGGTAAAAATGGTGCGGCACAAGGCAGAGTTTTAACAATTTAAGTTTCAAAAGATTGAGTCCTTGGTGGAGTTGCGGAGCATTTCACAGCTGAGGCCATGTGTTGGTGGGAGCTGATATCTTAACTACTGAGAAAGTGACATAGCGAAAATAGTAGCTGTTAAACCTTATTGAACACTATAAAATTCCATGTCTTACATTTTTAATATAACGCGGAGCTACTAAATATTTTCATCCTTTAAGTCATTTTTTATATTTATTAGTGATCCCAATGCGGAGTGGAGGACCCTGCAACCGCTCCTGGATCCCCATAAGAATTTGAATAACAACGACTTGTCTATAATTCGTTATAGAACACTCATCCCCTTAACACTCTGCTGAATCCTTTCTGCTCCTGCTATTATCAACCAGATTGTCCTCAACTGAATGCCAATCCAACAATTAATTTTAGACCTGGATCTATGGGTGCGATGCAGAGACAAGTGCCGTTTACAAATGCTTGTTTCTTGTAAGGCAAATGAGGCCATTATGCGACCAGCTGTTCAGGCAAACTGAATGTCCATGCAGTACCAGTTGCCCCAAATGGACAGGGAAAAGGTAGATCTGAGTAGAGATGGGACGCTCTGCTTCTGCTAAACTAAACTAATTGTGCCTGAAGATTCTTTTGAGCCAGTTTTGTGTCGGTCTCAGTACTCACTCTGATGATCTATTATAACAACAAATCTCCTACTAAATTATTGGCTTCAATCTGAGGGAGAGACCCCAATAACGTGAACTCAAAGTTTCGCTGAGATGTAAAAGCCATTCACCTGGCAAATCCTTGAGCGGAATAATACAGTTGAATGTGAACCTTCAACATATGTTTCAGCTCTAGAGGGGGTTGAAGTGGTAATTCCAGCAGAGATGATTTCCCAGGATTATCCTCATGTCAGTGTTGGTATTCTCAATTTTCTGGATAACCAAAGCCCTTGGAATTTTATACATTAAACACCAATTGTTCTTCTTTTTTGAAGTGTACATACTATAATTTTTTGTACAAAATAGAATTTAGGTAATTAGCAATACTGACGCTCCTGTCAATTTAGTATCACCAAGCTCGTAGCTAAGCTTCCATTGAAACCAGATGTGGACCATAGAGTAGCGTATGAGACCACAGAGGCATAGAACACTATGTCGTAGGGCCATACAGTGTGTTGCTTTTGAGGTTTGGGACATCCAGTTCATCCGCTCCAGCAGTTGTGTATTTCTAATAATAACTATGACATGTGATTGGCGCTGCGTCCATGAGGTAATTTAGGGCTATGGTCAATATTGCTGATGAAGTCATCAGTAGCTAGGACAACAGATTCCCATCTACTTTACCTCCAGCGGAGTCCCAAAAGACCCCATATGCTCCAGCCAGATCAGTCTAGCATATAGCGATGTGACAATTCATGCTTGATATTGGCGGATGAAGAGGAGGACAAGAGCCTTTCCTAGCCAGCTTTATGATTATGATAGTACTCCGCTATGGGTGGCAAGCTTAAATATACCTTCAGGGATCAGGTTATATTAGGGACAGAGCTCAAAATAGACGCCCCTGAAGGATTATATGGGGAGATAGTGGGGCCCTATTAGAAACCCCAACTCAAACCTCATTTGGCTCCTGGGTTACTGTTGACAGGTATAGGGGGTAAAGGTTTTGATAGAAAACCTGCAGAAGGAGGCAATTGTGGGCTAAAGGCATCAAGTGGTGGCTTATTTGCACTTGGACCTATTGAAAATATTGACCAATTAATGATTTCAGTTTGTGAGAGGACTTTGGCCTACTAGTAAACTCCTCACTTGGCGTAGTGTCAGTGGTTCCGTGTAAAGCTCTAACTGGGTTGTTGGAGGAACATGAAGTATAGGGCGATGATCCTATATGAAAAATACAGAGATATCTTTGCGTCTGATGACCTTCATTTGAGGTCTGCCCGTGGGGGGCGCATTAAGTAGGCATGAGAGATCACCCTCCCATTCAGTCACTGCCCATTTAGCACTCCAAGGCTCAGAGGAAGTCGCCTTTGATGAGGTTGACAAATTTATTGAGCAAAGGATTTAAGAGCCATATAAGAGTCTGTGGGCATTGCGAGTGCTCATTGTAAAGAAAAATGATGACATAAACTGGGTGGTCATAGACTACTGGAAGCTTAATAGCATCATAAAGAAGTACTCCTATCCTCTTTCACAGATTGATGATGCTTTAGATAGGCTGGGAGGCGCTAACTAATTCTCTGTCATGGACCTGATATTGAAATATTGCAGATTGAGTTTCCAGCGGCAGAACGTGAGAAATGTGCTAAAATCTCCTTGAAATTGTTGTTCCAGACTACATGTATGCCATAGGATTTGTGCAACGGCCCAGCTACGTTTCAGCGTGCCATAAATAGGGTCATAGGTGACTTGAAGCTGTCTTGGATTCTAGTATACAGTGAAAATATAACTATGCCCTTTTTGACGTTCAAAGAGCATCTTGATAACCTAGAATAGTGTTCCTCATACTTGCTGATGTTAATATCAAAATCAAGCCCCTAAAGCGTCATTTTTTGCAAAGAACAATTAGAATACCTTGGGTTCATGGTAGAATCCAAAGGACTCAAACCTCAGCCAGCAAAGATGGAAGCTATAAGTAAGATGACTCAGCCAGGCAATAAGCAAGATAATCAAGTTTTTTGGGGAGGATGGTCAGTTACTACTGGCAGTTCAATCCTAACTTCAGTTATATTAGGGTAACTGTCTTTAAATTATTGAAAAAAGATGCCATCTTTGACGAACTGAACTGAACTATGCCAAAACACTAGATGGCTTGCAAACCGTGTAGCTAATGCGCCCACATTGCAGTACCCTAATTTTAAAAAGAAATTTAATGTTCAAACGGATGCTTCACTTTCTGCCATAGGGCAGTGTGAAATTTTGAGGATTGCTCGCTTGATAATTATATTCTTTTTGTTGGATTGGTTAAAGATTGGCAATGGATCCTTGATTTTCCAGTGGCTTACAGTATTATGCTCATTTGGTTTCTCTTAGCATCCTCAAATAGCCCCAACTCTTATGGCCAATTTCTGGCTGGTTTTTCCCTCTGTAGTCAGGAACTTTATCCAAGGCAGGCAAAGTTGCAAGCTGTGGATTTTGAGATCCCATCTTGTTGACACTCTCCAAAAGCAACTTAGGATAAAAGCCAAATGAAGATATGGTATAATATATCTTTATTAGACTAGATTAATTGATAATTATTTATTAGGCCAGGCACTGGTATTATACATTTAGGTCATCTCCTGGCCACATTCAATGATTCAATCTCACAGATTATTTTCCACCTCAGTTTGGCTCTTGAACTGTTATGACTGATATTATTTCTTGGTTTATTGTTTGTCAAAAACTCTCATATTTGGGAGAATTTCAGGGATAAAAATCACAACAATGAGCGTGCAAAATGGTCCTAGAATCCTCTCAAATGTATTTTGTCATACTGCTGATGAAATATGAATTATGGGAGATTTTGTGGTTGATTTAAATAACATACCCTATATTGGGCCGTTAGCAGATCTCTCTATAGCACTAGTTATTACCATTTGGGTGGTCCATGTGCAAGTGCTATCATGCCAATTATGTGTACCAACATACAAAATTCGACTTAAGGTATAAAATTGATTACATCTTTCTTTTGTCTGATTGTTCATGGGACTTTAAGATGTTATTTTCAGGTTATCCCAAACAATTTTTTATACTAATTTCTTATAATTGAATCTGATTATTAGGAAAAGTTGCTGAGGTTTAGGGCAGTGGTAATTGGACCAGCTGTGCAAATGTATTTGGCCCAAGCTACTGATAAAGTAATTTGATTGATTTTATGTTGAGTTGATTAGCCCAGCTGAGTAGTTGCAGAGAATATTGGCCTAAATGAGTAGGGTATTTGCCCAAGCTTCTAATAATATAATTAAATACACATTGTGAGTATCAGCCCAAACTTTTTTATAGTAATAGTTTAACTAGATTATAAGATTAAGCATTAGGAGGGAAAATCAATCCAATCTATAGGTTGTCAAAGGATTTATTTTTATTTAACCACAAAATCTGACATATCCTATCATTTAACTCAAACATAAGCCCTATGAATCCCAATTACCTATACTGATCATTGTCGTTGTTAATTTCAGCCCAACCAGCTTATGATTCTGGAGTTGAATCTTCTTATTGTTAGTTTTGTCCTGAACTGCTGACAATCCTGGTGTTGAAACTCTCACCACCCCAAGTGCAAACTAAAGTAGTAATTAGGTATTACATATTTTTATAATTTTTTAGTTTATATCCCTTTTTTTATTATTATTTTATACTTTTTTTAAGTATTTTATTTTGTATGCAATGCTAATATTTTCTATGTTTTTTTCTTTTTTTATCTGTTTCCCTTTTTCACCCTTTTTTCTTATTTTTTCCTTTTAGATTGGCCATCTTATTGAGTATTCTTATGAATAGTCTTGGGCCAGTTAGGGTTGTTGAATTTTCGGGAACAGCATCTTTTTGACCATCTTGGCATTTTCATCATTCATAATTGGCCCTCTTTTCCATTAAGGAGTAGCTAAAGTTAGGATTGTTGTATCTGCATGAGCTCCCCCCCACGTGTTAAGATCCAAGGAGTAGGAAGTTCCCACTTCAGAGCTTTGACAGCTGGTCTAAAATAGTCTAAGATTTCTTTGTCATTGTCACTACCTCGTCTGGCTAAATCTGCCCGGAATTGTTTATATGAATTTATCTCAGAGAGAGTTACCTATTTTAAGTCAGCACAAAATAGTGCAATTTTGAGGATCGCATGCTTGTTAATTATATTCCTGCATGCTTAATTTATAAAAAAGTTTAGCAATGGATCCTTGATTTTACCAGTGGAATACAGTATTTTAAGCATTTGGAAGCTCACTAGGCATCCTTAGATAGCCCTGACTCTTATGGCCAATTTCTGGCTGGTTTTACACTTTAGTCAGGAACTTTGACTGAGGCAAGCAAAATTGCAAACTGAGTATCTCGAGACCTCAGCTTGCTGACACTCTTTAAAAATAACTTATGATAAAATCCAAATGAAGATATAATATAATAGATTTTTATTAGACTAAATCAATTGATAATTATTCATTAGGCCAGGCGCTAGTATTTATACCTCTAAGGCATCGTCTAGCCACATTCAAGCACGCAATCTCATTGATTACTTTTCACTTCAGCAGGTATTTTGAACTGATATGACTGAGGCCCATTGCTTGGTTTATTTGTGGCAAAATAATCTCATATTTGGGAGGATTTTAGGGATAAAAATCACAACAATGAGCGTGCAAAATGGTCCTAGGATCCTATCAAAATGAGTTTTCTTAAACTGCTGACAAAATATAATTTTGGGGATTATTTAGTCAATTTAAATAAATTATGTCCCCTTAATCAGGCCATTGGCAGGTCTCTCTTGATAGCACTAGGTACTCCCATCTTGGGCGGTCCATGTGCAAGTGCTATTGTGCCAGTTACGCGTTTTAAAAATTTACATATTATCTAAATTTGGCCAATAACCCTATAAACTTATTACTTGCATGGGTTTGGTTTTGTGAAATTCTCCGCGTTGTATAGTAGTTGATATAATTATTTAGAAATAGCATAATGACTATTATCTGTAGTTGAATGGAAGTACTAGATCTTGGCCTAACACTCGGCCAGTATTTCCTCTCAATTTACTTGTGATGTCTTAAATAGTGATTCTTTCCCTCATACCACCTAATTTGATCTACTCTTGGATCCCCATTTACGGTTTCTCTGGTTTGACACATAGTCAGCATTAAACCCTGATCTGATTCGCCTCTTCTCTGGATCCCCACTCAGATCCTTAATTTTATTCTTATAGTGTCTCCCAATTATCGCACACAGCAATAATATCCTTGTGAAAGAATAGAACAAATGAATTCTGATAAAGATTCCTAGGCTAATCTTAAGTAAAAGTGATAGGCTGGCAAATTATTATCTGGAAAATACTATATTCTTTAATTAGTGAATTCTAGGGAATTTATTATGGGTGATTCAGCGCCCAACCCTTAGTTGACCCCTCCTCGATGGAATGGCAGCTGTTGCCATTGATCACACATCCTTGTCTCAGCAGCGATTGCCTTCCCACTCCTGGCTAGGATTCTGTCATTGGATATCCTTGAGACCAAGAACAGAAAGAGTCAGAAAATGCGTACCTAACGTTTTCCTCTCAATCCAAGAGAACCAACTATATTTGGCAAGCAACCTGCTTAGGAAATGGGACTTGTTACCCATTAAGGCAGGTCACGAATTAACCAATAAATTTGCTTTTTACAGATGGCATCACTCACCTTGCAACTTGATCCTTAAATTCTCAATTTGTTGGTGATGGAACCAGACTGATCCCAATTGATACATCTGATAGTTAATCATCTATCAAGTGTCCCTATTTAATTGGCAACTCTGCCTGATAAGATCATAAGCATTCATTCAGATCAATTCCCAACAAACCTGACCAGGTTAATAACCTAAAAATCCCCCATACATAGTTACCCAAAAATCAGGGTCAAAAGATTCTTAATTCACCTCACATTAGGGAATTTTCCCCTAGCGATCCCTGTTAATCTATTCAGTTGGGAATATGGGCAAAAATCCCAACACATCCCCACTCTTGCCTAGATTTCCAGCGAGAAAAGGATTGGTGCAGGACAACACCAC
Organism: Massospora cicadina; assembly: GCA_022478985.1. NCBI lineage: Eukaryota > Fungi > Entomophthoromycota > Entomophthoromycetes > Entomophthorales > Entomophthoraceae > Massospora > Massospora cicadina. Next base: position 120,786 of record JAKSZP010006647.1, on the reverse strand, counting down.
TTTGGAAACTTGGTTAAATACTTCATTTGCTCAAGTGGAATATGATCATCAGTACTCTACACTGCTTGGTATGTCCTCCAGCATGCAGCTCTCTTACAATTTCTCCTCTCTACCGCTTACTCAGAGTGCAGTCCCAACAATCTTCTGTTGTATTAGGCTGATTTATTTACTCATGACAATATTAATCCCAGGATCTAGTTCCCCCCCGTCAGGGCATATGACCCACTGTCATTTTCAGGATTCTTAGTCCAGCGTCCTTGATTTCATGATTTTTCTCCTCATTCTCAACAGGAGTCTCTTGTCATCAATGTTCATTTTGCAGCTCAATTAAGAATGCTACTTTATGTTCTCCCTTATTGTTTTTCTTTCCATAACCTCTTGGCTCATATCATTCTTAATTCTTCTCTGGAAATCTTATCCCATTAATTTTGAGATTAATTTCTTTAAGATTAGAGCTTAACTGATTTCAGAGTTCATAATGTAGACTATCATATTAGTCCAACATCCCCCCTCTTGTCCAGCTCATATGTCAAATTCTGAGTCATGGTACCAACAGCTGCTCAACAGTCTGTCTGATCAAGACCTTCAGCTCTTCCAGCGGATGAGTCAGTCTGTGCGACAGAACATCTTCTATGTCCTTCCAGGACTCATACTCCTAGTTAAGTACCAGTGGCTAGTCCTTCCATAGATTTACCAGAAATGGTACCCAATCCCACTAAAACCAGGTTAGCAATTGTCTTAAATGACTTGTGGCCAATCTTTCCTCTGTTTTCAATTACATAGTTAGATTTTCTGACTCTCCTGGATATGGCTCCTTTCGTAGATGCACCTAACATCATTGTGGATGCTTCTGAAGTAATGCCCTTTTCTCTTGATTGTTCCTTTCTGGCCAGGTCAGACTTGCTTCCTGAGTTCCTCATTTGATTTAGACAATACTACAAACCAGCTGTCTGGGCCACTAAACTCACCATCAGCAACAGCGTACATTTTGGACTCACCTACGCATAATTAAGGGCCCAAGTCACTGAGGCTATACCCATAGCTCTGAATTCTTCTGGTCTTAACAACACCCTAGATCAGGATATTGCAGCTGATGCTCTTTGCTTTGCTATCCAACTTCTTCAAAGTTGGGCACAAAGCTTCCTAACTCTCCCAGTTTCCATCGCTCTTTCTGCTTCAGCTTCCAAGAAGCTCAGGGTCATTGCTTGTAGGACGCTATTTGTTCCTTGCACAATTATTTCTTTTCAGGTACGTCCCATCAATTCTTCCACTGATGGCTTGGATAGGGGCATATTTTGGCAACCCCATCCAGTATCCCTAGTTCGCTGCCAGCATATATGTCCAGTGTTCTTGATGAAGCTATTCAGAAAGTGCTCAAGACAAATCTTCTGGCTCCAGTACCATATCATGATTACTCAGGGTTATTCATGACTGCCTCTTCTTGTACAGTTACTTCCCTCCCCACTCCAGGGTATCACATTTGGCTTTTCTGACATTTCAATTTCCCTTCCCCTAGTCACTTTCTTCATGCATCTGCATCCGCTCAATGAACTTTTTTTCACATAGGTCTAGCCTTTTTGCTAGCATCCAATTTAACATAGATTTCGATGGGTTATTAACTCCTACTGCGATCCATCCTCCCTCCCCTAAGTGGCAACATAGGCAGAATCATTCCTGCATTAAGGATAATTAATAAAAAATAAAAATTATAAAAATATATTGGTTTTTCTATGCAGTTATTAATAATCCTTTTTCCAATATTTTTATCAATCTTTTCTTTTTTTCTTTTTTTTTCCATGTGACTGACCTTGTTTTGATTCAGTGGTCCATTTTCTATTTTATTCCCCCAAACTGTATCCTAGGTTTACTTAGACCTACCAGTTTTCTATGGTTCAGAGGTCTTATTTTTTAAGACTTAATCATATAGATTGGTTCAGAGGTCCTTTTTTTGACTTGAAAAATCATTAGGACATAACCAACTTAATGGTTCAGTGGCTCTTTGGTAACTTTTTTTTGTTATTTTTTCATTGATCCATCGCTTCAAATACTTTAGCATGGACCTGATTTAAAATCCTTCCATCCAAGCGGTTCTTGATGGAGTAGGCGTCCATCGCCATCTTGGTGAAAAATCTCAAATGATTCAACACAATGCATCAGTTTGTTTCATTCCCCTGAAACCATGTATATCACATTAGGCAACTCTTTCACCTATTCAGTATTCTGGTAAGGTCGGTCAGTTCTTATTGTCCTTCACTTTTGCTCATATCCTTTTCTTCAAAGTCATATCAAATGCTTGCGGTTACATTTCAAACAGGTATTTGTCAATTGGTTCAGGTAATGCTTGGCACTCATCCCCGATGTCTGTTCCACCACCAATTATTATATTGGCGGCAACACGGCCTTTCCATATAGCAATTCAAATGGTATTTTTCCCGTTGTCATATGATTGATATTGCAGGCAAATGTCACTGAATTTGGTACATAACCCACGCGGAAGTTTTTCCTGCAAAAAGCTTTCCTAATGGTTGCAGCTAGCATTCCATTAACTTGTTCCACCAGTCCATTTGTATCCAGCCTATTGTGTACAGATATGACACCTTAGATCCCCATTATCTCGTCTAACTGCATGTTCACATGAGATGTGAAGTTTGGCCCATTGTCACTTATCAAAACCTGCAGGCATCCATGTTGGTATACTACTTGATCTAGGATGAACTTCGCAGTACTGGTAGCATCTACTTTCGCCAGGGCCTTCGTCTCAACCCATCTTGCATATGATTGATTTCAAATATTAAGCACTTGACTTCCCCTGTGCTCATCATCAGCGGTTCCAAAACGCCAATGGACACTGTATGTCAAGCAAATTTAGGGCTGACCATTTGTTATCCAGTCATATATTTATGTGGCTTGTGTAGTTGGCACTTCACGCAGCAATTTAGATAGTCAGCAACATAATAGTTGATAGGCTCCCATAAGTGGTACTGGAAATATGTTCAGTCATTTTTCTCAGGCCTCCATGCCTGACAGCCTTATAAGCAGTTTTAAAAAACTGCTCTTTCCAATGGCTTTTTTAATAATAACCGCTTCCTGTCAATCATCTTAAACACTTGTCCATCCATGGTCTCAGTGTTTTTTATCAATTTTGAAGCGCAACTTAGATTTCTCAGGGCTCATTCCTGATTTCTCCGTTTCTCATTTTCTGGAATAGCTCATCCACCTTCTGGTATACCATCTGGACCATTGGTAACCATTATAAGCCATCCACATTCTGATGAATAGCCCCTGCTCAGTAGACAAACATATAATAATATGCCTGTAACTTTAATACCCATCGGGACTGTTAGTTTTCTGGTTCTCACAAATTGTGAAGCCAACACAGCGAGTAGTGGTCCATCACCACTTTAAAGTGCGTTTTGTGGATGTACACTTGAAACTGTTTACAGGCGTAAATTACCACAAGGCATTCACACTCAGTTATGGTGTAGTTCCTCTCAGCGGCTGAGAGCGTCTGGCTCACATAAACCACCAGATGTTCATCCCCAAGTTCATCTACTTGGCTCAATATGGCACCAATCACCGTTAACAAAGCATTGGTTTGTATAATGAATTCCCAATCAAAATTTGAATATATTTCAAAATTGGAGAATTCATTAACTACTGGCGCAACTCATCAAAGGATATCTGTTCTTCTTCATTCCATATAAATCCTTTCTTTGGATCCTTCAACAAGTGGAATTAGTGCTCAGCGATTCTGGCAAAATCCCAAATGAATTTTCTATAGTATACTACCATTCCAAGGAACACTTGGATATCTTGGACACTCTTCAACACAGCCATTCATTCTATGGCTTTGATCTTCTGGGCTTGCAGCTGCAGTCCACTAGAGTTGATCACAAATTCCAGATATTCCTACTCTTTCTTGAAGAAGTGACACTTCCTCAGCTTAATCTTTAGGTTAGCCACGGAAAGTCTCTTGAACATTTCCTCCAAATGGAGTAAATGGTCAGTAAACGTTCTTCTAAGCACATTTATATCATCCAAGTACACCAGGACGCATGACAACTTCAAGTCACTCAATATAGCGTCCATGGCCCTTTGGAAAGTCTCAGGAGCATTGCATAGACCCTGGGGCATCCTCATCAGTTGATATAGCCCCTGTGCGGTAATAATCGCGCATTTTTCTTGGTCTTAACTTGGCAAATCAATTTGCCAATTTCCTAATATCAGATCCATCACGGAGAAATACTTCTCTTCTCCCAATAGTCTAGTGCATTGTCAATTCTTAGTAGGGGATATGAATCCTTCTTCATTATCTTATTCAGCTTCTGGTAATTGATAACCACCCAATTAGAGCCATCTTTTTCTTTACAATTAGAATCAGACTTGCCCAGGATCTTTATGACAGAACTAGAAGCCCATAATTCACTAGTTTGCTGATTTCTTCTTCCACTACCACTTTGGCCACCTTTGACTGTCAAATTGGTCTCATCCTGAATGGCAAATTTTCCCCAGTATCACCCTTGTGGATTACATCTCTTGCGCATCCCAAATCATGGTCATCCTGGGCAGATACTTCCTGATAATTTTCGAACAATTTGAGCTCCTCTTTATTGCTGTCCTTCCATCAGATCAGTGAGTTGCTCTCAATCACAAACAGGTTGATACACTCAGTTACCTCAGCTGGTAATCCCATCTCATCGTAGGTCCAAAAATCATGGACCATATAAATCAAGATTTAATATCTTTTATCTTTCATATATTTTTTTATATTTCTTATGCAATGGGACTTAACCTGAAAAAGGTTCTGAGGTCCTTCTTTCCCTTTTTTCCAAACTGTACCTAGGTATACTCTGACCTACCAGCTATCATGGTTCAAAATATTATCCTAGTAATATATAAACATCTATTTGGTTCAGTGGTCCTCTTATAGGACTTGACCAATATCTCATGACATAATCATTTCATATTTCAAAGTCCTGTGGAAACACTGCAAATTTTTTCTCTTAGGTCTAATACTTCCAATTTTTTTTTTTAGTATTGACCTTCTTCACTATACGACCAGCAGCACTGTTTCTTCACATATAGGCTACTCTTGCCAAATTTGGCAATAATCCTGAATAATTTCATTCATTAGACCTTCAATCCTGATTGGTTATTTGTCCAAGGGTCCTAATTTCATCTTATATTTTGGCAACTAATGCTTATATCTTCGTATCTCATTAGTTAACAGTTCCATTTTGATTGTATAGATCATTTTTCTCATAAAAGCGATTTTTGGACTTCGTGGCCATATAAAAAAATAGAAAAAAATTCCACTGGTGGATCTAAAAAGATCCCTTAATCACAAGGATTGATCTGGCCCCGTTACCTTCATCCAATTTCTCCTGAATTGATGAACTAATCTCCATTAACTTCTGATCATTGGTTGAGTGTTATTGAGTCAAACAATTCTCTTCAATATCCTGGATCAATCGTTTCCTGTTTTTACTTCATATCATCGTTGGTATGGCAATCCAATACTCTTAATTTTATTGCTTCCTATTTTGACCAATGCCTTATTTAAACACTTACACCTCAGGACTATTTAAAGAAGACACAATTTCAGTCTGAGTTGATCCTGCTATTCCTTGGGACTATTTCAAGTGGACCCAATTTCAACTAAAGTTGGCCCTGCTGATAATCTTCTTCTCAGGTAAATGTCAGGTGGAACAGGTTTTCTTGCAGCATTAGACAGTTCCATATCTAGGCTGCAAGTCCTTTTCCCAAAGCTTTAGCATCCTCATTTTGCTTCACTAGGAGCTCCAATTCTGAGATAGGTGAGCACAATTGAACGTGATCCACTTCAAGTTCTGTCTTCATTATCATTACATTACTCAGTAACTTATTTCTGGAATTGGAAACATCTTCATATGACACCATGACTCAATATCTTCTACTCAACTACACCCCTATAATAAGCACTGCTTTGTAAAAATTTATAGGTTATCTAATTATCTTTGGCCAATAACCCCTATAAACTGATTACTTGCACAGGTTTGGGTTTTGTGCAATTCTCCGCGTTGTATAGTAGTTGATATAATTATTTAGAAATAGTATGATGTCCATTATCTGTAGTTGAATGGAAGTACTAGATTTTGGCTTAACACTCGGCCAGTATTTCTTCTCAAAATACTTGTGATGTCTTAAATAGTGATTCTTTCCCTAATACCACCTAACTTGATCTACTCTTAGATCCCCATTTACGGTTTATCTGGTTTGACAAATAGTCAGCTTAATCCCTGATCTGATTCTGCTTCTTCTCCGGATCCCCACTCAGATCCTTAATTTTATTCTTATAGTGTCTCCCAATTATCGCACACAGCAATAATATCTTTGTGAAAGAATAGAACAAATGAATGCGGATAAAGTTTACTAAGCTAATCTTATGTAAAAGTGATAGTTTAAGAAATTATTATCTGGAAAATACTCTTTATTAGTGATTATAGGAATTTCATAGTGAGGTCATCGCGCCCAACCCTAAGTTGCCCCTTTTCAAAGAAATGGCAACTGTTGCCATTGATCACCCATCCTTGTCTCAGCAGCGATGACCTTCCCACTCCTGTCTAAAATTTTGTCATTGGACATCCTAGAGACCTAAAACAGAAAGAGTCAAAAACGTGTCCCTAACGTTTTCCTCTTTATCCAAAAGAACCAACCATATTTGGCAAGCGACCTGCTTAGGAAATGGGACTTGTTACCCATTAAGGCAGGTCACAAATCAGCCAATTAATTTACTAGTTGCAGATGGCATCACTCGCCTAGCAACTTACTCCTTAAATTCCCAATTGGTTGGTGATGAAACCAGACTGATCCCAATTGTACACCTGATAGTTAATCATCTATTAGAAGTTCCTATTTCGTTGGCATCACTGCCTAACAAGATCTTTAGCATTCATCCAGATCAATCCCTGACAGATCTGACCAGGCAAATAACCTAAAATCCCCCTGAACATAGTTAACCCAAAATCAGGGTCAAACAATTTCCAATTTACCTCACATTAGGAAATTATCCCCTAGCAATCCCTGGCAATCTAGCTGGCTAGGATTATAGGCCAAAATCCCAACACGTATATTAACATACAAAAATATTTTGATAGTCAATCATTTTTTCATCACACAGCTGACAATAACGACTCCCTAAATAGGATGTCAACTGTCCTCTCAGCAGCTTTAGGTACTCCCATTTAGGTGATCCATGTGCAAGTGCTATCATGCCAATTATGCATACTGACATACAAAATTCCCTAAGGTGGAAGAGTGATTACGTTTTACATTTGTCTGATTGTCCATGGGACTTTTAGATGTTAATTTCGGGTTGGTCCCAACCAATTTTGTATATTAATTTCTTTATATTAGTCTTTATTAATCAGGACTAGTTGCTGAGGTTTGTGGCAGTGATAATAGGGCCAGCTGTGCACATTTTATTTGGCCCAAGCTTCTGATAGAATAATTAGATTGAATTAATGTTGAGTTTATTGGCCTGGCTGTGTAGTTGAAAAGAAGATTGGCCTAAATGAGCAGGTGTATTTGGCCCAAGCTTCTAATAGTATAATTAATTCCACGTTGTGATAATAAGCCTGAGCCATGTTATTACAATAACTTTTAATTTGATTTTTAGCTTAAGCATTAGGAGGGAAAATCAATCCAATCTGTAGGTTGTTGAAGATTGTATTTTTGAGCAACCTCAGAATTTGACATATCCCCTACTCGACTCAAACATAAGCCCTATGAATCCTAATTAGCCTTCACTGATCAATTTCATTGTTAATTTCAGCCCAACCAGCTTATGATTCTGGAGTTAAATTTTTTTATTGTTAATTTGTCCTGAACTGCTGAAAACCCTGGTGTTAAATCCTCTCACCACCCCAAGTGCAAACTAGAGTAGCAAATAGGTATTATATATTTTAATAATTTTTTAGTTTATATACTTATTTTATTATTATTTTATACTTTTTTCTTTTTTAAGTACTTTATTTTGTATGCAATTTTTATATTTTCTATGTTTTTCTTTTTTTATTTGTTTCCTTTTTTCTTTTTTTTCTTATTTTTTCCTTTTAGAATGGCCATCTTATTGTATTCTTAGAAATGGAATCAGGCCTTTTAGGGCTGTCAAATTTGCGGTAACAACTTCTCTTTGAATGTCTTGGTGTATCATCATTCATAATCGGCCCTCTTTTCCATTGTAAGTATCTAAAGTCAGGGTTGTTGAATCTGATGAGCTCCCCCACTGTGATAAGATCCAGGGAGTAAGAAGTACCCACTTCAGAGCCTTATCAGCTGGTAATAAAATAGTCCAAGATTTCTTTGTCATTGTTGCTTTCTCATCTGGCCAAATCTTCCAGAAATTGGTTGTGAATTCATCTTGGAGAGTGTCACAAATTTTGACTGAGCACAAATTGTGAATTTTTGAGGATCGCATGCTTAGTAATTATATTCCTGCATATTAAATTAGTCTAAAGTTTGGCCAATGGATCCTTGATTTTCCAGTGGCTTACAGTATTATGCCCATTTGGAATCTCATTAGCATCCTCAAATAGCCCCAACTCTTATGGCCAATTTCTGGCTGGTTTTTCCCGCTGTATTCAGGAACTTTATCCAAGGCAGGCAAAGTTGCAAGCTGTGGATCTTGAGATCCCAGCTTGTTGACACTCTCCAAAAGCAACTTAGGATAAAAGCTAAATGAAGATATAATATAGTATATCTTTATTAGACTAGATTAATTGATGATTATTTATTAGGCCAGGCACTGGTATTATAAATCTAGGTCGTCTCCTGGCCACATTCAATGATTCAATCTCACAGATTATTTTCCACCTCATTTTGGCTCTTGAACTGTTACGACTGATACCTATTGCTAGGTTTATTGTTGGCAAAATACTCTCATATTTGGGAGGATTTCAGGGATGAAAATCACAACAATGAGCGTGCAAAATGGTCCTAGGACCCTCTTAAAATGTATTTTGTCATACTGCTGATGAAATATGAATTATGGGAGATTTTGTGGTTGATTTAAATAACATACCCTTAATTAGGCCGTCAGCAAACCTCTATCTGTAGCACTAGGTATTACCATTTGGGTGGTCCATGTGCAAGTGCTATCATGCTAATTTTGCGTACCCATATACAAAATTCTCCCTAAGGTGGGGATTTATTACGTTTTTCATTTGTCTGATTGTCCATGGGACTTTTAGATGTTAAATTTTGGCTCAGTCCCAAACAATTTTATATATGGATTTCTTAATATTGGTCCTGATTAATCAAGACTAGTTACTGAGGTTTGGGGCAGTGATAATTGGCCCAGTCGTGTGAATGTATTCAGCACAAGCTACTGATGGAATATTTAGATTGAATTGATATTGCTTTGATTGGCCCAGCTGAGTAGTTGCAGAGAAGATTGTCCTAAATGAGCGTTGTACTTGTCTTGAGCTTTATAATGATGTAATTAAATACACGCTGCAATAATCAGCTCAAGCCGGTTTATTACAGTAGGGCTTTATCAGAAATATTAGCTTAAACATCAGGAGGGAAAATCGGACCAATCTGTTGATTCTAAAGGATTTATTTTTGAGTCAACCACAGAATCTAAGAGGCAGTACTATCCCAGAAGGATGCTAATGGCGTAGAGCATTTTGTCTTCTTTTTGTAGCTGAATCTCTAACTGTCATGAACAAAATTGCACTGTGACATAGCAGGAGTGCTAGCAGTGATTTATGTGTATAAACAGTTCTGGTATAAATCCAGGGGTTAAAAATCAAAGTTTTAAAAGATCATGCATCCTTGCGTTGTCTGCAGAATCTCTGTGAACCTGAAGGACAGCTCATTTGATGGGCTTTGAAGCTCCAAGCATATGACATTGAGATTATACTTGGCAAGGGGCAAAACACCAGAACACAAAATGTCTCTTAAGATTACCAATGGTCGCCATTATGGAAGATTTGGCAGAAATAATGTATAATAAAATGATTCTGGGTAATTATCATGATGAGCTGCCAAAGGTGATCAAAGTGCTGTATGGGCTGCGATGAGCTACCATTGTTCACAAAGAGGAACTATATAAGCGTATTTGAGAATTAAAGCTGAGTTTCACAATACCTTCCACTGGACCCACATATACTATGGATGCTCATAGAGCGGTAGGTCATGGAGGATTGTGGAAAGTGCTGGAATTCTTACAACCCTGTTACTATTGGTAAAGTATGCACTATGATGTGCTTGAAACTGTAACTTTTTGTCACCAATGCCAATTATATAAACAATGCCACAAGAAGATTACCTACCAGCTGTTTAAGCCTTGATTTGCATGACATATGGTTTATCTGAATGTGGTGAAGCCTCTGCTGACTGGTGCGTTAAGCTCCAGTATATAATAGTAGCAATTGACCATTTGACAAGATAGGTGGAAGTAAAGCGATCAATGATTTAGGGGCTGTTACCACCTCCAAGTTCATCCTGAAGTGTGTCATACAGTGACATGGCTGTCTGCAGCTTATCCTCACGGACAGCAGAACTATTTCAAGTTGCATATCATGTTTATGTTGAACAAGCTAATGGAAATCTGCGGGGTCTTGACTTCAACATACCACTTTGAATCTAATTGAATGGTAGAACGTCTCAATGGAAAATTGGTAAATAATCTCTACAAATTGTAAAGAATTGGCTTTTGAAATTGAGTATCCTCTTTTCCATCGCTGTCTTTGCATACAATATTAGATATAACTTGTCAACTGACAAGAGCTCTTCACAACAGTTTATGGAAAATATCCAGTGTTGCCAGCATTGCTTTATTACTGTTTGGAGAATACTGGCGAGTAAAGTGGCAACACTATTTGATTACCTTAACAGACACACTGAATAAACTTCAAACTGAAGCATATTCCTAGTCTAGCCAAGAAGATTTGGGATCAGGCAACTGACCAATGTTGACACAGCAGCCTCCCCCAATTTGGGGTAGGAATCTTGTCCTGTTCCACGACCAACATGGGTTTCAGAAGAAGGAACATGCTTATCAACATATGGATTAAACCGCTAAAGATAATAGAGAAGACTGGTGTTGATGCTTACACTAAAAAGGAACCCACGAGGGGTCATGATATCAACTTTATACATGCAAAGTTTCTTCAGGTATACAAGCAATAGGATCTTATATAGTCAAGGGGGTAATGACAAACGACTGATATGACTGGACAATAAGTTACCTATCTGTTAGATTGTAATTACAAGTCAAGGGGAGCCTCAATGATAATAATAGATATATTGATGCAAGATAAATTGAATGAAGTAATTATGTTTTGGCGCATTGAAAGAATTTAGCTAAACCTTGATGATAGAATGAAAACCCCAAATAGGTAGCAAATATGGAGTTAGTAAGTGGAAGGGTGAAATTAACTAGGAATACCATGTTTAAAAGTTGAGCATGAAAACGAGAAGGAGGAGGGCTTTCAAAAATAAAGAGAGTAGTAGGGAAGAGTAACAGAAGTAGCCATTAAGTATAATATTAAATAAATTGGTATCATTGGGGCAATGACTCCTTATTATATTTTTATTTTTATTATTTATTGAGGGCTGGTAATCCTCATATTGCTCGTCCGTTGCTCAATGGGTTTTTCACTGTGCATAAAATTCAGCAAATCAACCAAAATCGCCAAAAGTAACACATAAAATGTATAACAGTCTAAACCTTCAAGTCTTCGATTGTCTTTATTGATCTGCTTTATACACAAAAATTAAGGGAATATATAGAAAAACTATTGCACAATTCTTTAGTTGGCACCCCAATAGTAAATGGCAGCCATTGCTGATAGATTAAACTTTTTAATTCAAACTCAACGAAGATCTTCCTATACCATCTAGTCAAAGCTGCCAACTAAAATTGCGACCAATTATGTTAATCAAAAAACGTGTCTCAGCTTCCTTGATCAACTTTAAAGGATTACTCTTATTAGGCAGCAACCTACTTGGATGATGGGACTTTTTACCCATCAAGACAGGTCTCGTTACAAAATAGGTTAGCCCATGATTTGATACCAGAAGCATTGTCAATGCCTTAGTACCAAATTTAAATCCAAGAATCAATTGAAAACAAACTCTGATCAACTAATAAAATTAATTTATCATTAATAGATTTATTTATTGAACCATATGTAAATAATTATTAGGGATCATCTCCAACAAAACACTAGTAATCTGACATCGATGAATCCCCCCTTGGGTTGGGACCATCTAGTACTGAAAAAAACACTAGTAATCTGGTGGAATCAAATACTAGAGAATTGGTTAATATTCAGTAGAACTCTAAGCAAACAATAGTCATCATTTTAAAAATAATAAGTCCTACATCCACTAAAGAATTTTTCCCTAGAAGATAAGCAAATATATGTAGAATCTAAAGAAGCTGGGTAATGTGGGTATACTGAAATCCCAACACCTGCCCTAAATTTCTGGATGACTTCCCAGAAGAGGCCAGGGATGAAATTGAAAGCTTGTATCTGCTGCAAGCTAATCCTGTGCAGATGCTGCTAGTTGTTGTTGCTTGTCCCCATTAAACCTCAGATTAAAAGACTAAAAGCTTTTCTTGTGTGCCAGAGCTGATCAAGTACGCTGAGAATCAGCACAACCAATATATTTAGGCAATCACTATTTGGGCACCATTGATGATATAAATTTGCTGTTTTTACTCTTCAGCTGAATTTTTTAATGGCTCACATTCATTTTGTCCTATCTTATGTGTGCCCTCAGGTGTACTGGAAAAGGTTCCTCTGACCCCCTAATTCATCAAATATGGTCGCTTAGGCTGACTGGTGAAGGACATATTGGCAGCTTTATCTTTCAGATTTTTAATGGCACACACAAATAAAAACGTGTGGCCTCCCCTTTTAGTGTTGGGCTCAATAGTACTAAATATATGATGTAACACATAGTGATAACTCCTTTGAATTGTTTTTCTTCGTGTATGTTGTCAACCCAAAAATCTAGAATGACCATTTTACTCAGTGACAAAGAGTAATGATTAGAAATATTATAACCAAGTCAACTTTTATCCTATACCTAAAGTCTAAATCTGTGTGAGAGTGGAGTGCAAAGCTAAGAAGCATCTTATTAGTCTACATACTTTTCCAATACTCCAGGTAGTGTAACAGGCGTGCTCTCAAGGCCATATCTACCCACTTTGCATATGCAAGCCTACTCCAGAAGAGAGTCACCTCAGACTTCTGAGCATCATGGTTGCACTTTGTGATAACCTAGTTAAAAGTCCTTCAGATAGATCAAATTATACCACGTTTGGGGTCCTGATATCACTTGAAAGGTGATATGACGATACACAAAATTCTCTGACCCACTTGATTGAGCAATGGCAAACTTAACTCGCTTCTTCTTTCAACCATCAGCTTCACTCAGCTGCACAAGTTCATTGAAACCTTGTTATGACACCCCGTGTTGTGCAACCGCCCTACATGACAGACCAGTATGGTAAATGCTCTCTCCTAACTTTGTTTTATCTTTAATAAGGCCCCCAAAATATCTCTTAAATTTTTTAAATTTATAATGGCACTAAATAAAGTAGATTGGAATTTCATCAGAAGGAGACCAACATAATCTATAAATTCAAAAGTGAGGGAAGGGAAACGCATCTAACTTGATAAATATTAGCCCTGCAAGATCTACACTAATTTATAAATTGACTAAGCATGTCCAAGGCTTGACAAATGCGAGTGTCCAAACCTTCATCCGTTGGTGGATTGAGGGAACATAAATTCACTATTATCCCATGAAGAATTTAATAAATTATGAAATTCAATCCCAAGGTGCATTGACTCACCAATTAACTTGAGTTCAGAAAATTGGTATTGCAACTGTCATTTTAGCAGATTTTAAAAAGTCACAACCTTAGGAAATACATGTATGATTACCAAATATCACATTACCCCTTGGAAAAGGAATCCTGGCACATCCACCAAGCCAGATGGAAGAATCATGGCCAGGTAATTTTCCAACATTCTGTTTTGTGATAGGGAAGCTTGAAGGGGCTGACCAGGAATCCAGAATCCCAGAAAAGGTTAAATTTCCATTTGGAGGTCCACTGATGGGCTCAAAAGGTCTCAACCACCTGCGGTTTAGCTTCTTACATACAAATCTTACCATCCCTTTGCTGGAAAGACAGTTCAACAACAAAGAGGCTATGAGAGCTCAGAGCAATGCTTGGGGCATTTGACTCTGTGCCATTTTGCGAGCTGTCTGGTGCACAGCTCGCCAGCAAAGTTGACTTGATTTCTATTTATCAAATAATATCCCAAGGCCCTATTTGCCACCTCAGTATATGTAAGCTTGCGCCGGAAGAGAGTCACTTCAATCTTCTGTGCGCCAGGGTTGCACTAGCGTGCAATTTCCTTTTAATACCAATGGAACAGTCAAATTCCACAGCAATTAGGAGCTTATAATATCTCACATGGCGATATGATGATACACAAAATTAGCTGACCCACTTTGTCAAGGCATGGCGAGATCTGAACTCGCCTCCTCTGTCACCCAACAGCTTCACTTGGCTTCAAAAGAACACTGCAAGCTCTTCATGACTCCATTGTATTGTGCAACCACCCTTCACGGCACACCAGGACGTTAAATGCTCCATCCTAACCATGTTTTTCATAGACAAGGTCCTCAATAAATAAACTTTAATTAACAAATTTTTAACAAACTAAATCTAAGAAAACAGGCTTTATTTCAGAAGGAGACTAAAATATCTAGTTTTTAAAGTGATGGAAGGGAAACAAATCCTCACTTGATTGATAGTAGCCTTGCAAGAGCTAATCATTTTAATAATAAACTAAGCGCATCCAAGGCTTGACAAATACTGTTATCTCAACCTTCTTCCGCTGGTGAATTGAGGGAGCTTTTATTCATTAGAACCCGCCATTAATATAATTATTGATATATCTAATCCCATCATACAATAACTCGCCAATTAAGTTAAAATCAGAAAATTGTGAATGCAAGCGTCATCATAGCGGATTTTCTAAGTCCCAAGCTTAGGAATTCATGTACAATCATTGATCATTACTGGTAGGTTAATTATTCTCTAAGTGCATTGATAAGCTACCTAGAGATTAATCCAGAACCTGGAGTGATTGATTGCTTAGCAAGGGATGTCATAAAGCTTTTATCAAGACACAGTGTCATGACATTGATATCCTCTGTTGATTTAAGACTTTTGTTTTCCAAATAAAATTTGTGCACTTTTAATATATCATTATTAATATAAGTCAAAACCGGCAGAGTACAGGAGTCAAATGATAGAAGAAAATGATTCCACAAAACAACTGTTACTTACTTTGAAGGTCATAAGGGGACGTCATGTAGTAACAGTAATGGATTGGGAAGTATTACCCTTGACTAGTTGGTCTACAATGAGAGGTAAATCAATGCTACCTCTAAATATAGAGATAAAGTTTAGATAGTCCTATGTCAACTGATGTGATAGAATGGTAGCTCTGGTTCGTAGAGGTAAAAGCAGCCAAAGACTAAAATAATCAGATAAATTTTATTTCTGGATATAAAAAGGAAATCTTAACTATATTTCAATGGTAGGGGGATAGGAAACTTATTGTTGAGGTATTTAACAGAGTGTACTCTTGTATGATTCTAAAGTTTTTATTGAAATTAAAGTAGTATGGATAATTTTTACTTGGTTTTTAGAAGTGCAAAGATCCCTATTGCTGTCCACAGTATCTATAAGAACAGAAAGCTCTTTTTAGATTAAGTTTAAAGCTCATGTTTTATGATATTTTATGGATATACCTCGCTGTAGATGGGGAGGATTAGAGAAGGAACTTAAGGACAAAAGCAAAGAGCTTCTCAAATTGTGAAGGGGTATTTACTTGGAGGGGATGCGAGATGCAAAAGCAGCAACATAAGACTCCACGCCAGGGGTACATTAAGCTTTGAAGCAAGAGAGAAAACTTAATCGCCACAACTATCCATGAAACAAATTGTACAAGATAACATAGAGCATGTCAGTGCAAGATTTTTTATTAGTTCTCCCTCAGCTATGACAGAAGTGTCAGTCTTTACAATCAGCGTTCTCAATGCTGGTTTAAACTGTCACCTTTAAAAAGAGATAAATAATACCTATGGACCAAATAAGAGGGATTCATTATGAGAATTTTTATAATGTTAGGTTACAGTAAGATTGGTGAATCTAGAAAAGTATTTTATCAATTATATTACTTGGAGAGTGTAAACCAAATCATAAGTGGAGATTTAAGACCTGGAGTCCTCCATTACAGTTAAAGTAATGTGAAAATTGCCTAGGGTCAGCATAGACAAAAGGGTCAAGTAGTTTTAATCTAGTATAGGTAGAGGTTATCCCAGACAAGTCAGTAAGATTTGAGAAAAGCTCAACTATAGGGGTTGTTTCACGACCTATGAAAACCCTTGGAAACCCCAATCTCACCTTTATTAATATTGTTGTTAACCTATTGACGGTTAGTAGGTATAACAACATTAAAACCTTGCCCATGATGTAAACAGAAAATTTGAGTCCCAATATTGAGGTGTAAAACTTTCTTTGACAGAGAAGACCCTGCTTAGGTTTCATGTCAATTCATTCTTTCTTTTGGTAACGCCTGTCCCCTGGTCGTCATGCCTTGAATAAATATTAACTTATACTAACAATATAGATTTCCAGAATAAAGATTTAGTCATAATTAACTTGGCCAGCCTTAAAAAGTTATTATGAATTTTGAATAACATTTTATAAGCTTTAATGGGTCTTATATTCCGATGAAAGAGGCTTTTATATACTCCCTGAAAATCACAATTATCTTACAGAAGTTCACCATGACGTCATATAATGCATAAATATATATTCATTACAAAAGACTATATACACAATGTCGCACTTGAAGCCTTAAAAGAAACTTTTTTATACCTTGAGTTTCAACCGCCAACAATAGATAAATCACTGGTACCTCATTCAAAAAAGGGAATTACATTTCTATTAAGCTGGGCTATGCAATAGTTACTATAATGAAAAGTGATACTTTTAGGCAATCTTCATCAATTGAAGTGATTAATGTAACCATTCAGCCATAAGAGCCACAAGGGTCATGTGAGTAACAGAAACTACTATTAAATTCAGAACAGCAGCCATGAATTCACAAGTAGGCCAGAGCTCCACAGTATATTTCAAAAAGTGCCTAGAAGATCCAGAAGATCAAAAATTTGAACTCCTAAAGCCCTGACCTAAGTTTAAATTCATAATTACTATATGAGAAGAAGTCAGTTATTTTAAAAAATTTAGTTCTAAAATATATACCTTAATCCCCTTTTTCAATATATTATTTTTAGATTCATATATTAGATAATCTTCCTTAACAAAATCTGCCTTAATCATTGATGTTATATTTGGTGTTAGTAACGCCAGATATAGTGTTCTTGGTAAAAATTTTAGGCTCAGTCTCTTGTTGTCAGCAACAGTTGAGAGGATTGCCGGTGTGCTTAGAAACACCATCATTATGTTTAATTCTAAGTCATTAACAAAGTTGGGTATGCTTGGATTTAAAATAAAAAACTTATGAACAGAATAACAAGATCTTCAAATTGTTTATTGATACACCTTGTTAACATGTAGATGGATTATTGCATGTGGTATGCCTCTCCATCAGAACCCCCTGAGAAAATGACTACTTTAGCAATAGGAGAAAAGTATTATATAGAGACCTTCATGAGAAGTCTTCCATCAGCTGTTTAAATGAGCACATATGTGCAACTTTTTTCTGAAATAGCTTCAACATTGGATGAGTAGTAGGTTGTTCTGGGTGAGATAAATAAGTTTGTAATAGCCATGAGCAAAAGTAGGGTGCAGGAAATCTGTACAGATGCTTCTAGAACAGGAAATGACTCTATAATAACTTCGTTTATCTTGACTAATATGCATAATCAATGGTGATCTTCATGATAATTTCCATAAATGAGGAGTTTAAGCTGTAGCTAGTAAGATATTTTCTTCTTCTGGGTCTTAAAGGCGGTCCATTATAAGTACAACATAATAACTATTAACTTAGTATTAGTAAACATTGAAAAAGGGTGTGTAATGTGTAAGAGCATATACTGTATGCCATTTAGGCTATTTAAAAAGAATAAAGTCTTGTATATCTCCCATGAACATTTAATGGGAGAAGACTTGATAAAACAGGGAAAAAGGATAAATCAAAAAGGCAACTTCCATTTAGAAACTCTAAAATTTCTGGAATCTAACAAACCAGCAAGGGAAGAACAAAAAATCAAACTTTACATGTATATTTTATATTATTCAAGGCAAGCTGACCAAGGGGAGGATATAAACAAAAGAGAAGGAAAGCAAAGATATGAAACCTGAGCATGGTCAACTCCATTAAAGAAAGTTTCACCTCTGGATCAGGACTCAGTTGTTTCTGGTTTCGTCATGGGTAAAGTTTTCGTGTTTTTAGACCTAATAACCTCCAGTAGTTTCCTTTAGCTGGCACCCCAATTGATGTGCAAAGGATGGGAATCTAACATGCAACCTTCAGGTTGGTAGCCGTATTTCCTAATAACTTACCTTTCACCCCCTTTTTTCAAGCATATTGCAAAAGAAATAGTATAACAGGAGGTCAAGTTATATTGATCATCAGGTATAAAGATCAAAAAGGTCAAAGTATGATTAAGTAAAAGCATAAATCACTCTAAACTTATTGACTGGTTTTTTAATTAATTCTTTAAAAATACAGGTTAAACTAATTAAAAGAGGGGGTGAACAATTTTCTGGTGTTATGAATAATGACAGAATCTCTGGTGTTGTCTTATAGACAAAGATGGAGAAATTAAATACAGAAATTATAGGGCTTGACACTTTACTAGAACTCAAAGCACCCATTACCAATGTTGGGTTCGCGCCAAAAATGCCAAAATTAGGAATGAAGAGGTCTACAAGTGATTCTCTAAATATGGCATCTACAGTCTTTTAAAATTATAATATGTCATGGATGAAGATGTTTTTGAATTATTGCTCAAATAGAAAAATGATCTCTTCACCAAATTCACTAATATAAGCTTGGTTTCATATTACTCCAATCTTAGTTATAAACTAGGACATAAATTTGATTTTGTACAAATACAGAAGTTTTGACATTGACTGACAACTATGAGATAACTTGTAGTTTTCATTTACAAGTTACGTCTTAGTTTCCAGTCAGCATGTTAGTTTTATTGAAATTGTTAGGATGAGCTCATTATCAGAATTAAGTATTATATCCAAACGCAAATTCCCTTTAAAAGTATTTATTTTATGATCAACTTCTATATTGGTTTACTTACTATTAGCAATTAAATCATTTCTTAATCTAACTATAATTTATGGATTTTTAGTCAGTCCTAGGTGAGGACCTCCTCAAGGTGTTGATAAAAAGCCGAAGCCATTTTACACTTTCAGTACTAAAGGCAGTTATTACCCTCATTCTACTGTTTATAGAACACTAATGATTTAAGCATTCAGATTCTATACCGTGACAATTGCCGACCGTTGATAAACTACCCATTTGACGACTATTAATATAGTTAGCCTCAACTGTAACTTCGTGAAGTTCTTTTATTGTCTTACTTATATCTGCCAGTAATTTGTGGTCCCACTTACTAGGTTCACTATCTAGTTCTGGTATTAACTTACCTGTTAATCAGGTATCAGATTTACATCAGCTCTCTGGGATTTGAAGAGTTACATAGACTCTCCTGGCATTATTTAACCAAATCTTTTATTAAGGTTGTTTGACTTTCTTGTATGTAGAAATCACTTTAGGTTTAGTAAGGTGCCTTACCCTTTTGTTATATTACATTCTCTTAACCCTCCTCTTCTCACTCATTTTGTTGGGCTTAAGTCCTGTGGCTTTCTTGCCTCAGACAAATAAAGTGTTCTTACCCTTCCTACATGTAATTAATTTAAGACCCTACATGACCTGCTATAACACATCTTAAACTACTTCCAGAAAACACTTTTGAAATCCAGCATGCACTAAATTTTAATCTTTGGAAGCTTTTTATCCAGCTCCTTTAAATAGCCATTGTCATAATTTCCCTTATTAATGGTTAAGCCTCAACTTGGCGTTAATTATTTATTTATAGAGAATACCAATTTTAATTAATATATTTATGTATGAAATACTATCAGTGCTACATTATATCAGAACTTAGTATTATATGAAGCATCACACGATTACCATAATTTATAATGGACTATAAGTTAACAAGCAGAGTTACTTGACGTTGCTCATGTTACTTATGAGCTTGCACTAACAGCTTAAAGTCTGTGCCAGCACTACGCTTAAGCCACTTAAAATAACAGCTTAACCGTAGCCTAACTGCTGGTGAGCTAGTTTTCTAAAATACACTTAATATGTATTGATATACTTAAAACTCTACCACTGATTATTTTAGTTTCAGATGAGCAATTTGGTGGTTATACAAATTAAACACCAATTCTCAACCACTCGCCTAAAAAGATTGAGCCTATTAAACTCAATTAGTTTCAGGTGAGCAATTTGGTGAATAAATAGATAATATTCATCAATTCTCACCCATTCTTTTAAATATATTGATACTATCTCAATTGGCCTTTATAGATTCAATAATATTTTCCAATTCTCACCCACTCACCTAAGTAGATTACTCTTATCAACCTTATTTGTTTCAGATGTCTTACAATCAGTCAGCACATCATTCAATCAGTGATTGTTTTTTATTAAGTAGATGAATTTGTTAACAAATCTGAATTACACTACAAGTGATCTACTGATAAGATTAAGTGAGTTTGTCACACAGCTTAGATTATATCCAATTAGTGGATATGTCTGATTTTTGATTTATATATAACCTGAATATTTTATTTACCTTTCATCTATTGTACTTCCCTAGGACCATAGATAGTGAAAATATTTATATGACATATAAATTTTTTTGCAGTATTCTACTCTTTTTAGTTCAATTTAGCTTAATTAAATTTAAGATTTTAGTGTAAAATCCAGCAATTGATATATTCAGCCTGCGGGAACCTCTGAACCATTGCCAACTGGTCAAGTTCCAACTATAGAAACTTATTAGGACCTATGAACTTCTATAAAGGTTTGTGATTCTTCAATTACTTATATATTGGACTTTATTGTGTATTCTATGACTGTCCTAAAACTTCAGTGTGCTTTGAAAGACTAGACTCAAGTTTTATTAAATTCTGTGAAAATTCTAGTACTACGCTTCCTACCATGTACTCTGTGTCTCACCATGTATCAATTATTATAAGGACTAAAATATATTCTCTCCAGATCATAAGATAGAGAATATGGAGAATTTAATTTCCTGACCTAGGATAATATCTGCTTTGGAATAAACAATATTTAATATCATTAAAAAGTGGCTTTATGGAAAAAAAATCTTTTAGATGTGAACAAGAAGACTTTGTACATTATAGATTGACCATTCAACTTAATCCTTATATTGACCTGTTAGATATGCTGAAAAGTTAAAAAAGTTATTATTGAGCATTAAAGCTATTATAATAAAGTGAAAAGGATAGAGAAGGGCATACTTTATTATGAGGAGAAAGCACTGAGGTGAAGAGTTGGGATACTAAAAGAAAAGGAAGCCTGATAAGATATCACTCAGGTGAAATGACTTCTGGATTCTAGGTTCTGTATACTATTAGGAAATAATGGTTGAACACCTCTTTAAATTTAAACAATATCAGAAGAAATTATCTAAGTTATGAGGTATCCTTTAAACTAAAAATGGCTTTAAACTATTAAATCTGAATGCACCTATGCCTGATGTATTTTTCTCTACTGCGACCCACTTCTATCTAAGTTGTCCTCAGATCAAATGAAGAAAATATTTTTAAAAAGCCATGAGTTGATTTTCAAACCAATCCATAAATTGTGAATACAATTCCAAAAGATTTGTATCATATTATTCCAGGATTCAAACCAAATACCCTTATTAATTCTCTAAACTCCCACCAGTATAATTATTTATGATTTTATAATAATAATTTAGGTAGTCTATTGATGCAAGAGAATCCCAAGCACCCAATTTAGACTATACAATTAATCCACCGTATGACTTTGGCCTCAAGGTTGATTAAAATCTAAACCACTTGATCTACCTTTAGGAGCGAAGATATTTTCAATTCTACCCAAACTGTGAAATTTGTTTTCCACGACTGGCTGAATTTGTGGTTAATCAGCTGAACTAATTTAGTAAGAAACTCCACCTGGAGATGTTAATCCATGATACTAAAAACTAACCTTCAGCGCAATAATTTAGTCTAAAAATCGATTTAAGGGAAATTTATTCAATTACTGTTCTACTTCAAGAATTCAGACAATTTCTAGCCTAGAAAGCCCAAAATCTCGACAGTTAAAAAAGGATCTTTATATTAAAGCTAATATACCCGATTCAATCTCTAAATTTTGATTCTTTAATACCCAATCCGCCTGATCCAACCCATGATGTTACTCCGATTTATAATTTGCCATTTAAAGCTTTAACTTGCAACCATTGCCTCTATCTTTTATGAAGGATTGGGAAATATTGAGTTAGTTAAGCTTTTAAACTGCCTTAAATACCTATTACCTTCAATACCATGTATTTTATCTAATAAGGTACCCATGATTAAATAAGGTAGCTTAGTTATTCCATAGAGTTTCCAATTTAAAAATGACACTTATTTGACAAACCTTCTTTTGGGCTTATGCATTTAAAAAGAAAAACAATAAGGTTTCAGCTCTCAGTTCAAGTTTTATAAAAAATGCCATCAAATTGTGTAGCTTGAAAGTTATTGAGCCACCTCAATATAAAGCTCCCCCAAAACTTGTAATCCTCTAACCTATTTAAGCAACCTCAAGAGGATTTCAATTGATTACTGCTAGACCAACAACTCAAAGTCCCCAAGTGAGATGGTCCCTTTGAATGTTAACTTTTAGCAAAATAAACTCTACAATCTCAAAATTTTGCCAATACTATTGATCATCATCTCCATTTCAAAACTGACTATAAATTTATAAGAAGCAACTGTCACCCCCATCAAGGCTTTGAGGGGGCTCAGTCAGGAATTTCACTATCAATGGTAAAGCCTCAACATGGTGTTAATCATTTAGCTATATTTAATACCAATATATAAATGTTATATTTAAATATGGATTACATTTAGGCCTATATTATACTATATCTAAAATTATTACATGAAGCATCAAAAGATTCCCATCAATTATATTGGATTATAGTTAACAAATCAGTCAAGGCTATGGATTATACATCCAAGTGATTCACTGATGGGATTAAAAAAGCTTTCCGCATGACTAGATTATCCCTAGATTATAATCTATCTGATCTTTGTTTATATATTTAACCTATATATTTTTTTACTTTCATCTACTAAAATTCCCTAGTACTATATATATTACTAAATATTTCTATAATAAAATAGCTTTCTTTGAAGCATTGTCGACATTTTGAAGTTCACTTTGCTTATTTATCTTTAGATTACAGTGTGAAATCCATCAATTGATATATTTAGCCTGCGGGAATCTCTAAATCATCGCCAACTAGTTAAGATCCAATTATAGGAATTATTAGGACCTCTGAACTGCTAACAAAGGTTAAAAACTTCTTATTATTTATATATTGGATTTCAGTGTGAAATCCATGACTGAACACAAAATTTAGTGCGCTTTTAAAGACTGGACTCATTTTATTATCAGATTTAGTGAGAATTCTGAAAACCATCAATTGCCTTTTTGCATATCAACTTATAGCAGCAGTTTTCACCCTTAACAGCAGACAATAAATTTATAGTTTTAGAATTGAACCAAATGATTTTTTAAACTTTTAAAAATGTCTAGATACCTTTCTAGAAGCATATTAACCAGACCAAGTTTTTTTCTAAACATTATTGGAGTTCTTTTTACTGAATCAGTCAGGAAGCCTGTTAGATCCTTATTTGGAAAACATTTGATGGCCATTATGAGACCATACTGCTTACTGAATGTTAAGGGTGACATATCTCCACTTTACCCTCAATGTTTCATGTAATTAATGACTAAGTATATCTTGCTCTGCATAGCAGCCTTGATCATATATTCTCGCCCTCCTTTGTGATTTCCATTCCCAAATCATTATTGGGATCTCGATATTAGCAGTAAATGGCTCCTCAGAGGTGAATATATAACTAGTAATACCAAAAACAGCATCAATGCTCTGGAGGTGGTGTCCATTTACTCTAAAAACCTTCATTATTTTGGAATTAGAGGTTAAGTAATAGATTTAGCCATAGGCCCCATCATATACACCTATATAATAGAAAAATATGATTATGAGTTATTATCCTTAGTACAAAAGAATATTTTAAATGGAGCCTCACATCTTGTCAAATTTAAATGCCATTTAGATGGCTACTAGCTTAAGTAAATTCTTTAGTAGAGCACAAAAAATCAGCTCCAAATGAAGATGACATCAAATTAGATATTATAAATTTATTCCATATATAGAACAACAATGACCTCAGTATATACTTTTTTTGACATACCCTCTTTTGAGCCATGAAATGAACCTTCCACACCCAAAAGTCTGTAAGGTATTAAAATATATAAAGAATCATTCATGTCATAACATAGAATGAGAATATATATATCACCTCTGTGACTAGATTAGAGAGTTATCTCTCCATTTTATTGACAAAAGTTACCCTGGTAAATTTATCCATCCTATTGAGGTTCTCACTTTTTGTAATTCCTTTATGATTTCTTCAGATTAAGCATTTTTCTTGTTGCTTTGTCCTTGCCTATAATCACTCTTCCATTTTAGAGTAATATCAAACTTCAATATCTGGGGTAACACAATAACATTTTAAGAATTTCATTGTTCAAAAATAAAAGGATTACTCAAAGCTAAAATAATTGATTGGCGTTGTGATTAAAGGGAAGATTCAAGTATATTTAAAAACAAAGATATGGTCTTGTCAACCCCCTTGGGTTGGGACCATCTAGTACTAAAAAAAAGATATGGTCTTGTCAAATTCCAGATTAGAGAGAACAAACTATTCAAAGAAATCCATGCAATAAAAAATCATCTTTTACCATTATCTTAGAGGTAGAGTGGTGGTTCAAGTTTAATGTTTAAAATCTGAAGATCAGTAACCTATCATTTCACTGAGAGGAGTCAAAAATAAAGATAGCTACATGTCAGTCAAGAATGGTCAAATTCCTTTACACATTGGCTAAGTGTGCAGAAACTAATATTTTCTCCTCTGTTAAACCCTCTCCAGATACTCCTTTGCCTCCATGTCTGGAGAATTTTAGTCTTCTTCAATGCAGATACAAAAAATGCTCTACCAGACCATTCTGTATTTGATTATGAGCTTTTGGTTAGAAATGGCCTTAGTATATATTTCTTACCTTGAATCTCTTTTTTTCAAAGAGATTAAGAAACGCTTAATTATGGGTAAAAGAACAGAAATCAAGAGCTTTATCTTAGAAAGAACTTACTCTATTAAGTTAAACACTCTTATTTGTGGAGCTAATGGATTGTACCAAGCGGTCCAGAGCTTATTATGATAACATAAAGCAATATTGTAATAACTAACCTACATCACAAATCATGAAATAAAAAAATGTTTAGTATGACTAAATGGCTGATGTCTTTACCAAGCTTGAGCGTTTGAATGATTTACTGACTTGCATCTAGATGGGGCAGTAATGGCAACTGCTTTTCATACTAGAAAGAAGATACCAAATTTTTGAACATTACTCTTGGTTTTAAAATAGCGCCTGCTATCTTACAAAGTTATATTGATGCGGCGTTAAATAACTTTCTAAGTTTTTTTTCAGTATCCTATATAATAAAATTCTGTTTATCTCCCCATACCATGAGTCCTGTGAAGTCACTAGTGTCAAGTTGTTAAGCAATTGATAGCGGTGAATTTGACTTTAGGGATTAGCATTGGTAAGTTATTTATGTCCAGGTCATTTTTTTGGAACATTCTTTTTAATAAGGGCCATAAATCACTCTGGATAAGTGAAAGCCATATATGACAAGCCAACTCCAACCTCAGTGAAGGAATTAAATTGGTTTTTTGGGAATTTAACATATTCAGGAAGGAGGGTGTGGAAGGTGAGTCAGTAGGGAATAAAGCTACCAACCTGAAGGTTGCAGGTTTGATTCTCGCCCTTCACACATCAATTGGGGTGCCAGCCAAAGGTAGCTATTGGCAGTTACTAGGTCGAATAACATGAAAACCTTACCCATGAAGTAACCAGAAAAAACTGAGTCCCAATCCAGAGGTGGAAAAACTTTCTATGATAGAGTTGACACTGCTCAGGTTTCATGTCATTACTTTTTTCTCTATTTTTGGTAATGTCCATTCCCTGGTCAGCTTGTCTCAAATAAATAAAACATATTCAGTTAGAGTAAACCAAACCTGTCAGAGGTTGCTGCATCCTTGTATTAGGTAAAAGGGGCAAAGATGTTGCCATGGTCTCCAAGACAAGAAACTGCTTTCTAGGATTTGAATGCGCTTTTTTCCATTTCCATGTTTTTTAACGTTGCTCATCTAAAGGATTCATGTTTTCCAAATAGGATTCATCTTTTGACATTGCTGTTGCTTTGCTAAAGTGGGAAAAAATGAGTTTAAACATCCATTATGGTATTTATTGAGCATAATGACCTTACAGGAGTTGAACTATGCTATGTATGATAGGATTTCCCAATGTGGAGGAATTTTTTATGGCTTCATCATTATCAAAGTTCATCTAACCACTTTGGGTTTGTATTGATCATTCAGCATTACTTTAGAGTTGCTCAATGTTCTTACGCCAAGTCAGACACACTATAATTAGACCCTCATTCAGTTTTTGCTCTCCTATGACGTTGTGTTTTTGCCAATATTCCCAGCCTTTCTAGATTACCAGAAATCGCTAGGGGATTATTTCTAAAGCGAGGTAAATTGGAAGTCAGTTGACCCAAATTTCGGAGTAACTATGTTTGGGGTATTTTGAGATATTTGCTTGGTCATATTTTTTGAGGATCAATATGGACAAATGCTTAAGATCTCATAGGGCGGAGTTGCTAAAGAAATAGGGGAATCTGATAGTGATTATTTATCAGGTGTACCAATTGGGATCAGTCAGGTTTCATCTCAACTGATTGGAAATGTAAGTTGTAAGTTGCGAGGCAAGTGATGCCGCCTGCAACTAGTAAATTTATCAGTTGGTTCATGACCAGCCTTAAAGGGTAAAAAGTCCCATTACCTAATTAGGTCACTAACCAAATATGGTTGTTTCGCTTGGATTGAGAGCAAAACGTTAGGGACACGTTTTCTGACTCTTTCCGTTAAGGTCTCAAGGTATCCAATGATGGAATTCTAGACAGGATGGGGAAGACTATCGCTACTAAGAATATGATGGGTGATTCAATGGCAACAGCTGCTGTTTTATCAAAGAGGTGTCAACTGAGGGTCAGATGGCCAAATCCCTTCTATAAATTCCCAGAATTCACCTATAATAAAATTTAGAGTTTAAAAAGTTTTATAAAGTTTTATAGATTCACCTGGTGTATAGTTAAAGTAGTAAACTTTATCAGCTAACAATTGCTCTATTCTTCTCAAGTATATCATTACTGTGTGCATTAATTGGGATACTCTTTTAAATAAAAGGTAAAGATCTGAGCGGGGATCTAGAGAAGAAGGAGAAACAATAAGGGATTACTGCCAACTATGTGGTGGACTTAAGAGACTGTCACCAGGGATTCTTAGAGAAGAAGGAGAGACAATCGGGGATTGCTGCAAACTGTGTGCTGGAAGAAGAGATTGTCACCAGGGAATCTTAGAGAAGATTGGGTCATACAGTATGAGGGAACAATCCCTATATCAAGACATGTCAAGTAGTTCAAGAGAGAATACTGGATGAGCGTTGGGCTGTGATCTAATAATTCCACTAAACTATGGATAATAGTCATCATACTAAATCATCCAATAATATCAAATACTATACAACGCGGATGAAGTGCACAAGAACTGAACCTGTTAAAGTAATATATTTATAGGGTTATTAGCTGATAATAACCAGACCAATAATTTTATTACAAATTTGTGCTCACTGCAGGGTTAAGTTGAGTAGAAGAACTCAGAACATGATTTCCAATGAAGATGTATCTAAATCTGGGTGCGAAATAGATCACATTCATTGGCGTTTACCCAACTCAGAAGTGGAGATAAAGTGAAGAAAATTGAAGATACTCACTACCAGGGAAAAGGACTTGCAGCTTAGATATGGAACTATCTATTGCTGCAAGGAAACCTGTTTCATTAAACATCTACCTGAAATGAAGAGTATCAGCAGGGCCAACTCAGTTGAAATTGGGTTGCTGGAAATAGTCCCGAGGAACAGCAGGATCAACTTAAGTTGAAATTGAGTCTGCTTTAAATGGTCCTGAGGAGTGAGTGATTAGATGAGTCATTGGATGAAATAGGAAGCAATCAATCAGAAGAATTGGATTGTTATACTAATGAAGATATGAAGTTAAGACAGAAAACGTTTAATCCAAGATAGTGGAGAAAATTGTTTGACTCAATAACACTCAACCAATGATCAGAAGTAGCTGGAGACGAGTCCATCAATTCAGAAAAAAATGGATAAAGCTAAAGAGGCCATAACGACCTGTGTAATTAAGGATGGCCACAAAGGTCAAAAATCGTTGAAGGAGAAAAACGATATGAACAATTGGATGGAACTGTTAGCTAATGAGATACAAGGATCTAATCATCAGTTGCCAAAATATGAGATGAGATTAGGAACTGTTGGATGAATACCCAGTCGGGATTAAAGGCCAAAATATATTCAAGAGTGCTGCTAGAGATTGCAAGTGTAGCCTATATGTGAAAAAACAGCGCTGCTGGTCATATAATGAGTAAGGTCAATAATAATAAAAAGTATTGAGCCTAAGAGAAAATATATGCAATGTTCATAGTGGACCTCTAAAATTTTAAATGGTTATGTCTTGAGATTTTGGTCAAGTCCTAGAATAGGACCACTGAGCCAAATGGTTGGTTAAATCTTAAGCAGATAAGATTTTGAACCATGATATTTGGTAGGTTAGAGTTACCTAGGACCCAGTTTGGATGATCGGGAAAAAAGACCTCTGAACATTTTTGTAGGTTGGAAGTCCAATGCAAAAGAAAAATTAATTTATATATATATAATATAAAATACCGATTTTTATGGTCTATGTGTTTCAGACCTAGGAAGTGATTAGAAATCCTCATGGCTGAGCTGAGGAAATTTCACCCTTGATGAGATGGAATTATTGGCCAGGGGTGACCAAGATTATCAACCTATTGGTTGATTGGGAGCAACTCGCCAATCTGATGGTAGGACAGCAAGAGGAGGCGATTGAATTGTTTGAAAAGTGTTGGGAAGTATTCACTCATGACGACCATGATTTGGGATGCGTGAGAAGTGTGATCCACAAGGTGACACTGGGTAAAATTTTCTAATCATGATGAGATTGATTTGATGGTCAAAAGTGGTCAAAGTGGTAGTGAAAGATGAAATCAGCGAACAAGGGAAGCATGGGCTTCTAGTTCCGTCATTGAGTACCTGGGCGCGTCTGAATAAAATTGTGAAGAAAAAGAATGTCTCCAACCGGGTTGTTATCAAAAGCAAAAGCTGAATAAGATTACAAAGAAGGATTTGTATCCCCTGCCAAGAATTGATGATGCACTAAATCGATTAGGAGAAGTAAAGTATTTCTCCACAATAGATCTGATCTTGGGATATTGAATAGTTGATTTTCCAAAAGAAGTCCAAGAAAAATGCACGATTATTACTGCATAGGGGCTATACCAACCAACGAGGACACCCCAGGGTCTATGCAATGCGCCTGCAATGTTCCAGAGGTCCATATATGCTATACTGAGTGACTTGAAGTTGTCGTGCATCCTGGTATACTTGGACAATATCAATGTGTTCAGTAGGACGTTTACTGATCATTTACACTACTTAGAAGAAGTATTCAAGTTACTGTCCACGCCAACCTAAAGATTTAGCTGAGGAAGTGTCACTTCTTCAAGAAAGAGTAGTAATATCTGGGATTCGTGATCAACTCTATTAGATTGCAGCTGAAGGCTCAGAAGATAAAAGCCATAGAATAGATGGCTGTGCTAAAGAGTGTCTGAGACATCCAAGTTTTCCTTGGGATGGTTGGATACTACAGAAGATTTATTTTGGGACTGTGCCCAAATTGCTGAGCCCTTATTCCATCTGCTTGAGAATCTGAAAAAAGAGTTAATATGGAATGAAGAAGTGTATGAATACTTTGATGAGCTACGCCAGTACCTAATAAGTTCTCTGAGATTGAAATATCCAAATTTCAATTGAGAGTTTATTATACAAACTAATGCTTTGTTAATGGTTATTGGTTCCATACTAAGCAAGTAGATGAACTTGGGGATGAAAATCAGTGGCATATTGAGCCAGACACTCTCAGCCGCTGAGAGGAACTACACTGTAACCGAGCGTGAATGCCTTGTGGTCATTTACGCCTGTAAGCGGTTCCAGGTGTACATCCACAGAATGCACTTTAAAGTGGCGATGGAGCACTCTTTGTTGCATTGGCTCCATAAGTTGAGAGAACCAGAAGGACGACTGGCCCAATGGGCACTTAAGCTACAGGCTTATGATTACAAGATTGTCCACCAAGCGGGGGCTTCTCACCAGAACGCAGATGGCTTATCTTGGTTACCAATGGTTCAGATGGTATACCCGTAGGCGAATGAGCTATTCCAGAGGTTGACAGAGAAATCAGGAATGAGCCCCATAAAATCCAAGGTGCGCTTCAAAAAGTGATGGAAAACACTGAGACCATGGATGGACAAGTGTTTAATTCAATCAACGGGAAGTGGTTCTTATTCCCAAAGCTGTCTGAAAGAGCAGCTATCATTCAAGCTGCTCATAAGGTTGTTGGGCATGGAGGCCTGAGGAAAACAACAGACTTATTCGACAGTACTACTATTTGGAGTCAATCAACTAAGATGTCACCAACTATCTAGCTTGTTGCGTGGAGTGCCAGCTGCACAAGCCACATAAGAATAAAACTGGATACTGACTGAGCCGCCCTGGATTTTCCTGTCATATGATCTCCATCAATGTGATGGGACTTTTGATGATGAGCACAGGGTCAGTTAAGTACATAATAGTTGCTATTGACCATCTGAGGAGATAGGTCAAGATGAAGGCCATTGGTAAAAGTAGATGCTACCAGCACCACGAAGTTCATTCTGTATCAAGTAGTTTATCAACATAGATGTCTGCAGGTCATGCTTAACAACAATGGGACAAACTTCACATCTCATGTGATCCCGCATTTGAATGAGATAATGGGGATCAGAGGAGTCATATCTGTACCCTACCAGCTGGAGACAAATGGACTGGTAGAACGAGTGAATGGTTCGCTGTTCATGACACTGAGGAAGCTGGTCACAGGAAGAACTTCCGCGTGGGGAACATACCTGGGTTCAGTGACTTTTGCCTAAATTATCAGTCATCATATGGAGATGGGAAAAACGCCGTTTGAGTTGTTATATGGGAGGAAGGCCGCGTTGCCACCAAATTTTATATTTAGTGGTGGAACCAGCATCAGGGATGAGTGCTGAACAGTACTTGAACTGACTGACAAATATCCTAGTTGGGATGCAATCACAAGCATTTGATATTACGTTGAAGAAAAGGATACAAGCAAATTGATGGATGGTAAGAACTGGCTGGCTTAGCAGAATATCGAATAGGCAAAAGAGTGGCCTATTGTAATATGCATGTTATCAGAAGAAGAAACAAACTGCATTTATTGTGGTTGGGTCCGTTTGAAATTAATGCCAAGACAGCGACTGACGCCTACTCCAACAAGAATCTTTTGGATGGAAGAGTTGTAAATCGAGTCCATGCTAATTATTTGATGTGATGGATTGATGCAAAAAGAGTTCCCAAAGGACTAATGAACCATTAAGTTGGTCATATCTTGATGATTAGGTCAAGTCCAAAAAAAGGACCTCAGAAAAAATCTAGAGAGTAAGTCCAAAAAAGGACCTCTGAACCATAGAAAACTGGTAGGCTTAAGTACCAAGTACCCAGTTTGGGGGAAAAATAAAGAAATATGGACCACTGAACTGAAACAAGGTCAAGTCTCATGGAAAAAAAGAAGAAAAAATAAAAAGATAGATAAAAGATATGGGAAAAACTATAAACTGCATAGAAAAAAACTAATAGATTATTATTATTTTTATTTTTATTGATTATCCTCAATATGGGGATGATTCCTCCTATGTCGCCTCTTGGGGTAGGGAGGATGGATCACAGTAGGAATGAATAGCCTGTCAAAATTAATTTGAGATTGGATGCTAGCAAGGGCTATACCTACACAAAACCAAGTTCTTTAAGCAGACGCAGATCCATGCAAGAAAGCGACTAGGTGAAGGGAAATTGAAATGTCAGAAGAAGCTAATCGCAAAACCCCAGAGTGGGGAGGGAAGCAACAGTATAGAAAGAGGCAGTCGACAAATAACCCTGAGTAATCCCAAAATGGTACCAGAACCAGACATTAGTCTTGAGCGCCTAATGACAGGGCTAATCAAGAACACTGGAAATATGGGCTGGCACTGAAAAAGGATACTGGATGGGGGTTGCCAAATAATGCCCCCTACCAAAGCCATCAGCGGAGAGTACCAATGGGAAGCGCCAGAGATGAGATAGTCATGCAGGGAGCAGATGGCATCCATCAAGTGATGACTATGGGCTTCTCAGAAGCTGAAGCTGAAGGAACAGTGAACCCATGAGAGGCTGGAAGCTTTGTGGACCAACTTTAAAGAACTTGGCCTGCAAAAAAACAGCATAAGCAGTGATATCCTGATCTAGGATGTTATCTAAGATCGGAGTAATTCAGCACTAGTGATAAAGCCTCAGTGACTTGGGCCCATAATTCAGTGTAGGGGAGTTTGAAATTAATACTGTTACCGATGTTGAGCTTAATAGCCAATACAGTAAGTTTGTAATATTGTCTGATTTAGAAGAAGGACTCAGGAAGCAAGTCTGACCTGGCAAGACAAGAGCAACTAAGAGTGAAGGGCATAATTTTAGGAGCATCAAAGGGATTTAGGTGCATCTGCAAAAGGAGCTGAATACAGGAGAGCTTTAAAATTCAACCCTGGAATCAATGACAGAGTGAGAATTAGCTGCAAGTTGTTCAAAATGATTGCAAGCCTGGTTTCAGAAGGATTGGTTACCGTTTCCAGTAATTTGACTAAAGGGCTAGCTGCTGGTGCCAGACTAGGCATATGAGTCCTGGAAGAACCATAGAAGAGGTTCCGTCGTTCATCCTGTCTCACATGCTTTAAGAGCCAAAGATCTTGATCAGACAAACTGTTAGGTAGCTGTTGATACCATGACTCAGAATTTGACATATGAGCGGGATGAGAGGGGGATGTCAGACTTATATGGAAGTCGCCATTATGCATCTACAATCCATTAAGCTTAATTTTGGAGAAATTAATCTCAAAATTAATGGGATAAGCTCTTAAGAGAAAAATTAAGAAAGACATGAGCCAAGAAGTTATGAGAGAAAAACAAAAAGGGTGAACATAAATAAGCATTTTTAATTGGGCCACAAAACAAACATTGATGGCAAGAGTCTCCTGTCTAGAAGGAGTAAATTAGGAAATTGAGAAAGCCAGACCAAGAATCCTAATATGACAGTGGGTCATATGCCCTGACAGGGGGAAAACTGTTTTTCCAAGACTAATATCATTACAAATAAATTAATCAGCCCAGCATGAAAGTAGATCATGGGGACCATGCTCTGAGTAGGCGGTAGCGAGGAGGAAGAGTAAGAGGAGGAGAGCCACATGCCAAAGGTTGTCCCAAGCAGCGTAGAGTATTGGCGATTATACTCCACCTGAGCATAATAAGTATTTGACTGAGTGTCTGAAGCGATGTTATCATGCCCCAGTCCTTTTCTCACTGGAAATCTAGACAAGAGGGGGTATGTGTTGGGATTTTTGCCCATATACCCAGACTGCTAGAATACCAGGAATTGCTAGGGGATAATTCCCTGAGGTGAGGTGAATTGGAAGTTGGTTGACCCGAATTTCAGATTAACTACATTTGAAGGACTTTGGGATATTCTCCTGTCATATCCATCAGAGATCAATATGGACAAATGCTTAAGATCTCATAGGGCGGAGTTGCCGAAGAAATAGGGGCATCTGATAGTAATTAACTATCAGGGGTACCAATTGGGATACTCAGGTTTCATCATCAACTGATTGGGAATATAAGTAGTAAGTTGCGAGGCAAATGATTCCGCCTGCGACTAAAAAATTGATCAGTTGATTTATGACCTGCATTAATGGGTAAAAAGTCTCATTAAATAAGCAGGTCACTAACCAATTATGGTTGATTAGTTTGTTTGGATTGAGAGGAAAACGTTAGGGACACGTTTTCTGACTCCTTTTGTTTAGGTCTCAAGGATGTCCAATGATAGAATCATAGCCAGGATGGGGAAGACCATCGCTTCTGAGATGAGGATAATTAATTTAATGGCAACGGCTGCTGATTTATCAAAGAGGTGTTAACTGAGGGTTAGATGACCGAATCCCCATTATAAATTCCCTAGAATTCACTCATAATAAAATTTCAGAGTTTAGGAAAATTCATACAGTTCTATAATTTTCACCTGGTGTATAGTTAAAGTAGTAAACTTTATCAGCTTTCAATTGTTCTAATTTTCTCAAGGATATCATTGCTGTGTGCAATAATTGGGATACTCTTTTAAGTAAAAGAGTAAAGGTCTGAGCTGGGATCTAGAGAAGAAGGAGAAACAAGCATTGACTGATGCCACCTGTGTGTTAAACTGAAGAGACTGTCACCAGGTAATATCAGAGAAGATTGAGTCAGACAGTACGAGGGAACAATCCCTATATCAAGACATCTCAAGTATTTTGAGCGGGAGTACTGGCTGAGCGTTGGGATGAGATCTAAGAATTCCACTCAACTACACATAATAGTCATTGTACTATTATTAATTAATAATATCAAATACTATACAACGCGGGCAAAGTGCACAAGACTGAACCTGTTCAGGTAAAAAGTTTAAATGGCTATTTGCTGATAATAACCAGTATCAATAAACTTTTACATATGAGTTCATCAAAGGGAGATATATAAATTACCAGATAATCTAAGTCGCATCCTAGCCTTAGCCCCCTAACCTCAATGAAGTTAAACTCAATATAATCTGGTGCTTTCCTTTGGCTAAATTAAATTAAACCACCCATATCTTAGTTACCAATACAGTTATTGATCTCTCAGAAAATCTAAAGGAGTATAGTAATTACAAATGGATAGTCTTGTCCAAACCCTTATCCACTAATACAATCAAATCCTGGAAAATGTAACCTAAAACATAAGGACCTCATGAAGGGGTATAATGTGTAGGATGATAAGTTATCATTACAGAGATTCTTATGTGTTCACACTGGACCTCATTGTATAAATCTTAAAAGGGAGCACCATGATGGAATTCTGTGTGGGTTCCTGTCAATGCAAAAACCTTGGAGCTATCTAAAAACGTTGTAAACTATATAAGGTGGGTTGACCTTAGAACATATAAACCTTGACAAAAATATCTAGAAATACTAGATCTAAACTCTTGGAAATGGATTTTCACCATTATGAAAGCAGGAACTACCCTGTAAGGCTACCATCTTCCACAGAAAATATAACTGGAAGAGAATATTGATACAGAAGGTTAATCTTACAATGATTTCTTTTTTAGCACTAGTGATGCCCAACTCAAAAGGGGGAGCCGCCACGCATTAAATTGGCAAATGAGCCAATTTAAGTGGGATTTTTAAAAAATAAAATAAATCCTAATTTAGCCACTAAGTTATCAGCCTAGGAAGCCATATCAGATGTGATGATTCTTTGGAAACTTTTTTCTGGCGCCCACTTTAGTTGGCAGACCATGGCGGACAGCATAGGGGTTGGGGCATCAGCAACATGTGGCATAAGGGGCTATAATTGGGTGTTTACTTCATTAATGAGGCCAGCAGTGATTATCGCCTCAATGTATTGAACAAGTTGATGCTTAGAGAAAGTGATGAGAGCAGGCACACAAATGAAAGACTTGATTCACTGGCAGGTTTGTGGATAATTAAGGTTGAAAAAAAAGTTTTTTCTGAATTGATGCAGGCACCGCTTGCACCAAAAGTGAGCTCCTCAATTTCATATCTAGCATTCTCATTAAAATCATGGGGAAAAATTTGGGATTGGAACACCCTC
Source organism: Massospora cicadina (assembly GCA_022478985.1). Taxonomy (NCBI): domain Eukaryota; kingdom Fungi; phylum Entomophthoromycota; class Entomophthoromycetes; order Entomophthorales; family Entomophthoraceae; genus Massospora; species Massospora cicadina. The sequence goes on along the minus strand of JAKSZP010006647.1, from coordinate 84,370 downwards.
AACAAGGGGTTCAATCGTCTCATAAAGAAGATGGCAGAGGAGGGTCTTGGCAGGAGCATTTGCTGCCTCTAACGGCATTTTTTTAATATTTTTATGTGTGGTGAAACCATTTTTAGTTTAAAAAAGGTGGGGGCATAAATAGGGAGGATTTACAAAAATTTCTATAAGGCAAAATGGGGCTTAACATTATATGTCTGATGCATATCATCAATCCATTAAAGCGCTTTAAATGGATTTAAATTGACTAATGCCAGGCCAGCCACTGGATTAGTGGAGTGGCAGATCCTGATTGGCTGCAAACAGTTGACCACGGCAGCTCAACCAAAACTGTCTCAGCCATTGGCTCAGGAATTCAAAATTCTGATGAATTCTTAAACAATTTTAAATTTAGGATTGGCTGCTGCTTTGGATGCAGCGCCAGAATTAACTGAGGTTTGGGGCAGAAGGATCACACCCCACTCATAAGATTTGGGTGAGGCAGCAGCCAGCCCATTGCCAGAAGTATGAGTGGTGGAAGTGGTGGATGCGGAAACTTCTGGGCACTTGTACTTTTTTGATCTAATTTGAAGCGCAAGAGGCATATGGTGCGGCTGTTTTTTACATGCACTCAAAAAGGGTGATCAGGTGCAGATCTGATAACAGTTTGGATGAAATCACAAGATGGGTGTCATGATGGAAAGGGTGGATTGGGTGCAAAGGCACGAGACCTTGCCAACTGACCCACCCCATTAGGAACCACAAACTGCAAGATGGGGTCTGTGTCATAAATGGCCAAACCCTCCATCAGTTTGTGGCATTGGCGTTCGGGGGAGAGAAACAATGGCAACCTGGTAATCTGGACCACCAAAGTGGCCTCATCTGGGAGCAGCGTGAAAACAGTGGGAATTGGGATATTTTTTAAAAATAATTGGCAGCTTAGATGCTGTCATTGCATTGCTTTGAATTAATATCCAAAGTCAAAATAGCAATTCAAAGGGTGAAAATTTGATAAATCAGGAAGGTTATAAAACCACCATGACCATTCTGGTGTTGGCCGCGCTCACATGTGGAAAAAGATTCCCATATTTGACACAGAGGCTGAAATGCAGGTTGCTCAAAGGGAGCACCAAAGGGCTCCGGAGAACCGCCCTTTTGCATGTGAGATGGTGGGCTAAGTCCTGAGGTGGAATGTAACGCCCAGTGGCATTGGGAGGGCTAGCAGAGACAGCCCAGATGCGCTTCAACAGTGGCTGAAGGACGCCAGAAGGCGGCGCACCACCACCTCAATCCAGGGAATTAGGCGTCAATGGCATTGATATTAAAATATATATGCTTGATTTGAGTGGCTGGTTTTTGTAATTTTTAAAAAACTCAAAATTTGGCTTTGAATTAGTTGATCAAAGCAAAAGCCGCTAATTTTACAATGATTTCCTGGTGTGCAATATGATGAAACAAAGTCATGAAACCCCTACTGGCTTTTTATTTCTTTATAAAACCAGAAGGTCCCTGGACTTCTATTATATTCAATTTTTTGTTGAGTTCCACATCTTGGGTATTTAAGATGCCTTAATGGCGGTTACTGATTGGGCAAATAAGTCTTCATAGCTCATTTCTTGTCTCATAATAGTGATGGTAGCCCAAATGGAATTGTTCTTTGTATCGCATATCTTATCATCATGTGCTGTACCCCAAGAGGTCATCAGCAACTGTGGAACACAATATACTACTTTATTCTGGGGAAAGCATTGTAAAACATTTCAGATTCACCCATGTCATTTGTTGGGATTTACGCTTGGTTGCTCTCTGGTCCTTAAAAAGTTTACAAAATCCTGGCAATAAGAACTAATAGCAATATGTTTAGTACGTTACAACTGGCGTAAATGGTGGCCAAAGCTACTCTGAAACATGCCTAGTTAGTATACAAGAAGAGAATGATTTTAAACTTAAAATAACATAAGGGGTAAAAATTCAATTTTTAACTATATAGTAGCAATAATTATAGTGCTAGTAGAAAACAAAGATCAATAAAATGTGGGGACAGTCATTATATGATCTGGAACCAAAATAGGATAGTTAATCATAGTCTAATATTGAGAAGCCAATAGACGAGGGTACATAATGGGCAGTTTAGTGTGACAACTGATAAAGGTGATCCTCAGTTAAGGTCGCTATTTTATGTTGCTATCACAATGAGAAACTAGATTATTGTAATAATTTAATACATTGGTTGGTGGAGCGCTGAGGAGGTAATTTATGTATGTTTTGTCAATTGTGAATTTGGTATCATTAACCACTCAATGCTATAAATAGTTTAATAATAATTTCAGCCCATAAGCCTAATAGAATATTGATTAAAAGAATAACAATAACAAACTTAGGCTGAGATCTCCTAAATAAATAAACGAATTAAATCTTATAGTTAAGGCTTCACACCTACCAGGGTAAAGTCCTAACACCATAATACTGCCTTAGCACACAAATTGGATTGGCAGACTGATATAGTGAAGCAAATATTGGTACTTTATGTAAGATTTTTTACCACTGAAGATCATTCTTATTGGGATTAAAATCTACCATTTTAATAATAGATCCAATAACACCCACAACTCATATTAATTTCTCTTATTATTTTTTTCAACTTTGGTTTTAACCATTTAAAATGTAACCCAGTTGTGAGATCAAGGTATAATCTTTGAATACTTTGAAAAAGTTCATCAAAAGAGTTACCGTGAGGTAAGATCGAGATATCCCCCTTAGTTTGTGACCACCTAGTGCTAAAGAAAGTTACCATGAGGTAAAAACCAACTTGAATGCTGCAATAAAGTCTTATAAGGGAGACGCTGGCCATAAGAGAAGCTAAGGGCCATTTTATAAGCCAGGGGACCCAGTAGTTCCTGAAGTTAAAACATAGCCAATAAAGAGTCTGGAAAGACCAAGTTTAAGTCAGTTTAGATATAAACTTACCTCTAAAGAACTGGCAATTTATCTTCTGAGAGTAATACTTGAAGAATCATTTGATCAGACCCTAGTAACTAATGATTCAAAGGGTATATTTGCGTCTAAAACTCCCTTATTAAGTACAAAGGATCTAATTCGCTCATGAACTAAGCACAATGCTCCTTTGAGATGTAAGGAAAATCTTGCTAATCAAAAAAGCCAATATCCTGAACAAAGGCATGCCATTTCAAAGAATATAATTATCTCCTCATTATATAAAAAATAAAGTGCGCTCTAATTTATCTTTGTTTGTTTTAAATTATTGCCACAGGCATTTTCCTAGCTAAGAAAAATCCCACTAGGAAGTTGTTGATGCTAATAAAAATATAATTGCTTAGTCTTTAAAGGAATAGGCCAACAAACTCCAGAAAACTTTAAACTGATTCTCTATACCAGAAAACTTTTGAGGCTATCAGGTGAAGACGTACTTTCCTGATTTTGATTAATTCCAACAGACAAATTTCCCCAAATTGAGGAAATTATGATTTTAACAAGATAGTTTCACTCTAACAACGTGAATCACCTGTTCAAGATATGAAAGCTTCAAAATCTAGCTCCAATGGTAATTAACTTTTTAGGCCCCCTGTCAATGCTCCCTATCAGATTAAAGCCAAAGTATCTGATATTTTCGAAGCCTTACTTTATTGGATCTCTACAGCTTTGGTGGATGATCCAATTAAAGACGTTTCACCCAAGTTGAAGAGTAATTAATGCATCTATACACTACTGCTGCCCTCCATAAGGGTGGCAGTGGGGGTTGCCCAACTTGAATTATACAAGCATTATATGTCCACCATGCTCTTCACCATCAATTGCAACTTTTAGGGTTGCACTATATAAATCAAGAGACAATTTAGTCTTACCCACCAGCATCATTTCTGACTCCTTTGATTCTAAGTACTTCTTCTAATTTTGGTTGGAAAAATCAAGAAGTTATTTTTATACAATCAAAGAGAAATAAATGAGTTTTATAATAAATCTCTTGGATCAGTATGTTGGTGGTGGATACCTTCACAAGAAAATTAACTACCAGATTACTACTGCCTAGGCAACCTTACATAAACAATTGGAACAAACTGTGGCGTTTGTTTCAGTCAAATGAACAATTACACACCTATGAGTCCAGGATTGATGGGTTAACTAATTGGATATGCAAGCTCAATTAAGGAGGCAATATCTAACCTACTTCTGAGGGCATGTTAGAAAAGTGCCACATGAACCCACTGGCCAATGTAGTTCTTAAGGCCCATAAGGACCCCGAGAACTAGAAGCTCCTGGGGCTTTCTGGGGACTCTCAGCACATTGAGTCAGCCCAATACAAGAACAATGAAGCATGGCTGCAAGCTTTGAACAACGACTGAGGTGGCTCATGAGAGTTGGATAGACATTAAAGGAACTACCTTGATGCCAATTTAACCTAAACATCTTGTCAGAATTTGCTTTATATATGATGATAAATAAACAAAGTTATTCTCAAAATCTCATCCTTCTACTGATGGTTCAATATCAAACTTGAGGCTGACAAAAAAACCTGATTTACCAGATGGAGGAAGAGGGATTCAAATTCCAGTAAACCAAGGCTATAAAGAGGTCTCCTATCAATTCAGGAAGACTACTTTGTGATGAAAGAAGATGTTTCTTCATGAACCTCTTCCTGAAGTACAAAGGAGATCCAATCGTGGGCCATTATGAAATGTACCATGTGATAAACCCTATCATCTTATAGTTATCAAAGTTTTAAATAAATAGGTTTTCCTTTTTCGCTCATTAGATTCAAATAAGCTTTTTTAAGTTTTAGGACTTTTGTGAAGTTAATCAGCAAGCCTTATCCGGCGGTTTTGTTTCCTTGTTGAATTTTATTAAGAATAATTACATCCACCTCTGAGCAGCTTTTAAGCCTGCTTCGTTGTCAGGCCCTGCTATCCATAGTGCCAACAGAAAAACTGGTTCTCCCAATTCAGTTCTTTCAAGTTGCCATTAAAGATTAATAATTTAAAAAGAAATGGAAACTATTCCCAAACAAAAAACAATTAAGTTAACATTGTTAGAAGATCTAACGTTGGATCAGAAATGCTTGCCTTGAAGTAGGTACCTTGTGCCAGATACTCTTGAATTGATGGCTGAGTACAGAGGTGAGGTGCCTTTTGAATAAGAAAATATCAATAAAGATCGCCAACCTTGTCTAAATTGTACAACAACTGCTTAATGGTACTTTTGTGCCTGCAGGGCGTTATAGCTTTGTCAGATCATCAGTCATTTCCATAACCAAGAGAGAACTATACCTGGCTCTTAGTTTTTCCATTTCCAAAGTTGGAACATAACGAATCAGTATTTTCACAAATTCATCCACCCAGCCATACATCATATGCAAATTTTAGGAGACCATCACCAAGAGGTACACCAACAATTATATCTGATCCAGAGCCTTTGTTCATCTACCTATGTATTCTTCTTAATCTTCCTCCTCTTTTTCAAAGAGGATAAAAAAACCTTTCATCAAAAATCAATGTTTTATTAATGAAGTACAATGTTAGATGACTTTTTTAGATGAATGAGCACATGCGTATCTATAAAACCAACTCACAGACTAGAGGAAGCAACCTTATCTGAAGCTTACCTACAGGTTAAGAAAACTATTGGTTTGCCCCTGGATTATAATTTCTTGCCGCGAAAAATAGTGGGATGATGTTTTGCACAATTCAAAGAAGCCTTACTGTAAGGCTGTCCTTATGCACTAGGCCCTGTTAGCCTTGAGGGGCCTCATGGCTATCAAGGCCCTTCTGGACCATGGGGACCTGTTGTCTATGGTCTTCATGGAGATAGTGTGCCTATAGGATCCTCAGGATCTACTGGGCTCCTAGCCCTTCAGGGGACATCAGGTCCACTGGACCCCCGGGGCCACCTGGGCTCACCTTCCCTTCCAGGCCTCCTGGAACAGAAGGACCTCCCAACTGGAAAGGAAAAGCTAGGCCTTCTGAGCCCCTAGTACCTACCATGACTGAACCCAAGGATGACGCCTTTGATCTTGATTAGATGCTCTCCATAATCAGGTCAATCAACCTAAATTCTAAGTTGCAGCTATTCCTCATGGCTATGGCGTAGACCTCTAAGGTCAAATTTCTTGATCCCAATTAAAACTTTAAGGCCTTGGATGACAGGCTCATTAATTTCCGTAGTTTTTACCGCTTTCATGGTTTCAATTAGCACACATTGATGACTGGCTTATTCAACTTACTGGGCAATGTGATGCCCTTAAGGTGTAACAAGCCTCCCTTAAAGACCAATTTGGAAACATAGAATCTAGATTTCAATGTCTAGAAGAGCATCTTACCAAAAGGCCACCACTACCACTGTCATGTTACAGTATGCGGATCTACAGAATTAATTTAATGATTTGTTACATCTTGAAAAACGCGACCCTCTGAGATAATTATACTGAGTCTTCATTTTTCAATATCTCTTGCACCAACTTAGATTAGAGTATTTTCTACAGCTGTTTCTACTAGCTTTAAGACTACCTTAAAGGAAAAATTTATATCTTCAGTGAAGGAATATCCCTTTGTTACTATAGGCTTACAAAAGTGTCATGGAAGAGGATACTGATTGGAGAAAAGTTAAGCACCAGCATACTTCTTATGTCAGATCACCTAAGAACTGATGTTCCCTCACTTGAAGTAGTCAAATATGAAACCAAGTCAAGGATGCCATAATAAAGGAGTTTGGAAGAAATCAGACCCTGTCCTTGCAGAAACAGGCCTTCATGAGAAGTCACATCAAGCACGGGGAATCACAAACCATGTTCGCCAATCAAATCTATTATGAGGTGCAAACCCTGGTTGCCTGTGACTGCATTATTTTTACTGATGCCATTACTTGTTTCTTCTCTCTTTTGGCATCCTGCAAACTTGAGGTTACGTATTGGTGCCGTAAAAAGACCCCTTTTTGATCATTCTGGACATCAAAAAGACTCTTGTCACAATCACCCACCAGTATATGCTAAAAACCTCCAAGCCCATCTTTCTCCCAATTGTCGCCCACAAGTCAACGCTATTAAAAAGGGCATAATAAGAATAATATCTAATGCGCCTACTGTGGAAAAGCTGCCATACCGCTGTAGAAAGTTACAAGAGTAAAGCTGATGATTTTTGAAAAGCTTCATTAACATGAAGGAGAGGCTCTTCATGTTAATGACTAACCTACGTCTCAACCATCTACTTTTTGGGATACCATTTCCGCTACCCCTTCATCTAGAAATGCCATTAACGTGTCTTCCAAAAAAATAGACAGTGATTTGGATTACTCTTGTTCCCTCCATATTCCACTGACTTATTTCTTTACTCTACAACACCCGTTTGAGGAATCAGTAACTTGGGTGGAAGTTCAAGTTGCAAAAATAGGGTTCAAGCCATTGTTACACTATATCCTCAGTGAATGTTATAGTCTTTCAAGTTGGAAAGTGAAATTAAAGTTTGTGCCTATTTTAACATAATGTTGAGTATGAGATGACTGGCCAATTGCACTAAGTCCCTTTGTGCTTATTCAGCCTTACTTTAATACAAGGGAAGCTTATCCCAAGGTCCTAGCTGCGGCTCTTGAGAATCAGAGCTATAACTTGTTACTTGGACGAAATTCTCCGTGAGTACTCCAGAGTTTTTAACCTGTCTGAAATCTAACTATATATAATTGGGCGTCAGGTACCGCTTATTTTCCAAACGGCTGTAACCAAGTAGGAAATCCCATTAAATGAGTCTGACCAAGAGTGATGGTTTTAATACATACCAAATAAAACAAGTATTGGGCCTTAAGAAAAGATGTCTTCTCAGTATGATGAAGCCCAGGAGAGGGATGCCAATATATGCTCCATCTCAATTTGTAGTCCCAGCTCAAGAGCAAGTTATAGTAGAAACCTGCATCCAAGCACGCATTCCCCATGCCATATACTAGAAGTTCAAAAAGAAGATAATCAATCTGTCAATTAGATAATGTCATTCACAGGCTTCTAGACCGCTTTTATTCAGAGATATTTGTTTATTACGTAAACTGACTCTAACTGTATGCACCTGTGTTAAAAGACTTTATATTTTTTGTTCGCCTGTTACCTGTCAGTAATTACGTAGCTTGCATAATTCTGGTAAACTTTGGAAATTTGGACTAGAGAGGCCTCCTAATACAGCCACAATGAGCATAATATCGGCTTGAACCTCACCAAAGCCAGTGAGAGGCCGCTGATCAACTTCTAACAAAATAATATACTACTTTAACATCTAGACCTTACAATTTTAAATATATGCCTTGAGTGAATCAATTATTTACACTGGAGATGCCTCTCCAATACAGACCAAGCCATAAAAAAATAGAAAATTTTGGAAGTCCAGGTAATTGTTTAGAAAAGCTCTTGGAGGCCAGTCTATTAAAACCTTCAAAATGTTCTTGAGTTATGTTTTGGAATTAATGGGGGGTCATATTGATATGGATAGGAAAAAGTTGAATTGATTTGCAACCTGACCAATGGAGATCCACTTTTGGCATAAACCTATATTTATAAGGCAAAAACTCCTTAAAGAGCTTTTGAGATTCCTAAACTTCCCTATTTCCAACAATTTACCTGAAAAAGGCACTGATCACTAATAAAAACTTGTCTTTCAGAGGTCACTAGAAACTGTTACTACAATCAAGGAAGGCTGAGTATGCCAAGAGCCTTTGTACTCTACAGTGCTGATCAAGCATTCTTATACCTGACTCAATCACAATTTTCCTGAAAGGTATATAATAAGCGATCCTTATTCTGACATGGCCCCTATAGATATCTCGGATTTTTGATTAATAAAATTACCTTCAGTTTTACCTAGATGTTATATTAGAGCTTTCTTTCTTGATCTATACAAATATCCTGCCTGTTCCAAAGCGAACTGAGTTGCCTCAACGGCAAATTCCTGTTGAGAGATTTCCTTAGTTGCACAGCAGCCTTAAGTGGTTCCCACTGGAGCTACATTTGTTTAATAATTGGGTAGCCCTCAACTGACCTTCAAGAGAATTCAACAAAACCTTAAACTGGCGCTCTCTGCCAGGTCCTTCCAAAGCTACCTGGTGAATAACTATCATCAAGGTGAATAATTACAGCGATGACAGCATTTCTAACATGGAGGAGAACATGATCCTGACTGATGGGTCACTAACAATAATCCAGATACTCCTATACCTCAAGCTTAAGAGCTTGAAGTTCAAATAAGACCCTGACCCTGACTATCTCCGCTCTAGATGAATCGCTTTATTAAAATTATGTGACCAATGTTGCTGACACTGTTCCCATGTTACTGGCTTAAAGTAATAGCCCAGATGGGAGATCTAGCCTTAGCTGAACCTCACGGATTGTTTACAACCTGAATCAACTATATTCCTCACCTGACCTCCTGGCACTAAAGTAGGAGTAGCTCAAATTGAATCCTACCTTTAGTGATTCATATATTGCGCTTAAATTTATCAAATATAGCTATTGGTGTTAAATCACTTTTAGATACAATGGTAATTCAGACTTTCTCATCAAATTTACGCTCAACTCCTTGTTTAGTATGAATTCACGACACTTTGGAAGAGAACCTGAGTTTATAATATATAACTGCCAAGAAATTAACAAAGTCTAACATCACCTAGCCTAGATTGACACTGTAGTTATTTGATACCTGAAAGGTTAACTTTATCAATAGATTATTCATGCAGCCACTGATATGAACCAATGAGTGGAACGCACTTTGTCTACCCTCATTGACCACATTGCTGAGAATCGCCAAAACACTGATTCCTAAATCACCGCCTTGGCTGCTCAGATCCAGTAGTTGGGTGAACAAACCGCTAAGCCACCAAACCAGGGTGTTAATAGTCAAAAAGGACCTCCCAGTGACATTGGACCTAGTGCGCAGGAAGAAAAACAAGAACTCCCTGGGACTGAAGGTTTTCATGGTCCTCCTGGGTCCTCTCCACCTGTTGGGCCTTTGTTTGATGAAAGCCATGAAACCCAGATTAAGGCTCTTGAGCAATAACTATACTGTTGGACCTGGAGCTGAGATGACCTTTGAGGCGGATCATTTTAGTTCAGAACTAATCATTATCTTCTTATATAACAATAATGTGAAATGACTTTAACCTGTGCAAATCTGATTAACTCTTGGGCCCAAGTGATCGGCATCTTGAGCGGATAAATGCCAATCTCCAAACCATTAAAGCTAAACAAGATTTTCTCTATGTTCAATTGGCCCTTCAATCCGCTGAGATTGAAAAGCTCCTTTAGCTTAAATTATAAGGACCCACTTAAGCATGTCACAGACTGCTATACTTTTCTCCAGGAGTGATATGAACAAATTCACCAATAATTTAATAAGGCTATACCTCATACTGACTTAGGTATCATGAAACCCACTAGGTTTGAGTGGCCAAATTTTCTGGCCATCCATGTGCTGTTCAAACTTGTTTGATATTTTAAACTCAGTCTTGGCGTAACAGCTCTCTTTGTTGATGCCAAAGTTCAAAATGGGCTACAAGCTGTAAGCTAGTGAAGAGGCTGGAAAACAAAAGGATGGGGCGGATATACACTACTCGTTGTAATAAAGCGTCAATATTTATAGGGCGTGAAGAACATGGTGCCTCATAACCTTTACAGCCCCATACAATCAGGATCTTTTACTGCCTTCTGCATTGATCACCTTGTCAGCATGATCATCATTCTGCATTGTCCTCATTACCGCAGTGGTGGGGCAGCGCCTCTCATGATTTAGGAGGTGGGGACGGGATTCTTTAAGGTGCTTCCATTATTTCTAGTGCGCGTGATGCTTCATGATTAGATCCAGTATTGGTGCCTTCAAGGTAAGGCTCCATTTGCTCTAGCTTGAGATTAATCTACCAAGGCTCAATTTGGAGTAGAGATTTCGACTTGCTCAAAATCTTGAATACTAACAACGTCCCCTCAAGATCCTGTTAGGGGGTATAGGGCTGAATGAATTGGCAATGTACTCAATTCACCACTTTCCCTTGATTGAAACTGGCAATGGAGTACTCCAAGTTCACCATATAAATCACCTTATAAATTCTGGACCAAAGAATGTTCATCTTGCTCTGTCAACCTCTGGGTCAATGATGAAAAAGAGAGCAAGGTATCTAATTAAAAATTTTTCAAGAAGAGTCAGCCAAAATTTAGTTTGGGATGTCTCCCTATCTATTGTGGTAATAATTTCTTGCCCGTCTAGGGCTTGGAAATGGATAATTTTATCGGCTAAAGCATTCATATTTAAATCTGAGTTCTAAGGAGCTGATGTATTAAGCAATAGATTAATGCTACTTGATGACTGGGGAGCACGACCATATAGAGCTATAAATGGGGACTTTTAAATCATTCAATGGTAGCTTATTTTGTAAAAATAAAACGCTGAGTAGATAATGATTCCAGCAAGAAAGATTGGAGGCGACCAACTTCCGCAAAATAGAGATAAGGTTTCTATTAGCACGTTCCATCGCCTCATTGGTCACTGAGTTTTAAGGCGAATTGAAACTATGGTTAGTACCAAAAAGTAATGTAAGTTCTTGGACTACCTGCGAGGCGAAATCTAACCCATAGCCTAAAAGTAAAGTTTGTGGGCATCTGTGCAGGTGAAACTGATCAAATAAAAAAATCCGTGGCTTTTTTAGTGGCAGCAGGGATGGAAATCGCTTTGACTCATTTAGTGAAATAGTCTACGCCTAGGAGGATATATTTTTGGCCGTTCAGTCTGGTGGTAAAAGGCTTACACATCAATGCTAATGACATTGAACAAACCCAATGGGGCAATGAACTAGTGCAGATATTGATGACGGCTCAATTTTGGGATTGGCAAATTATACAAGCTTCCAGAACCTCATGGATAGTTTTACTATTTGGTCCCCCCTAACAAGGTGTCTTTAGCGCTTCTGAGTCTTCTTTACTGCCCCATGTCCCAAAGTTTCAGCCCCTCTAAAATAATGTCAGTTTATGAAGAAGGGCGGATGTAGAGGAGCCATTTATTATTGATCCCCTTATATAAAAGTCCTTTCTTGATCAGAGTTTCTTAGATCATCTTCAGAAGCTTAGCTAGGATCTCAAGAGTCTCAAATCCCAGTGTTCAAATCAGCTGATATGATTGTACAGTCAGTCCTCCTCAAGGGTTAAGGCATACAGTTCCAGAATATTAGAGACCATCAGCATTCTGAAAATCGCTCCCACATGATGGACAATAGTGAAATATAGCTCTTAAGACTTAGGGCCCATCTGCCCTAATGGCCATATGGTTCCTTCATCTGCTGCAGCTACCGAAGCAAGGAATGATCAGTGATGATGATGAAGTGGGTGTCATAGAGATAAGACCAAAAATTCTTGATTGCTAACAAGACAGTCAGGTAGTTAATTTGGTAATTCTATAGTTCCTTCAGCCTTGCTCAAGGTCTTTCTGAAATAAGAACTGGGTCATTGACCTAATCTTCATTATGCTAAGCTAGGATGGCTCCAACGGCGACATTACTCGCATCTGTATATAGCATGAAAGGTTTCTCAAGACTCAGATGGACTAAAATGGGTTTAGTGCAAAGAGAGGTCCTCAACGCATTAAAAGCATGCTATTGTTCCAGCAATCACTCAAAAGGCATATTAGTTTGCAAGAGTTAAGATTTTGGCTCAGCCAGATTAAAAAACTGAGGGATGATCTGAAGATAAAAGTCCACTATGCAAGGAATACCTTAATATACCTCATGCTCTGGGGCACAACATCTTCTCAATGGCGTCACTTTGTCCAGAATGGTCTGGATGTCATCTTTCGATACCTTATGTCTGAGGAAGTCCAATTGGACTGAAAGAAAGAGCACTTTAAGGGTTTATATTTATCAAAGCCTTCCTAAGACGAATGAAGACTTTCTGAAGGTGATTCACATGACCATTGAAAGATAATGAGAAGACAATGATATCATAAAATTATATGAGGACACATGATAACTTCAAGTCTCAAGGATCCCATCCATGGCGCGTTGGAAGGTGGCCAGAGCGTTACAAAGGCCCTAGGAGATCCGCAAAGGTTCAAATAGTCCTTTATTGGCTATGAGCGCATACAGCTCAGTCTTTGGGCGAGCTCCACTTGCCAATATCTTCTAGAAAGATCTGTTTTTTAAAAGTTAACGACCCATGGAGCAAGTGGAGTGAGTCATCAATTAATGGAAAAATATAAAGTTCTTTCTTGGTGATATAGATGAGCCGCTGGTTGTCCATCACCACCTGATGACTGCCATTTTTTTAATCAAAAAGAGGGGGAGGCCCAGGGCTGCGAGAAGACACTAATAGTCCAGCTTTAAGTAGTTTTTTGAGTTCTAACGCCACCTGAGTTCTTAACCTTATCTTTTTCAGTAATGTTGAGACAAAAAAGGGTGACATGTCCCCAGTCTCCACATTATGTAGAACTACATTTTTTCCAAAATTGTAGGGCAAGGTCAAAATAAGGTCTGAGCACTTAATTAATAATACTTGAACTTTGTGCTGTTGTTCCCCAGTGAGCTCATTTCCAATAAAGGTGTCAACTAAAGCCACTGATTTGTGCATCTCCAAACCAAATTCCTCAGACTTCCAAAGCTGCAGACATCATTGACAGCCTCTACTGGTATAAAGCAAACATATGCGGTGACTCTTTTAGGATTAACTACCATTTGTTTTCAGTAAGTTTAGCCAACAACACCAATATGGATCAGGCATAGGCGGGATCTCAATCCAAATAAAGGTTAGGACCTCTTTGGCAGACAAAGTATCTAGTCCTCAGATCTCCTACAGGTATCCAGAGTAAATGTTTACATGGACCTGGGTATTGACAATACTTTGTGACTTCAGAGGTATAGTAGTCGGCTTTTATAGATAGAATGGTATGCCTTCGTGGCCATCTATGGTAGGCAGGGGCAACCATACTTGAAAGCCTCTAACAAGATACTTGAGATAAATGATTCAGCTCATTTTCTAATAGGCAAACCCGAGCCTTGACCTCTTCTTTATTGTTGCGTGAGGTTTTAAGCTTAGGGGAACCCAAATGTCACAGCAGGGATAAAACCTTCATCATAATGTACTACTGCAGAGAAGTCTCTGAGAAACTGGATTCCAAAAAGAAGTTCATATCTCGAGTTATCTAGTGCAACAGCGGGGTTATTAATAGAAAACTTCCCAAATCGGATAGGTAAGGAAGAATATGCCCCTATTTATTATGTACACTATGTTCCAACCATGTCATATTCCAAGTAATGTGGCAAATCCGGAGCAATTTAAATTTGGCTCAACAATTTGTACGAAAATACATTTATGTTGAACAACTATACTTGATGGCAAGAACCAGAATTTTATGATCTTAATCAACGACGCTGATGAACAGAATCCCAAACTGTGGAGGTAGCATGAGAAATATGAGACATCTAATAAGAAGAGTAAGAAGTATCAAGTTCATTATTATCAGCAGGTACTGGAACTTTTTTCAGATATGATACCTCCAGATTCGTTAGGGGTCATAGATTATCCTTGAGGCGTGGTAGGGATGTCAGCATGGAGCGCCTCGTCCTTAATGCTTATGGCTGATTTTCCGAATTTTCAGTAATTCATTTCCAGTAAGCCTTGGTCTGTGAAGGAAGCCATATAATTAATTGCATTAGGGACAAGGATTAATCTGTTTTTTACAATATGGACATGAGAACGGTTGAGGAGATAGAGGCGGTAGCCTTAGGATGCAGGGTCAACTAAGGATCTTGTTAAGTACTTCCTTGATTTCGTGAATGCAAGTAAAACCATTATTCTGGCCAATCATGTACATTTGCATCTCAAAATAGGACCCTAACGTGGAGATGATGGCAGTTATGGAGTCATTCAAGGTAATGAGATCTGTGGTCAATAAGGGCCACGCATGGGCATAAAAACGGCTGGAAAACTCTCAGGGCTCTCACCTTTGTTCAGGCAGATACCCATGAATGCATGATTTTATTGCCCTGGTTTAGTTGCTTCTAAATTCTTAGAACTAAGGCGGTCCAGATATGTTCCCATGTGTGTCATTATTTTAGATGGGGAGTCATAATCTCCCAAGCGGTGCTGTTAAGGCAAGAGTGGATACGCTTCACTTTTTTCCAGTCAATGTCCTCTTCCATGTAACTCTTATATGCATATTTGAAGAGGCAATACTCTCCTGACCGGGGGAACTTCCCCATAAAACCAGGTTAAAAAGTAGCTAGACGATGAGTGGAAAGGATATTAACACTAGGAATTGGTGAAGCTGTAAATTTCAGTCTCTACATAGCTGCGGGGAGCCTGCTGATTCAACCACCGTCTTATAACTCAAGGTCCTCCTAGATATCATCCAAGCTTTGGAGGAGTGAGGAAGTAAAGGCCTTGTACGCAGCCTGCTCTTTTAGTGCTAGGATGTAAGCGCGCTGAAAAAGAAGCTGAATTTTGTGTTGTTCAAGTGGGTGTCAAACCCTTGGCAGGTTTGCTCAAGATCGGAAATGCAACTATTTACAAGCTTGGTTAAGGCGCTAAGATTATACATTTCATCCAACAGGGCCTCCATTAAGGCCCTAGGGCCAAGGGGGTCTCCACTCTACTCGGAGCTTACATCCTTAAGCCACATTATTGATTTTCCTGTAAGGTGGCTAGTGCTGCCATAACGTCCTTTCTCCAGGGGTCATCATGGTCGCTAGGAGTAGGCGCTGTGGGACCAGAGGGCCCTTGAGGCCTCCAGAACCCTCAGGACTTTTTTTCAGCCCCCTAAGCCCTTCATGCCATTCTCTCCTGTTGGTGAAGTTGAGAGAGGCCAGCTCCTGATAGTGCTTCTGAGGGTCTGCACCAATTCTTAGACTTAGTGGAGGCGTTGTTTCCAGCCAGTTAAGAAATTTTACATTCTGACAATGCTTATCCTCAAAGTATCCTGAAAATCTGCTGTCCCACAGCGTGAGCAGGCTTTTTTAATTCTTCTTTTAATAATAAGTTAGTTACAATGGCTTCTAAATTGTCATGGATGAAGGAAGAGGCCGAGTTACTAAAATGGATATCATGGGGGTGTAAGGTTTGTGTAAGCCCTAGTAGTCAGGAGACTTCATGATGGTGCAACCTAACTAATTGTAGGAGGCGATGAATGGCAAGATGGACGAAACATAGAAGATAGTGCTCAATCCCAAAGTCAATTCTCCCACTAGTTGTTGAGATGAGGCATATAGATCCTGCATGGTAGAAGGCACAAAAAGAAGCACGTGAGCAACTTCAGTGACCTCCCACAGAATATACGCCATTTAATAGGTATTGGATAGTTTAGTTAAGGTTCTCATATTGAAGCTGGTACTGATCACCTTAAACGGAAGGTAGAGTGAACTGAAACGTGACCTGAAACTCTAAGCTCTCAGGATACATGAGCGGTACTTCATATCATGAGGTACTATTCCATCAAGTGACACTTCTCAGCCTATCAGCAAGTTGACTTTATTAACTTCTATTTAATCCCATTGTTTGAGTTAGATCTTAAAATTGAACATCTCATGCAGCCCCTGTAGTGAGCACCACTTTTCTCAGCGTAACGGCTCTCTTGACTGATGCTGAAGTTAGAAAATGGGCTCAAAATAAACTAGTGAAGAGGTCAAAAAAATGTTGCAATCATAGACTAAGTATAGATTTAGAAAGCATCAATAATATAGGGCGTTTAGCGACATGGTGCCTCAAGGACCTTTATGGCCCTGTATGATCATGATCATTCACTGCCTTCCAGAACAACAACCTGGATGGCAACCCCGTAGTTCTGCATCATCCTAATGACAGCAGAGGTGGGGACTGCGCCTCTTGAGAATTAGGAAGTGGTGACAGGATTCCTGAAGGTATTTCCATTGAACTTTGTGCACGTGATGCTTCTAGATTGAATCTAATATATGTGCCTTCAGGGTAAGGTTTCGTTCATTATGGTTTGTTAATTGACCTACTGAGGCCTGATTCTGGAGTTGAGATTATAACTCGCTCATCATCTCAAATCCTAACAACCAGCTATAAAGAGAAGTATGTGCCCGCGACTGAAACCATTCAGTTTTACCTTTTTATGTATGAAGATCTAATAGAACAAGCTATAAAATTGTCACAAATACCAACACAGTTAAGCCTATCTGGATGGCAAGTCCCAAGAGATCATGATGTCATACTTTAAGACTTTTACTACCTGGTCGGCTGTAAAAGTGCTCTTATTAAAGGGTTTTGAAGTAACCTCTCCCTTTCAAAATGTAAACAGGCCTTCATGCGGATCCTCACCAGACGCTGGAAAACCAGCATCAAATTTTCTTTGAGTTTTATTATGAGGATCAGGCCCTTGCATTTTGCGAACATTTAACCTATAATATGCTTTTGCCGCCGCTCTTTTAACGTATCAGCATAGTAACAACCTTGTGCTCTATTTCCAGTATGCCAAAAAGATGTATAAGTCTATCCTCAATTTTAATAAGCTAGAATGAAGTTGCCCAAACAGATTTGCGTTAACCATTTACTAAGGGAAATTGGACACACACTCATGAAGTAGGATAATTCCAGAGATCCAAATTACCAACGTGACCCTTGCGCCTATTGTGTAATCTTTGGCCATCAAGAAAGCTCTTGTTTGAAAAAGAGCAAGCTAATGAGGCAGGAAAAGCAGAGTTAGCTTAGAGCTCAAGGCACCCTCTGCTGATGATGCCACGCCTTAAACTCAGATATATTGCCGCTCCACGCAAGGAAGTTGTTGTTAAAGTCTTGGGCTTAATGGATTGCTTTTTAGACCAAGATTTCAACTGCACAGATTTGTGGAGACTGGCGTTGATTATATGAGTAGTTTTGATAGACTGGGGGTATTAATAGTATGAAGACTGTTATTATTGTTGATTGCCCAAATGCCACGTTGAGAGTAAAGTCCAACGCTAAACAGTTGCTTCTTCCTTTTGAAGGTATTTTGATACTGGTAGGGAACACTTTCCCTATTCCCTTCTCGCAGAGCCAAGTGGAGATTTTGATATTGCCTACCTAAGGATATCTGATCCTTACACTCTTCTTTTAAGAGTAATGTTTTAAACAACCAATGTTTAAACAACTAAGCAATATCAGATTAGTTCTGCTTTTATTAGGGAGTAATTCGGAGTTTTTATAGTAGGAATCAGCACACAACTTTTCAGCTGTCCGCTGAGGAATATTTGTGCTCCTATACTGGTTTGACCCTTAGTTTTAAGCACCAAATCTTGTCAGGTACCTTTGCCTTGGGTTTTTTAGGCAGCATAATCCTTGGGCACTTAGTGGACCAAACAATTGGTATTAGATACACAAAAACAATTGTTTCAGCCAATGAAAATTCTACTCTTCCTCTGGCGTTTGGACGTTTTGGTAGTTTCCAATGACTCCAATCCATTCTGCTCTGAATGATTCCCTATAATACAACTATTGAGTATTATCCCAATATCAAATTATTGCTTAATTTCATTGGGGATGACGCCCAACAAAATTATCATCTGTTGCCAGCCTCAAATATCATTGTGGATGATGCCCAACAATAATTCATTAGTTGGCAACCTCTAATAGCATTGGGGATGCTGCCCAATGATACTATCATCAAATAGCCACTATTTTTCAATCCTATACAATTATAACTTAATTGTTGAATTTTATATTTGGTCAAAGGGTTGGATTATGTGGTCATCTGCAATTCTGACACATCCCCCTTCTTAACCAGATATTCAGCTGAAGATAGAACCCTCATATGTGTAAGCTGCCGCAGCTGGAGCTCATATTTGGTTTGTCAATTCTATGTCCTCAGCATAGTGAAGCTCTGTCCTCACTCAGCGCCCATATGCTCTTCTTGGTATGATGACTTTATATCCTTAGTTGCTACCCGTTGCCACCTCTTTTCAAGCGCAGTTCCTATGACATCATGCCATGCCAGTTTCATCTTCACATCAGTTATAAGAGATCAACTGGTCCACCTGTATAAACCTAGGACAGGTCTCGTTGGCACTCTTGCCACCTTTAACAACCCTAGAACAGGTCTCAATATTTCCTTGATAGAGACATTCCCGGTGGATCTAGTTTTCAGCCCTTCCTGATCCTGCCAACCACTCGGGACTCATGCCCATTAATTTATCCCTTCCTCCATTCTCAGTAGGTGGTAATATCATTAGATGCATTACTGTTTGAATTAAATTGTTTTTTAATATTTTCTAATTTTTTTATATTTTTATGCATCTTTTTTTAGTTTTTATTTTTTTCATTATTTTTTATTTTATTTTATTTTATTTTATTTAAATATTTTTTAGTTTCAAAGTCCAATACTTTAAGTATTTTGTGTGGAATCTATTGACTATGTGACCATCCTCAGTATTCTTGATTGTATAAGCATTATTTGCCAACTTGGTGATAATTTTGAATGGTCCCATCCAAAAGGCGTCCAACTTATTTTTTTCTCCTGAGCCCATGGGTATTGCAATAGGCTACCCTATCTCCCACATCATATCCTCTCAACGGAAGTCAATTCTGGTTGTCCAATTTCTTCACATTGATTTTTTATCTCATTGTCATATCAAATGCCTGAGTATGTAATTCAATCAGGATATCAGCCAGTTAGGTTAGATAATTTTTGGCACTCATCCCTGAAGATGGCTCTACTGCTGAATACAATATTGGTGGCAATGCAGCTTTCTACCCATATAACAGTTTGAACGGCGTTTTCTTGGCTGCCAAGTGGTAACTGATATTATAAGTGAAAGTGACCAAACTCAGATATGTTCCCCACGCGGATTTTTTCCCCGCAATCAATTTTTGTAAGGTTGAGGCTAGAGTTGTGTTCACTCTTTCCACATTCCATTTGTTTCTGGATGATAGGGGACAGATACAGTACTACAGATTCCCAATAATCTGTTAATCCTAGGAATCACATGTGAAGTAAAGTTGGTTCTATTGTCACTGAGAAAGACTTGAGGGCAACCATGCCAATAGATCACTTGGTCAAGTATAAACTTAACCATACTTATTGCGTCTAATATGCTGAGGACTTTCCTTTTGACCCATCAGGTTAAGTAATCTATTGTGACAATTATATACTTCACTCCTCCGGTGCTGATTCTTAATGGTCCCATAATGTCTATGGACACCGTGTGCCATGAAAAACCAGGGCGTAATAGCTGATACCCTACAATGTTCTTGTGCAGCTTGTACAGCTGATATTCCACATAACAGGCTAAGAAATCCACCACATTGTAGTTGATTGGTTCCCAGCGATAATACTGGCGAATATGATCCACTGTTTTCCTTAGGCCACCATGGCTGACGACCTTGTGAGCGGCTCAAATGATTTCCACTCGTTCTGATGGTTTAGGAAATAAACCCATTTTCCTTTAATTGTTTTGTATAATTGATTGTCCTTAAATTCAGTATTTTCTATGGCTTTTCACAATGCATTCCAAATTTCTTGGGGTTCATCCCCAGGATCTCATTTGATCATCCGCTGGAATAGTGCATCAGACTGAGGATAGATCACATGAACAACTGGCAATTGAGATAATCTGTCAGAATTCTGATGTACCACTCCTGCCCAATGGATAATTTCAAAATCATAGGCTTGCAGCTTTAAAGCTGATTGGGCCAACTGGCCTTCTGGTTCCTTCAGATTATGAATCCAACGCAGGGATGAGTGGCCAGTTACGACTTTAAAGTGCATTCCATGTATGTAGACTCAGGATTTTTTTCAGGCAACGATGACCGCCAGACACTCTCGCTCCATCACAGTATAGTTTCTTTCCATTGGCGACAGTGTCCTGTTCATGTAGGCTACTGGATGTTTGTCCCTGTTGTCATCTAATTGACTTAGAATGGCTCCAATCGCTGTTAACAAGGCATCCACTTGGATTATGATTTTCCAACTAAAATTTATATATTTCAACACTGGGCTGCTCATGAGATATTTTTGGAGCTTATCAAATGACTTCTGGGCCTCTTCGTTTCACATAGATCCCTATTTCAGATCCTTTTTTAGGTGAAATAGAGGTTCAGCAATTCAGCAAAGTCTTTAATAAATTGGCAATAGTACCTGACTTTTCCCAAATATACTTGAATATCCTGAACACTTTTTGGGATTGACATCCGCTTGATAGCTTCTATTTTCATGAAATGTGGTTGTAATCCAATAGAGTTTATTACAAACCCTAAGTATTCGAATCCTTTTTTTAAAAAGTGGCATTTTCCAGCTTGATTTTTAGATTCACCGCTGCCAAACTCTTGAAAACTTCCTCCAGATGCTCCAAATGATCAGAGAAGGTCCTACTGAAGACTTTGATATCATATAAGTAGACTAGCATGCAGGATAGCTTCAGGTCACTAAGTATTGAATCTATAGCTCACTGAAAAGAAGCCAGCACATTGCATAATCCTTGGGGCATTCTGGTCGGCTGGTATAGTCCTTGTGCAGTAATTATTGCACATTTTCTCTGATCTTCTTTTGGCAAATCAATTTGCCAATAGCCTGAAATCAGGTCCATAGCTGAAAAGTATTTTGCCTCCCCCAGGCGGTCAAGCACGTCATCAATTTGGGGCAGCGGATATGAGTCTTTTTAGTGATCTTGTTTAGTCAGTTATAGTTGATCGCTACTCAATTTGATACATCCTTCTTTTTTACCAACAGGATTGGACTTGCTCATGGGCTCAATGACAGAACGAGTAACCCATGTTCCACTAACTTGCTTATTTCATCGCTGACCTCTGCTTCCACTGCTCTTGACCTATGAACAGGTCTCATTTGTATCAGTGGACATTCCCCAGTATCAACTTTGTGGAGTACATTTTTGTGCATCCTAAGTCATGATCATTCTGAATGAATATCTTCCAATATTTTTCAAATAATTGGAGCACGTCCTCCTGCTGCTTTGTAGTCAGATTGGCTAGCTGCTCGCGATCCAATATTACGTTAACATTTTTTGGTAACTCCTGATGACAATACCATTTCAGAAAACGATCCAAATTCATGAAAAGTGTATAGTTTTTACCATCAGTAGCAAGTGCAGAAACGCAATGGTCTGATTTTTTTCCAATTTTCATTGGCTTCTCTCCCAGTTTGGCTACTAATACTTATATCTCTTTGTGACCTGGCATTAAGATCCCTGGCGCAACCCACCTTTCATTCTTTGATTTTTCCCAGGGATTGATGATTTCTCCATATAGCTGTTTTGGAAGTTTCACCATTAACCTGGTGTTAGCTATGATTTGAGCCCCTGGCAGAATAGTGTTCGCTGCATTTGCCCTCAGAGATATTCCCCAATTCTCCATAATTTCCGTCAACATTGGTTTCCATTTCTGTCTGACTAGTTTATAGTAAATGGGTATAAGACAATCACTATAAGTTAAATTGACAAAGTTATTCTTCTTTGTCATCAGAGTTTCTCCTTTCCACTGGTAAACCAAAGGCAATGTCTGCCCCAATATCATCAGGGTGTTTTTTCTCAAAATTGCATTTCACCCCATACTTCCTCAAGAACTCTGTCCCAATAAGTATGTCATAGTTTGGATTGGCCAGTACTATAGTGGGAGTCAACACCATCAGCGATCTGAACTGAAGTGTTAGCGCCATGAAGGCTCCACATAAGATGGTAATGTCTGGTCCAGCCATTCCATGTTCTTTTCAGTGCTCCAAGTCTGATGAGATTTTCATACATTTTAAATTTGGTAAATGATGTTTATTGGCGCTCCACTATCAATTATGGCTCGGAATCTTATTCTATTGACTAGTGTATTGAAATAGGTACACTCCAAGTACTGTAATAAAGTATTTACTGAATAGATAGTGGCCTTATTTGCCAAATCAAGTGTGTGGATTATTTGAGCAGATAAATTAGGGAATGACTCCTTGATTGCGCTGATAGGTAAAAAAACGTTAGCCTCATCCAACTTCATTTTGACTAAGTCTTCAGGGCTCTCCGCAGATCAAAATTTCTGCTAGCTGTCATACATAGGGCTGAGCAACCTTGCTAACAATTTTAGGATCAATTTCCTTTGCTTTGGCTCGAGTTATAGTGTTAACATCTAAGTTAATTTACTGATGGAGCGGATCTGGAGTCATCATCCACAAATAGATTAGAAACATTGATTTCCTCTCACATTATGTCAGGCAGGACAGGTTTATCAGCAGTACTAGATTGTCCCTGATCTAGACGTTTGGTCCTTTTCTCAAATCTGAACCAGTCTCTTGAGGTTGAACGAGATCAATCTGATCTTTTGGATTTCTTTCCTGACACTGGCAATTACATGGCTCAACTTCCCGCATTGGAAACAGCGGTTTGTCAATTTGTCCACTCATTTTTGAACTTTGGATTTACTTCCTGACACTACTCGACCCTCAGATTCTCTAGATGGCTCAGCAAATTTGACAATATTTTGAGCCTTTGTTTGAATTACTTTAAAAGTGTAATTGGGAGCATCAAATGTGGCTCCAAGCATCTTCAGATGGTCCACCATCTGAGAGGTCATTGTTTCAGTCACTAGCGCCACTACCATAATCTGATGCAAATTGAAGTAGGGCCAAAGTGCCAACTGCATGGCTATGCTGGTGTCAAAGTTGCTTAACGCATTCGCTTCTGCCAAGATCTGAGCTTCTTGGCAAAACCAGTTGGCGAAACTAGCCAGAGTCTCATCTTTAAGGGGTTGGATACCCATGAACTCTTATTTATGATTTGCCATTTAAGTAGGGCTTCCAAACTCCAACATAATTGTAGCTTTGGCTTCCACATATAACCAATTGACCCCATTGAGGTGAGGAAGCACCAGACAGTGAAAGTCTGTGCTAAAGCAGTTCATTACGTTTACTGCTTTTTGTCAGTCTGCATAGCCAAACATGGTCATCTCAAATAAGTGGAAGAACACTGGGGCAATATCCCGGTGAAAGGTGGGAAATTTTGGCTCATTTTAAAATTCCTAAGTTGTTCCGCTAATATTAGATCCTGACCCAGCTACTCTAGAAGCCATAGGAGTGACTTCAGGAGTCATTTTCGACACACCAGCGAATAGTTTAGGCATGTTTGGGGCGGAGAGGTCTTATTTCTTGGCGTTTCACATGCCTTTGCTTTGGCATCATTTGCCTCAATTTTTTGAAATTACACTGGTGTTTTTCCAGCTCCTCTATACACTTGGTCATTTTTGCCATCTCCTCATGAAACCACTGGATATGTCCTCAATCCGCTTCCCATTCAGTTTTCTGTAAATAATTTCATTGACGAGTTTACCCTCTTTCCACTTCAATGAGGCAACTTTTCCGCATAGGTCATTATTAATTATTCCTAATTGTCTAAGCATTTCCTCCGCCTTGATCATATGCTCCTCTTGTGTACTAAAATCAGCCTGAGATGCTGAGCTGAGCACATTTTCATTGACAGCCTGTAGTTCCGCCCAGAGTTTCTGAAGTTCTTCCTTAAAAGACATCGTTATTTTAAATTGGCTTTTGACAACTCAACTTCTCTCTGTAATGAGCACCAATGTTGAATCTTGGTCTTGATGGCTCGCTTTTTAGCCCTGGATTTCAACTGCACAGATTCGTGGATCCTGGCGTTGATTATTTGAGTGATTTTGATAGACTGGGGTATTAATAGTATGAAGACTGTTATTATTGTTGATTGCCCAAAAGCCACGTTGAGAGTAAAGTCCAACGCTAAACAGATGCTTCTTCCTCTTGAAGATATTTTGATACTGGTAGGGAACACTTTCCCTATTCTCTTCTCGCAGAGCCAAATGGAGATTTTGATATTGCCACCAGAAGGATATCTGATCCTTGCACTCTTCTTTTAAGAGTAATGTTTTAAGCAACCAATGTTTAAACAACTAAGCAATATCAGTTTGAATCTGCTTTTATTAGGGAATAATTTGGGGTTTTTATAGTAGGAATCAGCACTCAACTTTTCAGCTGTCTGCTGAGAATATTTATGCTCCTATACTGTTTTGACCCTTAGTTTTAGGCACTAAATCTTGTCAGGTACCGTTGCCTTGTGTTTTAGGCAGCGTAATCCTTGGCATTTAGTGGACCAAGCAATTGGTATTAGATACACAAAACCAATTGTTTCAGCCAATGACAATTCTACTCTTCCTCCAGCATTCAAACAATTTGGTAGTTTCTGACAAATCCAAAATGTTCCACTCTGAACAAATCCCTATAATTTGACTATCAGGTGTTATCCTCATATCAAATTATTGCTTAATTTCGTTGGGATTGATGCTCGACAAAATCATCATCTGTCAGCGGCCTCAAACACCATTGGGGATGATGCCTGACAATAATATATTAGCTGACAACCTCTAATATCACTGGGGATGCTGCCCAATGATATTATTATCAATCAGTCACTATTGTGGGATCCGCCAATGGACGCCACAAATATATTAAAAATGAGATATTTTACTTTTTATTAAAAGTATAAAATAATACTTATTTATGTTTTTTATGTTTTTTATTAAACAGGCAGGGCAAAACCAGAAAAGGTCCTTTTTGCAATACTAGTTTTCATATTTAAACTAGTCCAAATTTTGAGACCATCATTATTCAAAGCAAAAGAATACAAAGCTCAGTCTTCCAAATTAGGGAATATAGGTTTTCAGCCTATCAGATCGAGGATAAAAATTTTTTGAGAAGGCAAAACTGACCCGTGTGGTAACAATTTGATGTATCGTATCCAATCACCTTTTAGTAAAATCTTTTCACCTCAGCGGTGGTCTGACTCAGATGGTAATGATTGGGTATTTTGGCAGTAGTCAGACTTGGATGGTAATATTTGGCTAATGTTTACCCTATCTTCCTCAAGTAAAATCTTTGCACCTCAGTGGTGGTTAGACTCTGATGATAATGATTGGTTAACTTGCACCCAATCATCAGTGGGTAACATCCTCCTGCCTTGCAGAGATTCCAATTCGTGTTATATTATACTTCTCATATTCAACTGAGGAGTTGGGGTATTTCTATTATTAGTTTTTACCTTTTTTGGCCAATTTGGATTATAATCCTTATTTCTCTGATAGTCAGGATTCCACCGAGAATCCACTAGGGTTTTTCACCTTTTGTACTCATATCATTAATAACTACAATATATTGAAGTTTGGGCTGGAGATGGGCCAATCATGGTAGCAGATTCAGAAGCACTCATACCTCCAAAATTCTTTCTCCTGGGTTGAGAAAGTGATTGTCTGACCTTGCCACCCTCAAGAATGTTGGGTGAGGTTTAGGGTCATAGGAAGCGGCCATGTATCCAGTTTATGATAATTCCGGTGGCCAGAGACTTTATAGAATACTCATTTCCTCTTTTATACATGATGGTGAATGGCCCCTCCCAGTTTGATCCAAGTTTGCCACTTTGAGGAGCTATGCGATTATGGTAATATAAAACCTTATCTGACACTTGGAAAGAGGGTAGGGGAGTTTGGAGCTCATTGGCAGCTTGTCCTTCTTTAGTAACAGTTTTAGCTAGGTTGGTCATAGCCTCCAATTGAAGCTGAATGATGCAATTAGCTAACCTTTGCATAGCTTTCTTGGGTTACTCTCCACCAGAGAAAACATCATTATCTAGTAGAGCAGGTATTCCCAGTTCTCTGCCATACATAACTTAGAAAGGGGACATTTTCAAAATCTGGTGATAGCTAATCTGGTAAGCCATAAGCGCGCTGGGGAGATATTGATCTTAATGAAGGGGATCAGATGAAGCCATTTTCCAAAATATCGAAACCAGAGTATCATTGGCTCATTCCACTGTACCATTGGTTGAGGGGTTATATGGAGCTGAGAACAGTTTCTGGGCTCCTAGGGAAGCAGCTAAGGTTTTGACTACTCTGGAGGTGAAGTTTTTTCCATTATCACAGAGTAGTACTTGAGGGCACCCAAGTCAAGTGAAATTATTTTGGTGAAGGAAGGTGGCAGTGGCCTTAGCAGTTTGGGCCAGCAATGCCACAGCTTCAACCCACTTTGTGAAATGGTCGATGCCTACCAAAATGTATTGGTTTCCACCTGTGGTTTGAGGGAGCGGCCCTACTACGTCCAAGCTTATCGTATGGAATGGCTGCTGTGGGGTAGTCAGCTGATATTGATATCTAGTCTTGAATTGAGACTGCTTCTTACATGTAAGACAAGAATCCAAGACTTCGACAATAGCTTCCATGATTCCTTCCCAGAAATACTGATCCTTTATCCACTCATAGGTTTTCTTTGCTCCTCCATGGCCTAAAGTTGAATGAGCTTCCAAGATGACAGGTACACATTCCAAGGGTCGTAAGTAAGTCAACCACTTCACCCCCACTTGTTTATACAATTTTTCATTTTCTACTTTTGTGTTATGGGAGTGCCAGGCCAACATCTTCTGTACAGGATCATCCTCATCTTCCCAGTCGTTTGGGGTCATTAGAAGATCATACAGCCGCTCCGCTTCACTATTATCTAGGTGGAGTATAGGCAGCTGAGTTAACTCATCAACATTCATGTGACAGGTTCCAGCGTGGTGTTCGATCTTCATATAATAATGCTGGAGCTTTAGAGCCCAGCGAGCTAAGCGCCCCGTAGGGTCCTTCATGTTATGCAATCATTTCAAAGAGGCATGGTCCGTGATCACAGTGAAAGAGGTTAATACAAGAATGGGCAATGATGCTTCACTGCAAGTAGAACAGCGAGACATTCCTTTTCAGTAACGCTATAGTTGCGTTCTGCCTTTGATAGCATTTTACTAAAATATGAGACAGGATGATCCACCCCTTTTTCATCTAGTTGGGCTAGGATGGCCCTGACGGCGTAGTCTGAGGCGTCGTAAACAAGATAAACGGTTTTCCATAATTAGGATGCTTTAGGATAGGCCGTTTCTGTAGCAGCAGCTTCATCATTTCAAAGGCAGCCTTCTGTTCAGTGCCCCATTGAATAGGGATATTCTTCTTCAGTAAAAGAACAAGGGGCTCGCTGAGCTGAGCAAACTTAGGGGAGAACTGATGGTAATACCTCATCATCCCTAAAAATACCTGTATATCCCATAGGTTTTTGGGGGAGGCATACTGGAAATCGCTTCAACCTTATCTTGTATGGGTTGGATACCCTCTTGAGAAATGGTATGTCTGAGGAAATTTAATTTCTTTCGAAAGAACGAACACTTTGAAGGCTTTAGTTTGATAGTGGAGCGTCGTAAGCATTGGAATACCTCCTTTAAATGTTCAAGGTGTTCATTAAAGGTCTTTTAGAATATAGTAATGTCATCAAGGTAGACAATAACGCAGATTACTTGAGATCTTGCAAAATGTGATCCATTGCATGCTGGAAAGAAGCAGGCGCATTGCACAACCCTTGAGGTATCGCATGGGTTGGAAAAGACTTTCACTACATATCAAAGCGCATTTCTCCTGGTCTTGGGGAGATAGATCCATTGTCCAATAACCACTGGCCAAGTCCATAGCAGAGAAAAAATTTGAGCCTGAGAGCTGGGCCAAGGCATCGTCAATGCGTGGGATAGGATAGCTATCCTTTTTCGTGAGATTGTTTACCCTGCGGTAGTTCATAACTACCCAATGACCTCCATTTTTCTTTTTAATTAGCAAAAGGGGGAGGACCAAGGGCTTTGTGAAGGAACTAATAACCCCGCGTCTAATAATTGCGTGAGTTCCATCCTCATTTGTTGTTCTTCCACCTTTGACTTATGATAAGGTTTTGACCAAATGGGATGAGCATCACCCACATCAATGGAGTGGCTCCAATCCTTCATATGGCCATAATTATTGTCCAACTTCGAAAATATATAACTATACTCACACAGAAGAGTTTGCACTTTCTCCAACTCATCTGAGGTCAGCTCATCCAAAATGTGGATGTTCCGGAAAGGTACATACCAGGTTATCTGTGGGCAGGCCTAAATCTGCCATCAAGCCAATAGAGTGGATTTGTTCAACTTCCTCCACAGGGGAGTAAGAACCTTGGCCCACCTCCTGGTGCTTTTTTACAATTATGTCCTTTTCGGTGAGGTTGCCCAACAGTAGAAAAAAATAGGCCTCTGATAGGCTGGGTCTAAAAGGCCAGGCAATACCCAAGGCTCAAAAGGGCTTACTCCATCGATGCTTAAGAGGTGTAATAAGCAGTGGCGCGGAATTTGAAGTGTGATTTTTGTATCAACCACTCGTTGTTCACCAGGCTTAATCACCACTTCATCAGCCGCATAAAATAGAATACCATTGCTAGCCTCCACTGAATCAGGCAAATTCTTAGTGTTACGTCCAGAAGTAACATAATGTAAAGACAAAGCGGAAGAGGGGTATTCAACCAAGCAGGTGTAGTCATTCTTGACAGGTTCTTTGTTGGTTAAAATTAATGGAACTTTGTAGTTCATTAAAGATAGAAACCCTTTTTCAGGTTGATGATGCCATCTATTCAATCATAAATTGTGTACCTATGAGAATAGATAGGAGTTATTATCTAAGGCCACAGCAGGGGCCAATAGGATAAGCTTCCCAACGCGAATGGGAAGAGAGGAGTAAGCACCAAGGGCGCGGGTATTGTTTGGGCCTGCAGTTTCAAAGTCTTGATTGTACTCCAAGTCAGGTGCAAGTTGGATTTTTTTCATCAGACGAGATGAGATTACATTCACTGGGGAGCCTGTATACAGGATAGCCATCACCCAGACTTTGTGAACAAAAACTTCAACCTTGGTAAGTGTGCTTTCAAAGTTGGCCGACAGTGCTAAAACCTCTTTGAGATGAAAAGTGGAGGTTAGTTTGTGTGCAGTCTCAGGGCGAGTCTCCATAATAGACTGCATTGTATGCCTTCGCTGTATAGGGTGAATTAGACTTAATAGGAGCTGATCAGCATCGCTGGCTGTCTCAATAGTTTCCATACAACCTATGACTTGGTGGAGGTAAGTTTCCTCAGGTATGGTGGTTTCATCTACTCCTTCAGTGTTTAGGCAATCAGGGACCTCCACTTCCGCAGGGGCTCCCAATAAATAGTACCCATAATCATCGTAACCCCCCTCAGAGTCAGCCCCCGAGGTATTCTCAACCATGGGCAAGGTTGTAACTAAAATGGGGGATATACCCCTAGGGCACGCACTTGTTGGCTGAGTGGAAAGAGAATCCTCAGTAGAGATTTCTGCTTTAAATCACGCCAAAGCTGCAGATGTTGTAGAGATGATAGGCCTAGGTGGCCTCACTCCCAATGGTTCAATAAACTGTTGTTCTAGTTTTTTAAGACGAGATAAAAAGCTATCTAGTTGCTTCTTGAGAGCAACTAGTTGGAATCCAGGAGAGCTGATCACGTTTGCTGCCTCCATTACTTTCTTTTTAATACTTTATCGAAGTATTTAGGGGGATTGACCCCTGTAGTGAGCACCAAATTGTGGGATCTGCCAATGGACGCCACAAATAACATAATAAAACGAGATATTTTACTTTTTATCAGAAGTATAAAATAATACTTATTTTGGTTTTTTTTATGTTTTTTATTAAACAGGCAGGGCAAAACCAGAAAAGGTCCTTTTTGCAATACTAGTTTTTCATATTTAAACTAGTTTAGATTTTGAGACCATCTTTATTCAAAGAAAAAGAATACAAAGCTCAGTTTATAAATTAGGGAATATAGGTTTTCAGCCTATCAGATTGAGAATAATAATTTTTCAAAGGCAAAACTGACCCATGCGGTAATGATTTGATGTACTGTATCCAATCACCTTTGAGTAAAATCTTTTCACCTCAGTGGTGGTCTGACTTGGATGGTAATGATTAAGTATTTTGGCGGTATTTGGACTCAGATGGTAATGATTGGCTAATGTTTAACCTATCATCCTCGAGTAAAATCTTTGCACCTCAGCAATAGTTAGACTCAGATGATAATGATTGATTAACTTGCACCCAATCATTAATGGGTAACATCCTCCTACCTTGCGGAGATCTCAATTTGTGCAATAATATACTCCTCATATTTGACCAAGGAGTCGGGGTATTTCTATTATTAGTTTTTACCTTTTTCAGCCAATTTGGATTATAATCTTTATTTCTCTGATAGTTGGGATTCCACCGAGAATCCACTAGGGTTTTTTCACCTTTTGTACTCATGTCATTAATAAGTACAATATTATTTGAAGTTTGGGCTGGAGATGGGCCAATCATGGTAACAGATTCAGAAGCACTCATACCTCCAACATTCTTTCTCCTGGGTCAAGAAATTGATTGTCTGAAACTATTGCCAATCCTATATGATTATAACTTAGTTGTAAAATCTTATATTCAGTCAAAGGGTTGGATTATGTGGTCATCTGCAATTCTGACAGTTGAGCTCTATCCAAGCCTGACAATTTAGTGGTGCCAGGATCACTGATCTCAAATGAAGGTTTACTTCTTCTTACTCTGCCCTTTATGGACCTCTTTCTCCAGGGTATTTAATTTACTCTGCCTTAATTTTGGTACCAAAGTCACTCTGGTAGAAGATATTGTTCATATAGTAAAGATATTGGCCATAGTCAATACCATGTCTTTAGTCAAAGTCATATCTTAACGACTAATAAAATGGATAAAGGTCACACCATTTTAAAACCAAACTGTATATTGCAGCACTGCAGGACTGCATTGAACTAGCTCTTTGGGCGCCTACTTGTCTCTGACGCTCCAACTTGATCTCTGGTAGTGACTTCCCCGGAAATTGTGCTAGAGAATGATGATATGACCTTCTCATCAGCACATAATTCTCTAATAAATTAACTACCCAAATAAGTCATAGGGGGCTATAATTCCTACTCTAGAGTACCGCATCCCTATAGTTACAAAGGATATTCCTGTGGAAAGGGAAAAGAAGAAGCTTAGGGGTTTTTTACTAGAGCACCCAAATCACATAGAATGGCTAATATATTAAATAGTTTTTTAAAGGCCAAATTACCACCCTCCTGTGCAGAAGCCCTGGAAGGGATGCCTGTGTAATTAATTAACCAAGTAACCATACCTCTAAGTCGCAGATAGTTATGGACACTGGGCTCCAAATCCTCAATTTTCCAGACTAGCTATGGAGATTCTTGGGGATCATAATCCGGACATTTGGGAGCCTCTTACTTGCCATGGGGTGCTGGATCCAGCTTACCGGGCCATTTAACTATTCTAATGGCTAACTTTACTGGTTGAATGACAAAGATAACTCAAATATGACCTGTTGCATATGTTGAAACTCTAACCTCTGTTCAAGTTGAGTCCGTCCATGGGTGTGGAACGTTGCATGACTTAGGCATTCATGAAAGTTCTTTAGATAGACCAAATTGAATCATTGATTGGTGAAACGCTCTCCTCTGAGTAACAGTGAAAGGTGGATGCCTTGTTTGAGAAGTATGCTGATATTTTATCCCACAAGGCCAGACAATTTTGGAAGGATGAAGTTTGTAGCACAGGGTGCTTAATGGTGATGCCTCTCCAATCCGTGCTGACCCTATCAGAATTATAAGGCGAAGAAGCTTAGGTTAAGAAAAAAACTAGAGCAACTCCTGGACGCAGGATGCTGAAATCATCATAAAGTCTCTGGGCCTACTGTTGCTGCTTCTAAAAAAAGAAGGATGGAGGGCATCATGTGTAATTGTTTACCATTGACTGAATGCCATCTCTCAAAAGTACAGTTATCCACTACCATGAACTAATGATTCCTTAAAACTTTTATCTGGGTCTTAGTTTTCTCAGCAATGGATCTCGCCAGTGGGTGTTGTCAGATTGAGCTTGCGCCAGAGTATAGGGAGTAGTGCGCCTTTAAGCAATTTAAGGGTTATTTTAGCCTACTCACAAGCCTTAAGGACTATGCAATGCTCAGCCATTTTTCAGAGAGCGATGGACTGCCAATTGTGTGATTTGAAGATGGTGTGTTTACTGATTTTTTGGATGATGTGACGGTATTCTCCTGTATTTTTGATCGGTATCTAGCTCATCTTTAAGACTTGTTTTAACACTCTTCGCTCTGATTCACTGAAAATGAAGAATGCTAAATTCTGGTTCTTGCAGACGCAAGTGAAGTTCTTTGGGCATATGGTAACCTGATAGTTAATCTTGTCGCTACTCAACAAGGTGATCGTTATTGAAAAAATGACTCATTTTAAGCAGTTTACTCGACATACAGATTTTTCTAAGAATGGTCAGTTTAATAGTGACAATTTATTTCTCATATTACTGAACTTTCCAAACTGTAACCTAATTACTTCATAAAGAGGTCCCTTTCTAATAAGAAGAAACCCAACAGCAAGCCTTTGATATTCTAAGAAAGGCTCTTACTACCGCTCCTTTATTAGTTCACCTCAATTGACAATTATTTCATTTTTTAACTGATGCTAGCGACGTTTCAGTGGGGGATATTCTGGCTCAGTTTGATTTGAATAAATTTTATAACCCTATTGCTTATTTCAGTAAGACTTTGAATCTTTCAGAAAGATGCTACAGAGTAATTGAACTTGAGTGTTTGGGTGTCCTTCTGGCCATCAAACATTTTTATCTCTTTCTATATGGGAATTATTTCACTGTAGTGATGGGCCATGCCTCCCTACAGCGACTAACAGATAAAATATTAAATGGATGGCTGGCCTTATGGTATTTATAACTTAAGAGTTACGATTTCTTAATTATCCACCATGTTGGCATGGTGCATTAAAACGCTGATAGATTATCCCAGCTACCTAAACACTCTATGCTTCTAAGGAGAATTGGATCTATAAATATATTTCTAAACCAGAGGACTGGAGTCAAGAAGCGCTGGAGATCCAACACCAATTAAAAAATAGCCAATCAGACTTGGGTATTAAAATGACTATTGTATAAGCAAATTGGGACGTCCTGGCTACCGTATGTCTGACCTTCCACCTGAACAAAGTCCACTCTGGAGGCATGTGACAGTAGGCCATGGAGCAGTAAGGAAGAACATCATTGGCTGAGAGAGCGTTGTTAATGTGATGACATGTTTGAGAATATTAAAATCATCATTAGTTTGCTTCACTTGCGATAACCAGAAGCCTCTCAATCCAATATAACAGCACCAGGTCATGGCCCCACGGCTTTACTTGCCACATTTAGTATTAATGTAGTTGATCCCTTGCATACGGCGATGTATGATAGTCGCTATATTATCCTACTGGTTGATCACTTTACAAAATGGGGTAAGGTATATTTGTAGCCTTTCCCACCTCTAATCAACCTCATCATTTTTATTAAAGCAGGTCATCACTCGCCACGTTGGTCCCAAGGTGCTATTTTCTGATAATGGTACCAAACTTTATCTATCAAATGATCTCCAATCTCAACTTGCTAATGGGCACCTATCACTCTTTTATGACATCCTATCATCTTGCTACCAATTGAGTTGTAGAATGAGAGAATGGTACAATAACTCTATCTTATTTAAGATGGCTCAGTCTGACCCTTCTCAGTGAAATGTATACCTACCTGCGGCTTTTCTAGCTTACTGTGTTATTTATCACCAAATTATTTAGATGTCGCTTATTTGAGCCCTTTAAGGATGAGATCCAGCAATGCTCTTTAGTGTGCAACCCTTATTAGAAACTTTAACAGCAGATACCACTGATTTTGCTATGAAAAGGCTGACTGATGAAATTTTAAGGCTACAAGATTTAGCCGCTAAGTCCATGAGGGCTGTAAGAAAATGAGAAACTGAACAGAGGAATTCCCAAAAACTGGTATTACCTTAATATCAATTAGGTGACCTCGTCCTATTCTACCATCATCAGCCTGGAGGACGGATCCATAAGCTTGACATGCTATGGTCATGCCTTTATCAAGTGATCTATTAATGAGTAACAGAATAATTGATTGCATCTGTAAAATCGGGCTCTGTCATGAATATATTTGCTGCCAAATACCTCTGGTCATATGTCCCTCCTTGGAAAGATCTTGTGGGAGCCATTATCAAGAATAATGGGGGTCATGTTGATATGGATGAGATTCAAACACTATTTAATATAACCCAACCAGTGGAGAACCACCATTTTTACAGATACTAAAACTGAGAGGAGTAAAGAACTCCTTAAAGAGCAATTGATAGTTTAACCTATCCTGAATCCACCTATATACCTGAAAAAGGCGCTAATTCTCTTAAAAGAATTTGCTTCTCAGAGGTCACTAGAAACTGCAGGAAAAACAAGAAAAGCTAAGTACACCGAGAGCCTTTTTACTCTTCCTTACTGATCAAGAAATCTTGTACCTAACTCAATTCCAATTGGTGAGGATTTGACTACGATGTTTAAAATTACTTAAGGTTAAGATTTGATATCACATTCTAATGAGATTGCAAAATCTACATCAGAGATATCCAATTCTAGGATAGACCAACGATCAACCCTTCAGATTTATCACCTTCTCTGAAGGATGATACTAAGCTATCTGATGAGACAGAAAATCATATAAGAAGGTCG
The DNA here is from genome assembly GCA_022478985.1 of Massospora cicadina. Taxonomy (NCBI): domain Eukaryota; kingdom Fungi; phylum Entomophthoromycota; class Entomophthoromycetes; order Entomophthorales; family Entomophthoraceae; genus Massospora; species Massospora cicadina. The sequence continues at coordinate 48,979 of JAKSZP010006647.1, read as the reverse complement.
GTCTCATCAAATAAGAATCTTATCAGATCTTGCTATCACAAGTATGGTATTAATAATCAGCAATATTTTTTCATCTAATAGGAGAGATCTTACCTCAGGTGCATCCAGAAAATCATCACAAATAATTACTAAATATACCCCTATAAATTTCTTCATTTATAACAAATAAAGTAGCACAATCTTTGTCTCGCATAGCCTAATTTTGGTCTCTTTTCATACAGGAATTCTGTATTTCCGATTGGAATCAACTATAGCAATGGAACTAGTAACTTTGTTTCCATTGTGTCGATCTTTGCTAGAGCCATGGAACTAACAACTTCATAGCCTTCATAGCACCTGCTTATCATGATTTCTCACAAAATTCCAATACTGGTTCTCCCTGCCAGGTCTGCTTCCAAGGCTACCTGGTGAAATAAACTTTCATAACAATGAATATGTCTATCAAAGGAAGCCCCTCTTCTGAGGAATCAATGAGTATCACCCAATGGTACACTCCAACAGGCAAGAGATGCCTTCCGCTAATACAGATAATCTGCAATTTCAAGCTTCTATAGACTTGGCCATTGAGGGCCCTGACCAAAATAATTATCAGATTCAAGTCGCAAATGTATAATAAATGGTCAAAGGCTTGATAAGGGGCTATCCAGCATGGTGCTCGTCCCAGTCAAGACTGAGCATCTAAAGTTGCTGAAAATATGATGAACTTATATAACCAAGCGGTGTTACAACCTACCATAGTTGGTTTGGATAGAACTGAGCAGTACTTTAGCTTTATGTACATCTCGCTATTCACCATGTACTCCAGATTTTGGGTTGCATTATCTTGAGATACAGAGCCAGTTGACTTTGGCGCAACATTTTTTCTCAGTTATCCTCATTTTATGAGATGGATTCTAACTATGGACGGGATAATCAGGAAGCCATTCTCAATAATAGAAGATAAATCAACGATATACATAACCAGTTAGTGAGAATTGATAATGGAGTTGTGGGATACATCGGCCAAGAAGTATCTCAGCAAGTTAGCATTGTCACTAACACTATTCACCATTTTATCACTACCTTGAGGATGAGATTATGAGACAACTGGGACAATTGCGGATCAAACATGAGGAGCGTTTTGGTGAGCTTGATGATCTAGTCCAACATCTTGTCCAAATGGTGGATACTATCAGAGAAGGTAGACCTGGCCCTATTGGTCCTCCTGGACTGCTGAGACCACCTTATTCTCCTTTGGTAACCCCAGGACCTCCTGGTGAACGTGGTCCTCCAAGTCCAGTGGGTCAACAAGGCCCACCAGGGCCAGCAGGTTGAGATGAGTCAGAAGGACCCCTGTGACCTCCTGGTCCCCCTGGCTCCATGATTCCAATGCACGATTTTGAACCTACAGTTCTACTAGTATTGAGAATACAGGCGTTAGAAACCCAAATCCAAGCCATAGCAAAAGGATGTTTCTTATCATTGGAAGGCCTTTCGACTGACCCAGGTTACTCTTTAACCAACTTATTGAATGGTGTGGATAATGCTCATCATCTATGTGATGCTAACTAAATTATGCAAAAAACCCAGTTTGCAAGGTTAAACGCATCCATTAAACGGTTATCTGCTAGATGTGGAGTACTTAAAACCAATCAGGAAGAGATGATCACTGTGATTTCTAACTTGAATCAACAACCTGCGAATGATCATCTTGCTCAATGGGTTCTAATTTACAGGATAACCTCGATCATTTATGGCAACAAGTTGATCAAATTCCCACTCAAGCTCATATCCCAGAATCCAAACCCTCTGAAGCTGATCCAGTCTTGGTATAGAGTGTAAATGCTCTGAGTAATGAACCCACTACCTTCAAAAACCTTTAAAGGATAAGTTTGAGCCGATTGAAGGTAGCATTCATTCGTTTCTCTTTGTCTATGAGCTTGCAATGGACGGGGTAACAGATCAATAGAAAGTGCGCATATTACCTCTTACCTAAGCCAGTTTGCTTAAGAAACCATAGTTCCTCACCTGAAAGTTTTCAATACATGGGCTCACGTGAAGAACTACCTTATTAAGGAATTCAGGAGTAATCAAATCCTTTCTAATCAAAAGCAAGCCTTTATGAGTATTCAAATCAAACGAGGAGAGTCCATCCAAGATTTCGCTAAAAGATTCTACCATGAGGCCCAGATTCTTGCTACTTGTGACTGGATTACGGCAGATGATGCCAAATTGGCTGTAATGAGTCCATTCGCTTCTCACACTCAGTTGCTACTACATCTAAAATCACTTAAACGAAATTTCAGATACATTAGCAACATTAAGGAAGCACTCATGGAGATTCCTAATAGTGTGGTACACCTGACCTCCACTAATAACTCTCGTTCTTATATCCATGCAATGCCACCTAAACCAAAACTTAAGCCAAAGAAGAGTCTGTGCACTTTTTGTGATCTCATGGGTCATGTGGTACCTCAATGTTGGAAAAAACAAGCGGAGTAAACGAAAAAAGAGGAGTCAGCATAGGGAAAGAGGCTCCCTGTGCTGACCTACCTCTTGTGCCTCCATCAAAACCTTTTATTTCTTCTACAGACTATCATGTGAAATCCGCTCCTGGTGAGTTTGATGTCTCTGATGAATTAGCCAACAAAGATACCATTTCTGCTTAAGCTTCTGTTTATCTTCTTTTAAGTCAATTCAATTTATTAATCCCTTGGTTTTATAATACCAAACTTTGGCACTGATGTGACATGGGTGGAAGTCATCATGCATAATGTGAAAGTTTTGGCTAGCATTGATATGGGATCTCCCATCAATGTAATGTCGTCCAGGATTATGAAAAAATAAAAATGGCGCCGGACATAAACCATTCTCAAGATCACAGAACTGCTGGTTTTTACTACACTGAATCTATAAGAGCTTATTCCTCTCTTCTAATGCGCTTTGGAAAGTTAGTTGTGTCAGTCCCTGTAGTAGTGTTGGTCAACAAATGTTATGACCTGCTCTTGGGATCCAAATTTCTTATTGATCAAGGTGCGAAAATCAGCCCTAAGGACAATTATCCTTCAATTATTGGATACTTAGTACCTTTAATATTATAATATATCCCAATACTAAAGGCAAACTCAAACGATGTGTATGCTTATTGGAATAACCACTTTTATCTCTCGTCTTGAATACTGAATCTTGGGACCAAGGACTATACATCCACCTCCGTCAGCTTGTGCCTCTGAGGAAATGTCTTTATATTCTAACTCTCCGATTATCATTCCCCCAAAAGCTCAAGTCATCATTGATATAGGTGTACAAGTATTTTTACCCACTGGTCGTGTGTTAGAGATCTTTGGTAATTAAAATCCCTCTCGTTTGGAGTTTTTACCCTGCCCTGGTATCCTTGATCCTGCCTACAATGGGACTGTTTTAGCTCTATTACTAATTTTACTTCTCAACCTATGCAATTAAATCGCAATAACCCCATCATCTATGTGTGGCCTACTCCTGTGGGGGAAATCTTATCCGTATCAGGATGTGGAGATTTACATGAATTTGGGCTGGAAGATCCCCCTATCACTGCTAAAATTGACGTTGAATTTGAGTATTAACTTACTCCAGAACAACATCATGAAGCTGAGGCTCTGATTGAAGAATATGTGGATATCTTTGCCCAACTTCCTTGAGATTTTGGACGAATGAAAGATGTGTAGCATCCGGTGAAAACTGAGGATACTCCCCCTATTTGAGCTCAACTATATCACAAATCTAAGGTCAAGAAGGTTCAAATCTCAGTGGAAACTAAAACAACTTCTTGATGCGGGGCTGTTAATGCCTTTTAAGAGTCCAAGGGCTTCTCCTTTGCTACTCAATTGAAGAAAAGATGGGGGTTATAGATTAGTTATGGACTATTTTTAGCTCAATGTTGTTACCCAAAAGAATTCTTATCCTCTACCTCGCATTGATGATTATTATGATTATTGTCTGAGTCTCAATACTTCTCAGCTATGGACCTTGTATGTGGTTATTGTCAAATTGACCTGGCTCTAAAAGATTTTCAAAGTGGTGCATTAATCTCTAGTGAGGGGTTATTTTAGCCCACTCATATGCTAAGGGGCTTTGTAATGCCCCTGCTACTTTTCAATTATCCATGGATGGCTTGTTTGGGGATTTAAAACTTTCCTGTGTTTTGGTTTATTTAGATGATGTTACTGTGTTTTCTCGCACTTTTAACGAGCATTTGGCTCATATAAAGGAAGTAATTGGTTGTATGCATCACGCTTCGCTTAAGCTAAAACCATCAAAGTGTTCATTTTAGGACTGAGATGAAATTCTTAGGTCATAAAGTTAATGGTGAGGGGATTTTACCCTTATCTAATAAGAAAAGGCTATTTCAGACATGCCTGTTTCTAAAAGCTTGCACGATATTCAAGTGTTTTTGGGGATGGTTGGTTTTTACTGACAATTAATCCCTCATTTTGCGGAGATTGCGGAGCCTTTAGTTTACCTTTTGCACAAGGAAGTCCCTTTTGTATGGGAAGAATTGCAGCAGCAAGCCTTTGATCTGTTGTGCCAAGACTTAGTGAGTGCACCAATCTTACCCCATCCTGATTTTTTCAACCCTTTTATACTATTTACTGATTCCAGTGATATTGCTATTGGATCCATTCTGGCTCAACATGATGCCAACCTGGTTGATCACCCCATCACATACTATAGTAAAACCCTTTCTAAGGCTGAACGCAATTATAGCATTACTGAGAGAGAATGCCTTGCAGTTTTGTCTGTCATCAAGCATTTTCGCCCTTACCTCTATAGCAAGCATTTCACTATCATCATGAATCACGCTTCCTTGAAGTGGTTGCAACGAATGAAGGATCCTGATGGGCGCTTAGCTAGATGGGCGTTATAGCTCCAAAATCATGACTTAACTATTCAACATTGACTGGAGCTATTTATCAAAATGGTGATGGACTTTCTCGATTGCTATACTAACGTTATTCTCTTCTGAGGAGGATCGCAGCTATGACTTGATTGGTATACCTGAGCTATGGTACCAGGAATCTAAGGATGTTATATCAAAGTGACAATCCTTAATCAAAGATACTCAGGTAGAAGAAGTTTCATTATACAAGAAGTTGGGATCTTAGTGATTGCCCTTTATATAGCCCTCTGCGAGGATAGATACTATTATGGAGGCTCATCAAACTGTAGGGCATGGAGCTGTCGTTAAGACCCTATATTGGCTGAAATATCATTGTTACTGGGATAACATGCTGGAATCAATACACGCTGTGTTGGAGCCTTGTCTCACTTGACAACAACAACGTGGTGGAATTCCGATGTTCCAACACAAAATTGTGGGACCTTCTGAACCTTTCTCTACTATAGCTATTTATGTGGTGGGCCCTCTCCCTACAGCCACTTATGGAAATCGATATATTATGTTAGCTATAGACCATTTTACTAAATAAATTAAAGCTTTTCAGTCTCCACGGTCACCTCTAAGGCTATGGCGTCCTTTTTATAAGCAAAATTTCACCAGGCATGGTAGTCCAAAAGTCCTTTATCAGATAATGGGACCAACTTCATTTCTCAGGTGATATCTGAGCTTATAAAATTAATTAGTACCTATCAGTCATTTACATCCCCATACAATCCTTCTTACTAATGGTGCGGTTGAACAAGAAAATGGTACTCTTATAGCCATTCTTTTTAGTACTAGATGGTCCCAACCCAACTCTTATAGCCATTCTTCAAAAATGGCTTCCAATGACCCTAGTAGATGGAATCTCTATTTGCCTAGTGTGATGTTAGCCTATTATGTTAACTACCTTTGTATAATTTGAATGTCTCCTTTTATAGCTTTATATGGTCGGGATCCTACTTTCCTCTCCAGTGTACAACTTATACTTAAGGAGGCTAATCCAAACTACTGATTTAGCTATGAGGATATAAAATGATGAAATCATCAGAGTACAAGCTTTAGCTTAGAGTTCCCTTTCTGCTACTACCTTAAAAGAGGGAACAAGAACCAACGCTAGTAGACCTAAGCTACCAGAATACCAAGTCGGGTTCATGTACTCTTCTATTACCATAGGCCGGGAGGAAGGAAACAGAAACTTGACACCTTATAAGTTGATCCTTACCATATTTATTTATCATTGGGGTATTGAATACTTTATTGCAGCTGTTGATACTGATACTGTTATCAATAAAGTGCATAGTAGCTTTCTTCGTAAGTATGTGCCCCCTAGGCAAGATCTTGAGGGGGCATTATTGGGGATTCAACTACAATGACCAAAGTTACTCAAGATTAAGATTGATATCTCAGTCTAATGAGATTGTAAGATCCACGTCAGAGATATCCAATTTTAGAATAGACCTATGATCAACCCTTCAGATTTATCAACCTTCTCTGAAGGATGATGCTAAGCTATCTGATGAGACAGAAAATTATATAAGAAGGTCAGTCTCATCAAATAGGAATCTTAATTGATCTGGCTATCACAAGTATGGCCTTAATAATCAGCAATATCGGTCATTTATTAGGAAAGATCTTCCCTTAGGTGAACCCCAAAAATCCTCACACATACCTACCAAATCTACCCCTATAATATCCCTCATTTCTAAAAAATAAAGTACCACAATCTTTGTCTCGCATAGCCTAATTTGGTCTCTTTTTTTTAGTACTAGATCTAATTTTGGTCTCTTTTCATACATGATTTTGTAATTCCAATTGGAATCAACTATAGCAAAGGAACTCTAACTTCATTGTAATTGTGTTAATCTTTGCTAGAGCCATGGAACTAATAAAATCATAGCCTTTGTAGCACCTTCCTATAATAACTTCTCATAAAATTCCAATACAAATTTTCCTGCAAGGTATATACTAAGTGATCATGAATCTCACACGTCCCATATATATATCTCTGATTTTTGATTAAGAAAGATACCTCCGGTTTTACCTACTTTTTATACTATATACTTCTTGCCTATTTTATACAGAGAATTTCCTGATTAAAGCGAACAGGGTTTTCTCAATGATGAATTCCCATTGAGAAAATTTCCTTGGGAGCACAGCCGCCCTAAGAGATTCCCACTAGAGAAACATCAAAGTAATAATTGGGTAGCTTTTGAAGGTAACTCTTCAAAGAATATAACTTTTTTTAGTACTAGATGGTCCCAACCCAAGGGGGGGATATATCGATGTTTATTGAATTACGCCTGGGCTCCTAAGAGCCTGAGGCGAGGGAAGGGGAGGGAGGAGGCATCGAGAAAGGGAGGGGGTTTGCGCGCCAGAGCCGTGCTGCAGTGACAACTGTGCGGGGGAGGGTTGGCGACATAGTGCAGACCTTCAGGGCCATCTCAAAGTGTACCTGAAAGTGGGTGATCATGTGTGGAAGGGTCCACACCTGCTGGTCAAAGGCAGCACGAAGGAAGGAGTTATGGATGGTCCAGATGGTTGTGGCATAGGCGAGGACACGGAGGGGTCGGTGGCAACCAGGCAATGTCTGCTCAAACATGAGGTCTTGCACAGGGTGTCCAGACCAGGGCTGAGCATGGAGGAGCGCGCGGGCCTTTGGCCAAAATGCGGCGACACCTGGACAGGTGAAAAAACGATGGAGGTGGGAGTCAATAGGCTCCACACAGCGGGGGCAGCTTCGGTGCTGGAAGGTAGGTCCAGTCCTGTCCCCTGTCCTGTATGAACAGTGGAGCACCCTCCATAAGGTGTTGGACACCTTTGCTGACAGGATGGGGTGATAGACGTCCTTCCACAATTCCTTGAGGTCAAATCTCACGGAGGGAGGGAGGAGCTCAAGGAGTCTTGGGCGGATGGGAGGAAGATCTTGGGGGTTGAGGCGAGTTGTGACAACTTGTCCATTGTGCACAATTGCATGGCGACGTGGGCTGAGGCCAGGGCCTTCTCTTCTGTATGGGAAGGCATGGTGGATCCGCGCGCCTACTCGTTTCAGGGCAAGGAGAGCCTGGTTCCAGTAGGGGGATGAGGATGGTTTTAGGCGATGGCCTGGGTGGTTTGTGAGCCACTCCCCTAATGAGGTCAGAGATGCTCTAGGAAGACCCAGAGCTGCTGACACTGACTGGCGGAGCGCGGGCGCCCATTGGGGCATGGGGGTCGCGTCCCAGCAGACAATCGGCCATAGGAACTTCAGGAAGATTGTGGTGGCGTGGGATCGCGTGTCCAGAAGCCCTAGGCCCCCTTCATTGCAGGGTCGGGCAATGGTTGAGAGGGCCATTGGTGGATGGTTTGAGCCCCAGATCCAACAGCGGAGGAGTACATTGAGCCGCGTATTAAAGGCATCTGTGAATGGGCAGACGTGCGCTAGGAACCAGACTTTGGAGAGGAGGAACACATTGGCCATCAGAGATCAACCCTGAGGGGTGATGTGCCACCGGTTCCAGCTGGCAATCCTGGAGTTAACTGCTACAAGTAGCAATTCCTCATTGTCTTTTAGCGCAACTCCTTGTTGGTTGGTGAGAACGCCCAGGTGACGGAAGGTACCGCGCTCAGGTTCAATACCAAATGGTGGGGGGAAGGTGGGGGAGCCGACCTGTACAACTGTTGTCTTGGAGGTGTTGACCATGGCGTTGGACGCCTTGGTGTACCTCTCAATGGTCACAGCAGCGAGGGCAACATCCCCAGGGCAGCCAAATGCAATGGCAGTGTCATCTGAAAATGCCATGGTGCGTGTGGGGGCTTTACCTGGGACCAGAATCCCTGTTAGCTTGTCCTGTAAGGAGGCCAAGAGGGGGTCAAGGGTGATGTTAAAAAGGATAGGGCTCAGGGGGTCCCCTTGCCGGAGACCTTGTCCAACTGGTACTGCCACTGTAAAACCCATTGGCGCCAGGACTCTGGTGTGGAGCTGGTCATAGAGCGCTGATATCCAGCGCCTAGCTGCGGGCTGGGAGATGGAAGCGGGCCAGGGAAGCATCAATATACTTCCAGGCTACCCGATCATATGCTTTCTCCATATCTAGGAGAGCCACAAAGCCATTCACCTTACGAGAGTTAGCAGTCAAAGTCACGTGAAGGTCATTATAGTTGTCCCCTAACGACCTCCCCGGAATAAAACCGTGCTGGGATGGGGAGAGGCGAGGTGACACCCATTTGGTGATGCGGTTGGCCAGAAGCTTCGTGAAGAGCTTGTGGTCTGTGTTGATCAACGCTTTGGGGCGCCATTTCGCCAGGTTCTCACGGTCTGACTTCTTGTGAATGAGGGTCGTGATTGAGCCTCTGGAGTTGGGGAGGACCTCGCCATTCACCAAGAGTGCAGCGAAGAGGTCGCGGAGGGTTCTGGCTATCACTGCAGGTTCCAGAAGGTACACCTCAAAGGGTATTCCGTCTGGGCCTGGGGCTTTAAGCCGTGGGGATTTCAGAAGGGTTTCCATCACCTCCTGGATGGAAATAGGCGCCAGTAGAGCCTCATCAGCCCGTGGGTCAATGGGCGGCTCTGGAGCCCGCCACAGGAAGTCTTGGATGTCCGATGGGTCCACCTGGGTGGCATGGAAGAGGCTGGAGTAGAAGCGGTGTAGTTCCTGCGTGATTACCTCCTTATCTGAAGTGGTTGTAGTGCCAATCTTCAGTGCAGTAATATCCTGCGCTGTTGACCAGGCTTTCTGTTTCTGAAAGAAGAAGCGGGTGGGGCGTTCCCATTGAGCATAGTAACGAGATGTTGTAAAGTTTGCTGCCCGCTCTTCCTGCAGTGTGAGCTCCAAGCGGAGTGCTTCCTACGCCGCTTCCCAGTCTTCCAACCATCTGGGAGAGGGCGAAGGCTGGCAGTTTCGCTCTAGATGTCTGATTCTGGCTTCCGCCCTTTTTGACTCTGGCGCGAGCTGCAGTCATCTGGGCTTTGGCACAGTTGTAAGCAACGCGGGTGATGCCCTCCTTGGTCACCGCCCATTTAGCCTTGTGGTCAAGCAGGTGGGGTGGGGGGAGGTGAGAGTCTCCCGGATGGTCATAGACAGCTTCTCCTTAGTGAAGGGGTTGTTGAGAAGAGCTGGGGCAACCCTAGGCCAGAACCTACGCGACGGTCTAAGTGTGGTGGTGAGGACAACGGTGAGTGACCTATGATCACTCAGATGGTTGTCACGAGAGATTGGAGAGGAGACGCGGCCAATTAGCAGGGGGCCAATCAGTGCCATATCTATGCGTGACGCTGACTGGAAAGCTCCTCCATCATACCGGATCCTAGTCATGCAACCTAGGCTAGACGCGGAGGGTGGAAGCGCATCTATAAAGCCACTCAGGCGAAGGAAATCCTGGAGGCGACTTGATCCAGGGCGTTCCTTTGATGCAGGGGTAAGAGTCATGGACGCGACTTATGGTTGTGTTGAAATCTCCTAAGAGGACTGTATTCCGTGGGAGATTGAGTTGGAGGAGCTCTTCCAAGAGCCGATTTTGCTCCTGACCTGCATTAGGCAGGTAGATGCTTGCAGCGAAGAAGGAGAAGTCAGGAGTGGTGAGTTTGGCCAGTATGAGGCGGCCACCTAGATATTGTGAAAAAGAATGGGTTTTAACCTGGGGATTCAAAACAATAAGGGCGGCATGGTTTGTCCAGAAGGAGTTGCCTCCAAACTGTTCATTCCATGCAGATTGTTCGTGGGGGAGGATATGGGGCTCCTGGACAGCAACGATGTCAATTTGTGCTGACCTGAAGTTTCAGAGGAGGCGGGCTCTCCGCTTAAAGTCCCGCAACCCATTTGCATTGATGGATTGCAGGGCCAGGGTGCTGCCATGGGGACTCATAGCTGTTCCCCTCCATGTCCTGGGGGGTTGCCAGCGCTTAAACCTGCTGCTGTGAGGCGGCTAGTTTTGAGTCCTTTAGCTTGACTATTAGTTGCAATCCGTGAGGAGCGTCGAGGGTTCTGAGGGGAAGGAGAGGGTGGGGGGGCGGAGGACCCAGTAAGCCAGCCTAGGATGCTGCCCCCGCTCCGTTGCAGGGGAAGGACCTGAGGGTGCTCAATGGTGACCTCCGCGGTGTCCCCATTTGATGAGTCTGAGTCCATATTCACTTCCTCCAACACTTCAAAGGATCCGCGCGAAATGGACTGTGGGGTTGGGGTAGGACTCTTTGAGGTGGCACTTCTACCGCAGGCCGCGAGTTGCCAGTCCATGCTGGTGGGCATAGCTCCATTGGGAGCTGAGGGCTGATGCGATAGATCGCTGGTGGAGGTTGGTGGGGGTGCCGCGGAGCCCTGAGTGGGGGTAGCTGACGAGGGGCACCCTGTGGGAGATGCCTTGCGCTTGGTGAGAGAGGGAGTTGACTCTGGGAGATTGGAGGGGGTGCCCATTGGAAGGGGGGCATGAGCGCGAAGGTATCCCACACCAATAGTGGGGTTAGCTGTTTCAACTGCTAGGCGTAAGGCCTCAGGGGACAGGTCTTGAACGGGAACCCATTGTGTGGGTTGTGGAATTGCTGCTGCAGCCATGTGGGATCGTTTTTGGCCTGGTTTAGGCCCCTGGGTGGTGGCTAATAGGGCTTGTTTTCGAGCTGTGCAGTCACTATACAAGTGTCCAAGGGCGTTACACCATGAACACCGGGGGCGCGCCTGATCAGGGTCGAAAAAAAAGATCTCAGGGCATGCCCCAACTACCGCCACACGAGGAATAACCTCAATGTTACGGGATACAGTGGGGGAGGGTATGAACGACGCCCTAGCAGTGAGAGCTCTTTGAGTGGGAGCATATTAAGAGGGGACGCTAAAGTCCACTGAAAGAACAGACCCAAACTCCATTAAACCACGATGGAGTGCCAGTTTAAGAGACTCAGGATCAACAGTCGTTGGTAGGTTGGAAAAAGTAACCCATGAAATTTTCTCCAGGTGAGAGCGTGTGCGGGAGATGCAAAGAGATCCGCGTGGAATAATGACCTGGAGGGTGGCAGCATGGTCAGCAAGGGCAGCTTCAGTGAAGCCCACATCTATGTAGTGGCCCTCCATTGATTCATGGATGGTGGTGTTAATAGGGAATGTCTCCGCAATCGCTGCAAAGTATGAGAAGTAATCCTCTGTATAGAATTCAACAGGGTTATGCCCATAATAAAGGCGAATTGCGTGGGAGAGGGTTGAGCGAGGTAGAGCTTTTTGCGCTCTAGTTTCGGCCCATTTCTTCTTAACATCAGCAATAAACGCCACTTCACGGGGATCAGCTTTGGGTAGCGTTGGTGCCAGAGGTTTTGCCACGCCCCAGTGGCTCTTTTGGTACGTTTGTGTTTGCTTTGGGCTGCAATTGCAGGTTGAGTGTGAGCTGGTGGATTGGACAAGTTTGCGGAGTTCCCTTGTTTCTGGAATGTTACAGCAGTTGCTGGCGTCATATTAAATTGAGGGGCGGTTTGTTGGGCCTCGCTAAATTGGAGAGGCCCATCCAGATTGGAATTAACTCCAGCCAGTTGGGAGGAGGGAGATGTTTCATCACTTCCCAATCTATTTGGGTAAATTCAGCCCGAGTATTTGCTGTGATTTCGTGGGCAAAACTCACTGGCTGATTAGTGAATTGGTCGTTTTCAGCATATTGAGATAAAGTGCCGACTTGAGAAGTGCCGATTATGGGGTTTAAATGGGACGGGTGAGATTGGAACTGGTGTGAAGTTCCAAAATCCGAACCATTTAAATCCTCATTGGGAAGAGTAGATTGTCCCAATTTGGTGCTTAGTGAACCAGAATGTGCGGCTAATCCAACCTTACATCTGAGGATTTGGGGGCCAGGTAGCTGGGTATCGCCCCTCATGGAGGGAGCCAGAAACACGGCGTCAGCAATAATAGATGGGGCTGAATTAGCTGACACAATGGGGGAGGTGAATGTCTGGATGGGCTAAGTTGCATTCAACTGAGCAGACGCCATTAAAACAGCGTGGGTGATGGCCTCCTTGGTTGGAGGGGGCCCAGCGGGTTGGTGGGAGGCAGCGCACACAGAGCTGTTAGGCGTGCAAGTTGCAGAAGTGCGATCAGGTGAACTGGCGCTAGTTGGAGTAGCTCCAGGTTGGGGGGTGGTGCCTGCTTTCATGGCTGCTGCTTGAGAGCAGGTGATTCTGGTTGACCCTGAGGTGGGTAACCGAGGGTTGCTTCGTTTGGGGGTGGTGCTGGCTCGTTTGGCATAGCCTGCGGATTTTTTGCGGGGTTTCCCGCCATATTTGCTAATAGTTTTCGTAAATCTCTTTAGTGGAGCTAAATTTCAGGCTGAATTGATTTTCGAAAAGTGATGCTTAGCAGAAAGAGATTTTCAAAGAATATAACAAACCCGAAACTATGCCTCTCTAGTTAGTAAGAAAAGACAGAATCCATCGCATAGTGATGTATTAAAACAGCAGAATTCAAAAACCTAAAAGTAAAAGTATTTTTTACATAGGATTGACAATTACCTCCAGATGCTGATTGACTCATAGTACTTCTCTGCTATGGACTTAGTCAGTGGGTGTTAGCAATTAGACCTTGCCTAAGAGGTCTGAGAGAAGTGCACCCCTCGTCACTTAAGAGGTCCTGTTCAAACCAACTCAAATGCCGCAGGGGCTAGACAAGGCCCTGGCTATGTTCCAATGAGTCATGGATGACATCCTAGGAGACTTAAGATTTCCTGTGTCCTAGTGTATTTATACAATATCAACATTTTTTACCAGACTTTTGGTTCTCACCTAACCACCTACGCCATTTATATGACTGACTATGGAAAGCATCCTTGAAATTGAAACCCTTAAAGCGCAAACTTTTCCAGCACAAATATGATTCTTTAGACATAAGGTAATCAATAAAGGTATCCAACCACTTCCAGATAAAGTTATGGTTATACACAAGTTGTCGCCTCCAAAAAGTCTAAGTGATATCCAAGTATTCCTGAAGATGATTGGTTATTAACAGTAATTTATCCCTCATTTTGCTGAACTTACGTTGCCCCTGGCTTATATGTTACGGAAAGAAGTGTCTTTCCATTGAGATCTATTGCAAGAACAATCCTTTATTACCTTATTATAAGTACCAGCCAAATCTCTTGTACTGATAAATACTGATATGATAGGCCCTTTATGCTTTTTACTGATGCCAGATTTGTGGTCATTGGTGCCATTCTGGCGAAGCATGATTATAACCAGTTTATCCATCCAATAGCTGTTTTTAGCAAAAAAAACTCTTCAAATCTAAATGGTTTTATAGTATTGTCGTGATTTTAACCAGATGGAATCCTCCAATGATTAAGCGTTATTTGGAATGATATGAACAATCCCGTTGGAATGGTTTATTGACCGAATTTCCTGTTATTTGGTTTGATAGCTGGTTAGTTGCTCCCCTATTTAGTTGAGCCATAATTAGTATTCCGCCAAGTTTGGTATTTAGGTTCAAGTGGGGCCAATTGGTGGCCCCAAATTTATATAAGGATTACCGGTGACTAATAGGCGAGGATGATCCAATTAAGTATCAGTCAGTGGAATCAGTGATTTTATGCCAACTGCCATTTGTGGTTCGTTGTGGGATTTCTGGTGGAAAGCTGATGTATTTGCTGCCTGATAATTTGATGTTGGCTAATCCAACAATTATGAGTTTGAGGCAGCCAAGGATGTTTCTAGTGCCTTAATCATTATCAAGATAAGATGAGAATAGATGTTGGTGATATACCAGGATATTCTGAGTCAAAGTGAGCGACTGAAGTTGTTTCTGGTGCATTATTAATCATTGAAGGTTGAATCCAAATTAACATTTTTTTAGATTATTTATTTATATGGCTCACCAGCGACTTAAGGCTGAGGATGAGCCAAAACTAATTTGGACATTGGGTAGGACGGAGCGAGAGGGTTGACGCCAGGGAAGAGATAATGTAGAAGAAGAAGTAGAAGAAGAAAGTGAGAAGTGGTTGGCTGGAAAAACCAGCGGAAGAGCCAATAGGTCAGTAATGGGCGCAGTAGCCCTTTTGTAAATAACATAAATACCTGGCGCTTCCTTCTCAATAAATATCTCCCTTTGTCTATTCTACCTTTTGTTATAAGTTTTAATTTATATTGTTAGTTAGGGTTTAGGCTAGGGGATCCCCAAAATGGCGCGGGTGACACACCAAGGGGTTAGCTGGTGCTGCTAGCCCCAACGCCTAAGGTAAAACAGCAAGGGCTGACCAGTCTTCATACTAGTTATCCTGCCAACTAGCAGAGCCCATAGTCGATTTTCCGATAAGTATTACTGAGTGTGAGTGTTTAGCAGTAATATTAGCCATTAAAAACATTTCCATTCCTTCCTCTATGGGCACAATATATGGTAAAAATAAACACGCCTCCCTACGTTGGTTATAATAGATGATGATCTTGATGGTCAACTAGTCTAGTGGGCCTCACAATTCAAAAATATAACTTTCTGATTGTCCCTTGACCTGGAGCCATCCAATAAAAGCTGATGGTCTCACCCGCCTACTCATCCTGACCGTTCTATCTGCTGAGGAGGACCGCCTATATGATATCCTTTGTTACTACAACTTATAATCATTAGAAACCCCTGAGATCCAGAGTGAGCTCAAACAGCAAGTGGCCCATACTCAGATAACCGATGTTATGCTCTATATAGTAAAGAAAAAGTGGCTCCATTATGTCCGCCCCTCTAATTGGACTAAGGTTGTTATGGAAGGGCATACTATTATCAGGCATGGGGCTTTATATAAAACTCAACAATGGTTAAAGTCTTGATATTTGGGACAGAAAGCTCATCTTGATCCAAGAAGTTCTGGATGCTTGTGTCACCTTTGCCAGCTGATAGGCCTAACCCAAGGTTCCAACACCAAGTAGTTGCTCCTTTAGCCCCTTTTTCATATGGTAAGAATTGATATTATAAGTCCTCCGCCTACGGTAGTCCATGGTCACCAGTACATTATTTTGGCCATATATCACCTTACTAAATGGGTTATAACTATATTTGTTTCTATAAAACTCTGTCCAAGCAACCCCTTGTTTTTTTGCCGCATTTCTTCACCCACCATGGTAGTATGATGGCGCTTCTATTGTACAATGGCCACAATTTCACCTCAGTGGTGATTTGAGAATTGATGGACCTATTTGACATCTTTCAGGCATTCGCGCACTTTAGAACCCCTCCTCTAATGAGATGTAGAAAGATTTAAGCATTTTATATCATCTTAAAGAAGATAACTTCCACTGACTTATTATTATTGAATCGCTTTCTCCCAAGTGCTCTGCTGGCCTTTTGGGTCAGCTATCACCAGGCGATAAAGATGTCCCCCTTTAGGGCGCTTTACACCAAAGAACCCCTCCTGTTATTTAGTTTAAAACCCTTGCTGACTTCAACTGCTCCCAAAACTTTATAATCACCTTATGTGCTTTTTTTGGTTGAGATTATATGACTGTAGTACCCAATAAGGATTCTATGGTGCATAATCCTACCCAGGAGATGGGATGCAGAAATTCAATGACCCTCTCTGCTGGTGTACCAACCAGGGGACTTAGTAATGTTCTATCACCATCACCCTAGGGGAAGAAACAGCAAGCTCGTGATGTCTTGGTCTGGTCCATATAAAGTTTTGCACAAGCAACAGCCAGAATACTCAATATTCAGGATAAATAAAAATCTTCATCAACTGAGTACATGGGCGATTTCTCAGAACCTCTGTGCCCCTCTGACAGGATATCAGGGGGGCATTGTCAGAACTCACACTGTGGCTAAAGAAAAATTGAACCAAGTCAAACCTGAATCTCATTAACCTCCAACAATTTAATTCCTGACTCAAGGCTGAAATTGCATCTGACCCTGAATCACCCAATGGAGGATTGGAGATCCAGATGTTAATAAAACCAAGGCTACAAAGAAGTCTCTCTTTAATTCAGGAAAACTACCATGAGACAAAGGAAGATTTATTGTCATGCGGCTCTTCCTGAAGTCCAAAATCACAATTTTCATACCGCTATGGAATGTTTTATGAAATATAAATCTTACCATCTTATAAAAATCCCAAGTTATAATTAAAGCGATTAAATTTTTTGCTTGTATATTTTCTTAATAAACTTCCTAAGTTTTAGATTTTTGTGGGTTTATTCAGCAAGACTTTGTCATCCTGGCTGTTCTGGCCCTCAGCTGTATGTCTTTAAAGATACTACATCTGCTTAAAGAAGCATTAATGCCTAACCTTTTCCTGGCCCTGCTATCCACATTGCTGACACTTCCCTTTATGACAAGGTTTCTTCTATACAGAAACTTTCATGACATGACTACTATATCATGAACACATCAAGTTACCTTTTCTTCCAAGATCAATAAACTTTTACTTGACTCCAGATTTTGGAAAATCAGCTTGATAATATAGGCAGAGACTCGCTGACCAGGTTGCCAAAAATTTATAAATTCATCAGGCTATTAATTCTATGCTCCAGTTACTCATGTTAACATCTGGGCTAAAATTTCAAAAAAATTCAATTTCTTTGATAACAACAACTAGACTCACTTGACTGACTGTAAACTTATTTATTTTTACTGCACGGGTTTATTAATAGTTCATAGGATATGAGGAGCGCTAGTTATATATAGACAACTAGCCAGTCAAATCTCTTCACTATAAGTGGTTTACCTCACTCAGATATTTCCTTACAGAAAAATGGATATTTACCTCTTCAGGCAACTTTAGAAAAAAAGATAAAGGTAACTGATCTGAAACTCGTCCAAGGAAGTTTTTATGACAGTAAAAACTCTCTAATTTCTTCTATTAGAAAATAATAAGGAATATAATAATAAGGGTACAAGTTTATGTGACACAGTGTAATAAATAGAGAAGTGCTAGTGTATGACAACAGCTAGCAAGCCATTCTTTTTATATTTGAAGCTGACCTAAATAAAGGTTAATTCTGCAAGCAGGGGATGGACTGATATACAAAAAAAGAAGTGTTAATGTATGACAAAAGCTTGCCAGACAGTCTTCTTAATACTTGAACATGAACTAAATCATGTTTACTATTACATTCAAGTGATATTTCTTCAACTCAGATATATGAAAGATATGATTGTGGACCTTCGCCACATAATTCAACAAAAAAAACCCAAGAAATACTAGACTGTCCAAGGTTTTTTATCTCTTTATTTTAATAAATCAAGGGGTTTTAAATGGAGGAAGTTCAGTTCTTAAACCTTTGACTGGTACCTCAATAAAACAGCATCCTTTGTCAATAAACTTATCCATAAAGAGTTGCACCAAAAAATTAATTCACCACTTATCCATCCACCAAGTCAGCATCCACCGCTGACTAAATTATGGCCCTCCAAGGGCTGGTTTCTAACAAAGCGTGTTAAATGCCTTTAACTCTAGTAGATTAACCTTTACTGCTATCAGCCATACATAGGTAATGGGACAAGTTACACATTGACTGAAGCCTGCATAACCCAAGCTAACCTATAATTTATGTCATGAAAAGTGTTGTCAACGCTTCAGTAACTCTGAAAGGCACCTTTTATAACTGGTGATAAACCAATTAATCCACATAGTTTTCTAAGTGTCAAGTATTAAATTAATAATTGAATTCACTTATATATATATATTTAAGGATCATACCTAACAAGCCACAAAATGTCATCAAGATCATAGTTAATTCCAAACATTAAGACTAAATTAATGGTTCATAAAGAACATCTCTAAAAAGTAGTTATAAAATATTGATAATACCAACATCCATTGGTGTTTCTTATTAGTAATTAAATTAAAGTAGGATATGACAGATTATTGATATGTATCTGTTACAACTGAATAATGTGAGAATATATAAACCCAACACCACCTTCTTGAAAAACATTCAGATACTGCAATACTCTCAACCTCAACTATACATGCCATCTCTAAGCATGGCATCTCCTTAGAGACTTACTTTAAGGATAAGTATGTCCCTGGTATGGGGAGAATTTAAATCTTCCATTCATATACAAAGGGTCTATGGAGCTAGCCACCAACAGACAGAAAGTTTACCACATCCAGACCTATCTCAATAGTAGTGCTTAGGAAAAATGTGCCCTACTTGTTAGAATTTTAGCCATATGGAATTCTCCAATGATTAAGCGCTATTTGGAATGATATGGCCAATACTTGCATAATGGTTTATTGACTGAATTTCATGTCATTTGGTTCGATTGCTAGTTAGTTGCTCCCTAAATTGGGTTGAGCCAAAATTAGTATTCCGCTGAGTTGGTATTATGTTTGAGTGGGGCCAATTGGTGGCCCCAAATTAGTATAAGGATCATTGGCAACTAATAGCCGAGGATGATCCAATTGGTATCAGTCAGCGGAATCAGTGTTTGATGCTAACTGCCATTGTGGTCAGTTGTGAGATTTCCAGCAGAAAGCCAATGTATTTGCTTCAAACGTTTGCTGCCTGTTCTGATAATCCAATGTTGGTGGATCCAACAATTATGAGCTTGAGGTGGCCGAGATTGTTTCCAGTGCCTCAATTATTATCAAGATAAGATGAGAATAGATGTCAGCGAGATGCCAAGATATTCCGAGTCAAAGTGAGCAATCATAGTGGTTTCTGGTGCATTTATATCAACTCAAAGGTTGAATAAAAATTCAACATTTATTTGGATTAATTATTTATATGGTTCACTGGTGACTTAAGGCTGAGGATGAACCAAAACTAATTTGAACATTGGGAAGGATGGAGCAAGATGGTTGACTCCAGAGAAGATAATAGAGATGATGAAGAAGAAGAGAAGCGGTTGGCTAGAAGAACCAGCAGAAGAGCCGATAGGTTGGCGATGGGCGCAGTAGCCCTTTTGTAAATAGTATAAATACCTGGTGCTTCCCTTTCAATAAAAATCTCCCTTTGCCTATTTTACCTTTTGTTATAAGTTTATTATTTATTTTGTTGGTTGTGTTTAGGCTAGGGGATCCCCAAAATGGCGTGGGTGACACGCCAAGGGGTTAGCTGATGCTGCTAGCCCCAACGCCCAAGGTAATATGGCAAGGGCTGACCAGTCTTCATACTGGTTAGCCTGCCAACTAGCAGAGCCCAAAGTCGTTTTCCTGACACTACTAAAAGTAATGCACTTCCTGGTATCATGTAAAGGCCTACCTTACCAAAAGATTCAGTAGCAACTTAACACTATTTTATTAGAAGCAATATTTTAAGAAGATGCATCCAAAAATGGAAAATCCTATACCAACATTGGTAACTGTTTCTATTAGGAGTCCAGGCTTTAGCCTCCTGTGACAAGATACTTTGTATGATGCCATAGTCACTGTGGTATCCTCTTTATCTTTTGACTGACATATTGTTCTCCATTTCTAAGGAGTCAAGAAGCTTTTTAAAAATTCCTCAACATTAAGGAAGCAATCCTGGATCTTCCCCAACAAGAGAAGCATCATGCCCTATCTAATTAGGGATCAAAATCTCATATCCAAGCCTTTGAAGAAACCTGAAGGCTTAATCTAGATGTGATCCCAGAGTGTATTGTGGATTTTTCAATAGCAAGGAAAGCCAAAGCTGGAAGAAGAAATCATATGAGGCATAAAAAGGCATCAGTCTAGGGTGAAAGAATCCCTATGCTGATGAATCTACGCCTTAATAACCTACTCAGAATTCTTCAAACCCTGGTTGCTTCATTGTATCAGCTGCTGATGGACTTAATATTCTTAACACTATAGTTGGAAATAAAATATTTAGCTCATCTTAATCTTATTTTGGTTAAACTCAATAAATCCCACAAAAAGCCTAATATATCATGCTATCTATTCAATCACTCACTTTAACTCCAGTTTCACTTATTTAGAGGTAGTGGTGCATAGGGTGAAGGTCCTGGCTATTGTTGACATCAGTCTCCCAGTCCACTTTATCTCCTCCTTCCTGATGAAGTGGATTAAGTTCACCCTAATTGTAATAATACCTTCGGGTATGGAACCACTGGAACCTCCTGAACTAGATCCCTCATGGTTTACTGGCCATTGCCATTCAATTTGGGTCCCTTGTAGTGTCTGCCTATCTACTTTCCTGGACAATATAAGCTACAATCTTACCATTGGATCACGGTTCCTAGTTGAGTTTAACACCAATATTAGTCATAAAGATCTTTATTTCTCCATAGTATAGTATCGCGTCCCATTCATCATTCAGAACCTTATTAAGAAGAAAGGGGGGAAAAATCACGCAGTTTCCTGTTGGTACATCCCAAGTCCACTAAGCATCTAGAATACCGAGTAATGGGCTAAATACTAGGTTACCTCCATCCACCATTGATGATCAAGAAGGAATGTACATTTTCTTTGTCAATAAGGTTGTCATTAACCCTAAATCTCATGTACTTGTGGAAACGGGAATCTAAGTCACTATACCTGTGGCTCATTTATTGGTAATTATAGTGAAATTAATTCTTCTACACGTGAACCTCTGACTTGTCCAGGAATACTCTAGCACATGTATCAAAGACCTATTACCATATTGATGGCCAATCCTACAAATCAACCCCATATTGTGACTTAAAATTATCTGGTAGCTTACGTCTGCAATATACCAAGTGACTAAATTGGCTCCATCTCTGGCTATAGATATCTGGCTGACTTTGAATTTGATGAACCCTTTTATCATAGTGCAAGTGGAGAGAAAGTTTGGTGATAGTTTATTCTCTTGAATAGTAAACGCTTGGCATATTCCTTATTGAGGAATAGGTTGACATATTTTCTAAGGGCTCTGGTGATTTATAAGGTGATGAAGGGTGTCCAACACAAGGTGCATACTGGTGATATTAAACCCAAATTGTGAAGACCCTATCAAAAATATAAGGGTGAAGAAGCACAAGTGACCAAGAAATTGAAATAGTTATTGAAAGATAGCATCTTAAAGCTGTCTCAGAGCACATAAGCTCTTCCCTATTATTAGTTTACAAGAAAGAGTGAGGAATTTGTGTCATAATGGATTAAAGGTGTCTAAATGAAATAAATTAGAAGTTTAACTAATTCCCCTTCTCATATCAATTTCACCTTCTGATCTTTAGCTTTACCCAGTTTTTTCACTATGGATTTTGCCAGTGGATTTTGTAGATCAAACTTGCACCTGAAGACAGAGAGAAATGCACACTAAGTTCTTTTTAAGGGTATTTTAGATGACCTACATGTCACAGTGGTTATATACCGCCCCTGCAACTTTTCAAAAGGCAATGCATTTTAAGCTTGGAGATCTCAAACTGTCTTGAGTAATAATTTATCTATACAATTTTACCTTGTTCTTCAGCACCTTAAATGAACAGCTTCAATACCTATGAGAAGTATTTGACTTTATACAAGCAGCTTCTTTAAAATAAAGCCTAGAAAGATTGTTTTTCATGAAGAAAATTGAATTCTTGAGCCATAAGGTTATGCATGAAGGGTTCTCTCCAATTCCTAAAATGGTCATTGCCATACAGAAGATGTTCTGGCCTAATGGCTTATGCAATATACAGGTCTTTTTAGGAATGGCCAGTTACTAACAACAGTTCATTCCTCAAATTGTGGAGCTTTGTAAGCCATTATTATTCCTACTAGACAATTAGATCCTGCTCCACTAGGAAGAATCTAAGGAATAGGCTTTCGACTCCCTTAGAGACGCCTTGATGTCAGCACCTATATTAGTCAACCCCAAATCTAATAATCCAATCATCTTGATCATGGACACCTGTGAAGTCACAATCAGAGAAATATTGAACAACTGGACTCCAGTCAAATTGATCATCTTAACGTTTACTTCAGTAAGACTCTAACTAAGGTGGAAAGAACTTATAGTTTTAAAGAACACAAGTGTTTGCTGTGCTATTTACCCATAAAGCATTATCACCCCTTACGTTATGGAAAACACTTCACATTTCAACCAAACACGCGTCACTCAGGTGGTTACAACAAATGAAGGATCCCAATGGGAAATTTACTTAACGGGCCATTAAGTTACAATATTATGATTTTTCTATTGTGAACTAGGTGAAATCTATCCACCAGAGTTCTGATGGGCTATCCCACTTGTCAATACTAAACTTTCTATGTTTTTGTTAAAGATCAGGCTTATGAGATGATTGGATGACCCAGGTTGTGGGATCAAGAGGCCCCTAAGTCTCAAGAATGAGTAAGACAAATGATGGATCAGACCTAAGTTGAAGATAAGCTACTTTAAAAAGCGTAGGGATTGTGTGGCTACTTTATGATCGCTCTTTTCGGACCTTGACCATCCTGGAAGTGCATACCATTAAAGCTATGGTCCACTGCAGAAGCCCTACCAGTGAATTTAAGGATTAATGTTACTGGGATTTATGGGCAGCTCCATCCATGATGTCATTGACTCCGCCTCATTTATTAAAGTCAAGGTCTTTCTAATTTAATATTTCAGCATCAAGCCATTTTGACGACTTCACTTTTTTCTAACATTAGTATTGATGTAATTGGACCATTGTCTATCACTATGTATGGATACTTATACACTATCCCATCCATTGGTCACTTTACAAGAAGGGCTGAAACCACATCTGTAGTCTTTGTCCCTACTAAGGCCACTGCCTCATTCAGGCTTAAACAAGTATTAATAAGCATGGCATCTTATAAAGTTCTCCTGTTGGACAATGGTACAAATTTTATGTCACTGCTGTAACCTATCAATGATTTTACCTTTCAATCCTCTATATCCCCTTATCAACATTCCAATAATTGGGCCATGGAATGAGCTAATGGTACGCTTATCTCCATTCTCTGTGTTGGAATTCTGGCTAGATGGGGTTCTTGCTAGGTGCCCTCCAAAATTAAATGGTAGGGCAGACTGAAGTATGCTTAGTATGGTGCGCTGCCCAATAAAAAGGGGTCCAAAGTTCCCCCTAAGTTTACCAGCCTCAACCCTTAGTGGAGAAGGGATGTATTCATTAAATTAGATTTAATTAATATAAATTAAATTAGATCAGCTATAGTAAGGTAAATGATACTACAAAAAGGTTTAATAATGTAATGGATACGATTTATTAAGAGCCTTAAAATAGTTGAACTTTTAAGTTTGATAGTGTGAGGCCAGCGCATCAATTAATTTACTTGTGTGCCTGCTCTCATTATGTTTGCGGAGCATAAATGCTCAATACATTGAGGCAATGGATATTGCCAAAATAATGAAACCCCCCCCCATCTATACCTCCTCATTATATATGCTGCTGATTCTCTGACCCCCATGTTGTTTGGTATGGTCCATCATTTGAAGCGGGTGCCAGAAAAAAATTTCCCTAAAGCTTCTCCCCATTTAATATGGCTTACTTGTCTGACAGCTGAGGTGATATTTTATAAAATTTTTATTTTTAATAATCCCTTTTAATTGGCTTATTTGCAAATAAAGATCCGTGGAGGGCCCCCTTTTTTGGGTTGGCCACCATTAGTGCTATAAAAGGCTATTAGTAGGAGGCGAGAGAATTTATGAAAATCAGGGGGTAAACTCTAAGTGATGGAGGGCAATCAAATGCCTTACTTAAAAGAAACTATTGACATTGGGTGCCAATTAATAATATTAATAATAATTCATAACGAATAATAGTAAATTAGTGATTATTTCCTCAGCTTAGGTAGCCAGTAATCATTAGACTTGATCATTATCAGTATTAATCCTTAATAGTTTTGGGAGTGTTAAACCACTTGTAATAATAGTAATTGTTATAGAGGTTGATCCCTAATACTTCGAATTAGCTTAACACAAGATAATGGGGAGCTTTATTTGGCATTTGCTAAGAATTAAATATTGCCAAGTCATGACCCCTAGTAAGAGGCTTCTCCCAGCAAAGGGTGATGCCCAACATTCCTTAAAATGGCCCAAAACAATCTGTCTTAATGGAACAAATATCTACATGAAGCTCCGATGCCTTACCAAATATGCTATCATTGGGTTATTAGTATTTTCCCTTTCTGAGATCTATATAGTTGTGACCCATGCTACCATCTAACGTCCATCTCATATTGGAGATTTCACTCCTAACGCAAAAGATCTAGCTATTAGAAGACTGGCAGAGGATATTTTTGTAGGCTCTGGTAATGAAATTCAAAGGGGTTATTGCCCAAAGAGAAAGTGAATAAGCCAAAGCTAGGAAACCGGCATACCTGAATATCAATTAGGAGACTTAGTACTTTTTTACTACTACAAACTGGAGGAAGATCATATAATCTAGATGTATTGTAGTCTTGAACCTACTGATTGATATATTGCTATGGCCTTGAATACTTCATTGCCTCTATTGATATAGGGTCTGTGTCTAATAGAGTCCATGGAAGGTTTACTGAGTTATGTACCCCTTCAACAAGATCTTAAGGGGGGTATTGTTGGGTAAGACCAAGTTCAAGACATTTCTGGATTTTAACAGAACCAATGAAGTTTTGTCACTTAATCAGAAGAAAGTACGCTCAAAAATATATTGATTAAACCCTGACATCTAATGGCCTAAAGGGTATGATTGCGTCCAAAAACTCTAACATTAAGTACAAAGTATATAATCCACACACAAACTAAGGACAATGCTCATTTGAGGAGTAAAAAAGATCTTGCTGATCAAAAGGACTAGTATCCAGAATAAAGGCGTGTCCTTTTGAAGAATGTACAATTACATTTTTTAAGTAAACAATTTATGCTTTTACTCTATCTTAACTGTCTTTAATTATTGCCAAAGTACATTTTCTCTAGTGGCAAATAATCTTATTAGGAAGCTGCTGATGCTATTATGACTAATTATCATTTAGCCATTCAAGGAACTGGATATAAAATCCAGAAACCTTGAACAGCGGTCATCTAAAAATTTGGGCCACAAGTGGATAGGTCATATTGTTCATAAAAACTGTGATACGCCTATTACCAGCTGAATATAATCTCAGATATATAATCTTTGCGGCTTTCCATAAGAGCAGACTTAAACTCTTTGAGGTCCCCTCTTGAGACTAATAAAGTCTTACCTCGTAGAAGGGATACCTGTTTTAGAAGTGGAGTATATTGTTGCATCCCAGCGTGTAAAGAGACAGCTTTAGTAACTTGCATCTTCAATAGTCTTTAGTAAATATGAGAATAGCTGAGTTCCTCCTGTGACTGTACCATACACAGTCAATCAATGCTATTCATACATTTTACTGATGCTGATGGCCCTAAGTCAACCCCTACTATTGCTACCATGAAATTACCACCATTATATAATAATTAATCAATTTATAATGCCCCTGAATGGGGTAGTTCTTCAAAACTAAAGAACTATTAAGCCAGTTGGGAAAAGAAACATTCATCTGACTTGGCGGAGTATAGACTTTTTGAAATACTCAATGGGCTGAACCTATAAGTTAAATCCATAACCTGTCTTTTTAACTGCTATCTAACAACAGATTTATTTATTAAGAAATTAATACCTTTTTATAACATATAGGAGTACTATAAAATACCAGGGAATAACTGGGATATGATTAATAATTGTTAGCTCCTAATTCTACTTAATTTGATAGGGTTTTATAATCATTTGTGATTTTGATATGATAAAGTATATGAACCTTATAGATGGATTTGGTGGTGAACCTCAAATTAATAAAATTAAGGGATAGTAAATATATAATACAAATAAATAAAAATATATATAAAAATAAATAAATTCATAATAAATAGTTAAATAAATAAATAATAGGACACACATGATTTAGGCTAAACCCTTATTAGGGTAAAGCTTAACAGATCCCCCTCCAAGCCTAGACTGGGGCGGCAATTGTTTTTCTATGTGAATATGAAGCACACACTAACATATGGCTAGTATTTGGTTGTTTGAGTTATGGTAGGTCTATTCCATGCAGGTGTGATTCAGTTTAACATATACTGGAGAGATTCCAACTTGGGAAAGTGAACCAAGTAAATTAGTATCATTAAGCAGTGTAAGTTGCAGGACTCTTCTAGTTAATCCAAGAGGATGGATCATAATAGTTGGCAGTGTGTAGAAGCATCGCCAAGAGGCAATAAAATCTGTAGCCAATATTAGTTTAAGTTGACTAGGTTAAATTATAGGGAATGATCCAGGTGACTGTATTGCGTTAGAAGAAAATTGCACAATGGTAGGCTTAAGTAGTGTGGAAGATGCAGTTGGTTCTTCATTAACATCTACACGAGTAAGCTGGTGAGGGCACATGTACCAGTGGTAGAACAGCAAACCAGTGGTGATGGCAAAGTTTAGCGCACCTTTACTGAAAATTCTGATAATTGATGCAACTGAGGTTTTAGGCTTTGGTAATCCATACCATACAATGGTATCATGGTTGCCAACAGAATTCATGCCCTTGAAATAAAGTCTTGTTAGAAAAGCAAGGTGGTAAAACTTAATAATCTGTGCTAGAGCGGGGCAAAAAAACACATTTCCAGACTGTGAAGCATGGGTGGCAAACTCACGGAATAAAGGTTGAGGATGGGTTGAGCCACAACAGCCTTTTTCAATAATATACTCAAGTAATCCAGTTGATTAGTATACCCACAGTAATTCATGAAGCACGTTGGAAAAAGCCTCTCCAGATAGACACACAATGAATGAAACTTTCAGTATGTAGAGTTTCAAGGTGTTTGTTAATATCAAGATTTTTTATTAGTAAAAGGATTTTTTTAAAGTGCTTTTTGGTAAAACTCAAATGTCAGATGAGAACAACTTGATGCTTACTGAGGGCATTGAATATGACCTGACCCAAACCTGGTTCTTCATTTGATATCTTGGGAAGCATGAGAAACTTGTGCCAGGTATAAGGGCTCCACGCGTTAGATTTTTATACTCTGCCTCAATATTGGAAAATATTGACGTAGCTATTAATAATAGTCTTAATTGGAAGTTTGTCAGCCCAGGAAGATCCTTGAGTTGGATTTTAGCATGGGCATAGTAATTTGGAAAGAGTACCAGCACCAGATGCAGCAAGTGATCTGGCGGTGTAAAAGAATCATGGTAAAGCGGTCACAGATATACAGATCAGCATACCACCCCTTAGCCTCGTTACAGATATGAGGAAACCAAGGAACAATAATGGCTATGAGAAGTGGCGTGGTCATTGTAGCTGGTATTATTAGTTGGATGACCTGTGCCACCTTATAAAAACCATATTGGATTTGAAACATTAGGCTCTGCTTATTTAAAGTTTTTAATTTAAACCCAATTTGTTAATAATTATATAGAATAGACTAAATCAAGTAAAAATAAAGTTTACAATAATGTCAACGATATGATATAATCTGATCAGAGGGCGAATTGCTTGGTGTGCCCAAGTAACCCACCAGAACAGTGTAGGGCTTTGGCAAAATCATATTCACATTACCTAATCAATTAATCAGTGGCGGCAGGTAAAATGAAATTAATAGTCTTTTCTGAATTTCAGGGGATTTGGATGCTCTCTGGTGCTTTACACCCTGAATTTCAACAATGTTTGCAGGAGAAATTTCACTCTCTAATGATGGTGTAAATAATTTTCAGGGAACTTTTTATAAACTGATGTTTAAAATAATAAAACTTTTATTTCAATAAAAGATTGACTTTTATAAGTTATTTATTAATTTGTTGTGAGGGGGTCAAGAAGTGAACCCTAGCACAAACTTGAAGCTTGGTATTTAACCAACTTGAGTGCTAAAGCAAGGTAGACGTAAAATTTAATATCAGCTTCAAACCTATTTTAGTAAATATGAGTGTTAACCTATTAAGTCTTCTAAAACTCTCCTTGCTTTAATGAAACGGATGATGGAGAGTCAATAGTAGGTTGAACAAGTCAGAAAGATATGATATATGAGCCACTTACCGTGAGGGAAAATAGTTGCACCTTGTATGACCCCCTCTAAGCCTATAAAAGGGGGTGGTCTCTACTTAGGTGTTTGAAGTAGATTAGATGTGGACCAGGTAAGAACATCGTATGGACTCCCCTGATTTCACCGCATAGTTGGTGCAATCCAACTACCCAAACTCATGCTAATTGGCCGAGTAGCATTTAAAAAAGTATTACCCCAATTTGAGGGGTTCTACTGAGAATTTTCCAGGGTCTTTTAGCTTATATGGTTATTATTTTCATATGAAACACATTTCTCACAATATCAACTTGTAATTGTCCAACTTACCCCATTTAATAGTGTTAGGGGGAGAATAAGGGCTCAAGATCCGGTCATGGACTTGGTTGACAGTAACTCCAGTAGCAAGGGACTTTGTTGGAGTACTCATCCCCTAATGTATAAGTGACTATAAAAGGTCCTTCTCAAATAGACCTGAGCTTCTCACTTCTGAGAGTGATACATTGTGTTAATACATCACCAAGTCTGACACTTAAAAGGAAAAGAGCGGCTTCCTATGCTCATTTGCAGCCACACCTTCTTTAATGACTTTTTGGCTAGGTTTTTCATGACATCAGACTGCATCTGGATGATGTGTTGTGACAATCTTTTTGGGGCTTTTTCAGGATCATCTGTCCTGACATAGAGGACGTTTTTTGATAACAGGGCTGGTACTCCTGGTTCCCGATCATATTATAAGTGGAAAGGAGACATTAAAAGGTTTCAATAGTAGCTGATATGGTAGGCCATGAGGGCACTAGGTAAGAATTGTTTCCAGTGTAGGGGATCTTAGCTGACCATCTTTTTTAATATGAAAACTAGGGTTCCATTTGCCCTTTCCACATTACCATTCATGGAAGGGTTGTAGGGGGCTGAGAAAAGCTGCGACGTCTCCATGGAAGTAAATAAAAGCTTTACCACCTGTGAGGCAAAATCTTTCCCATTGTCACATATTAGGACCTTGGGAAAACCATGTCAGGTGAGAATATGTTTATGGAAAAAGGTGGCAGTAGCTTTGGCGGTCTGGGCAGGAATAGCAACCGCTTCAACCCATTTGGTAAAGTGATCAATGCCTACCAAGATATAGTGATTTCCACTGGAAGTCTGAGGTAGCGGAACTATCACGTCCATTTTCTTATTGCATGAAATGGTTGTTGAGGTGTGGTGGGTTGGTATTGATACTTAAATCTGTAGCTGTATTGCTTCTTACAGATTAGGTAGGCATCTAGCAATTCAATGATAGACTCCATAATTTCCTAGTAGTACTAATCTTCTCCCCACTCATAAGTTTTGTGCACTCCAATGTGCCCCAGAATAGATTGGACCTCTATGATTATGGGGACTCGCTCATAAGTGGAGATAAGGCAACCAATTCCCCCCGACTTTGTTACACAACTTCCCGCTTTCCACCTTGGTTTTGTAGGAGTGTTGAACTACCATTTTCTGGACGGGTTCATCCTCATCTTCCCAGGCGTCAGGGGTCTTAAGGAGATCATACAGCCTCTCAGCTTCACTATTATCCAGGTGAAGAATAAACAGCTGATTCAAACCATCAAAGTTCTTATGGTGTGTTCTATCCCAGTGCTCAATCTTAATATCATAGTGTTGGAACTTTAAGGCCCACAGAGCCAACCGCCAAGGGATCCTTCATATTTTATAACTACTTCAGGAAGACGTGGTCAGTGATCATAATGAAGGAAGTACCATATAAGAAAGGGCGGTAATATTTTATAGCCAGAAGGACCGCAAGGCACTCCTTTTAGGTGACACTGTAATTATGTTCTGTTTTGGGTAACGTCTTGCTGAAATAGGAGACGGGATGATCCACACCAATATCATCCAATTGAGCCAAAATGGCTCCATCTGCGTAGTCAGAGGCATTGGTAATCAAAAGGAAAGGTATAACATAATCAGTGTGGCGCAGGATAGGGCGCTTTTGCAACAACTGCTTTAGCATCTTGAAAGCGGTCTTTTTTCTGCTTTTCAAATGAAAAGGGACATTCTTAGCCAATAGTCATACAAGAGGCTCACTCATCTGGGCGAGCTTGGGGATTAACCGGTGGTAATACCTCATCATACCCAAGAATACCTGAATATCATGCAGGGTATTGGGAGCAAGCATTTTGGATATAGCCTCAACCTTGTCTTGGAGGGGTTGAGTCTCTCCTTGTAAAATGTCGTGACCAAAGAAATCAATTTTATTATGGAAAAGTGCACTTGGAGGGCTTTATTAATGTTGAACTGATGCAAGCGTTAAAGTCTTCTTTAAGTTTAGCAAGATTGTCATTAAAGGTCTTAGAAAGAACAGTGATGTCATCAAGATAAACGATGAAGCAACTTATCTTAAGTTACTGAAAGATAGGATACACGGCTTGCTGAAAAGATTTAGTAGCGTTTCACAACCCCTGAGTTAGTTGGGTGGGCTGAAATAGGTTTTCGCTGCAAATAAGAGCGCATTTTTCCTGTTCTTGGGAGAGAGGTCCATCTGCCAACAGCCGCTGGCTAATTCTATAGCTGAGAATAACCTAGATACAGAGAGCTGTTCTAGGGCATCGTCAATGTGTGGGATAGGATAGATATCCTTCTTTGTGAGGTTGTTTAGCTTGTGGGAGGCCATCACAAGCCAATGACCACCATTTTTCTTTATTATAGGGAGAAAAGTGGACGAAAATGGCTTTTTGATGGTACCAGTATCCCAGAGTCATATAGCTGTTTAAGCTCCACCCTCATCTGGAGCTCCTCAACTTTTGATTTACATTAAGGTTTGGATCATATGGTAAAAGCATCCCCAACATCAATAGTATGACTCCAACCTTTCATATGACCATATTCGGCCTCAGCTTTATGGAATATGTAGCTGTAGGCATCTAGCAAGGCTTGGACCTTTTTTAGTTTTGCAGAGGATAGTTCATCGGAGATATGAATGTCAGCAATGTACATAACGATTTGTCAGCAGGTAGGCTCAAATATGACATAGACCTGATGCAGTGGGCCTGATTTATCTCCTTAACTGGGATCAGCAGACCTTTCCTAATCTCCTGTTGTTTCTTTACGACCATGTCCTTACTGGTAAGATTCCCCAGTAGTATTACTGATAGGTTGTTGGTAGGCTGGGTCTAGGATGCCTGGTAGTACTTGAAGCTCTAAGGGACTGATTCCATCAATGCTAGTTATGTGCAACGGAAAATTGTGGGGAATTTGCAGGGTAAAATTGGTGTTAATCACTTTTGTTAACCCCCTTAAATCACAACTATTTTGCTGCATAAAACGGAATTTCCTCAGGGCGTCCACTGATTCAGGATAAATTTTGGTATTTCACCCGCTGTCATGTAGCGTATAGATAAGGCGGAGAGATTATACTCAACCATGAAAGCGTATTCCTTTTTATAAATCTTATTATTGTCCAGAATCAGGGGAACCTTGTAGTCAAGCAGTGAGAGATATCCCAGCTTCAGTTTAATAATCCCATCATACTTGAGTATAAACTGGGTACCAATAAGCATGTCATAGGTATTGTTGGTTAAAGCCACCACGGGGGCCAAGAGGAGGAGTTTCCCAAAATGGTTGGGTAAAGAGGGGTAGGCCCCAATAGTGCAAGTGTTGGTCGGATCAGCAGTGACAAAATCATTTTTATAGTCAAGGTTAATAACCAGCTTAATTTTGTTCATAGCTTTAATAATATAACGTTCACAGGGTATCCAGTGTTAAAGATAGCAATGACTTGTATTCTGTTGACAACAACCTCAACTTTGGTTAAGGTTCCCCCAAGTAGTGGAGAAGAGTGAGGACCTCCTTCAGCTAGAGAGCAGAAGCAAGTCATTTGACAGTTTTAGGGTTTTTATCTCGGATAGACTTCAGTGTATTCACACTATGAGTGGATTGGATCATCGTGGCAATGAGCTGGTCAGCGTTACTGGTGATATCATTAATCTCCAGGCCTCTCAGCACCTGTAAAAAATATGTTTTGCGGGGTGTCCTATCCATATCCACTCTTTCTGTGTTCAACCTGTCAGGTACCTCCACTTCAATCGTGGCTCCTAAACATAGTGACCAGAATTTTCACAACCCCTTCAGACTCATTATCAGAGGGGTTTTTGATGAACATCAGAGAGTCCTTAGGACTGGGGGTAGTTTCAGGGCAAACCTCGTCGCAGGGGAAGCCCTGAGGCCCTTCAACACTACTCATTTTTGGAGGAAGCGCTTTATTTGTCATGGCTCTATTTATGACCTTTAAAGTAGCGGGTTTGGAATTCCCCATGGCTACAGACACCAGACTAGAGTTGGTGGGAGAAGAGGTCAAGGGAGATAGCGTCTGAAAGGTGGTTGCTTTAACTATGCCAACTTTAGGTCAATCAGCGGCTGTGTGCATTAGGAAGCAGTCCTTTTAGCCTTTGTGACCTTATCATTTAACTCATTTTGGCGGGGCGAATGTCACCTGAGAGAGAGGTTTACGCTTTAGAGCAGGCTTTGAGGCCACTTGTAGAGGCTCATTGGCTGACAAAAGATGATATTGGTGGCAAGGTGGGGGCAGGGAGCGCTGCCCCGTTGATGATGATGCACTCTGACTTACTAGCTTAAGAACCTCATGTTGGCTGGATGGAGGAAGATCAAGGTTAAGCTGCACCGCAGGTGCTGGCAGAGATAGTAACCAGCATAGGGGGGCCCTAGGAATCATCCAAGCCTCCTTCAGCGAGGCTATGGTTGAGTGATACCTAATGGTTAGAACCTGGGGTTTGACCTAATACCTAAATTAGCTTCAGCGTTATTATTTTGCAACCTTCAGCAGAGCCTACTTGATATCACAGATAGTCCGTAGGTGGCGTTTTACAAAGATTAGATGATAAGCTATAGAAAAAGAGAAGTTAAGCCAAAAAGAATGACCGCCAGAACGTCATCAAAAGGTAACATTTTAGTGAGCATAAGAGGGTGGGCTGCATTGTAAAACTGATCAACAAAGTTAATACTGATTCTTCATCAAGTAGACTTAGGAACATAAACGCCTGTTTTTTCCTACGCAAGCTCTGCATAAAAATGAATTCCTCAATGAGCGCTTTATTTACCTCTGCATAAAAGTTTTGATGGTGTCCAGATATAGGGTACCATCACCTCTTATGCAGAGCGGCTGAGGCAAGGGAGTATATGCTTTATTTTGGGTATTGGTTGTCCCTTTCATACCAGCCTCATAAACGAAGATTAATGAGGCAATGCTACCCTCATCTGGTGTAAAAAGGTCCCTGAAAGGGGGTTTGATGATAATCAGTGCAGCCTCATGAGAGGCTTGGCAAACTCGATGTTCAGATATTTTAGGACAGGACAGTGCGCTGGCTAGTTGCTGTTTAAGAGCAACTATACTGGTTTTATTTTTAATGTGGAGTAAGAGGAGGGTTACTCACTTGAACGCCCTCCATTTTTGTTGCATGCTTGTGGTATACAGGTCCCACTGTATTGAGCACCACTTGTTGTTCAAGGGATTTGGATGCTCACTGGTGCTTTGCACCCTGAATCTCAACAATGTTTACATGATATTTTTCACTCTCTACTTCTGGAATATATATTTTCAGAGGCCTTTTTATACTACTGATGTCTAACATAATAAAACTATACATTCAATAAAGGGGTGATTTTTATAGGTAGTTTATTAATTTGTGGCGAGGGTCAAGAAGTGACCCCTATCACAATCTCGCTGCTTAGTATTTAAGATAAGTTGAGTCCTAAAGCAAGGTAGGCATAAGGTTCATTATTAGCTTTGAGCCAAATTTTAGGAGATATGAGTTTTTGACCTATCAGATCTCTTTCACTCGCCTCATTTTAATGAAAAAGCTGATGGATGGTCAAGAGTAGGTGAGACAAGTACGTGAGGCAAAGATCTGATTAGTTGATCCAATCACCATGAAGGAAAATAGTTGCACCTTTTATGACCACCTCCAAGCCTATAAAAGGGGGTGGTCTCCGCTTTAGTGTTTGAAGTAAATTAGAAGTATGCCAGGTAGGAACCTCAGATGGACTCCCCTGTTTTCATCACATAGTCGGTGCAATCTGACTACTCAAACTCAAGATAATTTTCTGAGAAGCTTTTACAAAAATGTTACCCCAATTTGAGGGGTTCCACTGGAAATTGGGCAATTTCTTTTGGCCAATATTATCCTTATTTTCATCCAAAACACTCTTCTCACAATATTGGACTTTTAATTGTCTGACAGTTCTCAGTGAAGTATGTGACCACTAAGGGACTTTGCAGG
Source organism: Massospora cicadina (assembly GCA_022478985.1). Lineage (NCBI taxonomy): Eukaryota > Fungi > Entomophthoromycota > Entomophthoromycetes > Entomophthorales > Entomophthoraceae > Massospora > Massospora cicadina. The sequence goes on along the minus strand of JAKSZP010006647.1, from coordinate 14,013 downwards.
TCATTTAAACTAAAGCTGATATTTTTAGCACTGTTAAGTCCTAGAAGGTAATTGTCAGCAATGGAAGTGATTAATCTTATTTCAAAGAAGCAATTACCTAAGATCACTTGATGCATAAGATTATTCTCCCATTATAGTAAAAAAAGCTAATAATTTGTGCATCCTTATTAGAGGGATACTGGCTGTAAGAAGTGTTATTAAATTATTAATTAGCTGTTGAAGTTCATGTGGGTACTCAAAGACTTTACAGGTAGCACCATTTTTATTGGCCAGTTGGAAGCAAATCATCCAACTGACCCAAAGGAGTCCAGTCTTTTTAAAGTGCCTGGTAAGATGAACCTAAAGGTTAGATCCTAAACCTGGCTTTTTTATATGGTAGCGAACAAAAATATTAAGTAAGAAATGTGATGTTTTATTAATCAAAATGGAGTGCTAAATAAAGTACTAGGGAAGATCTGGGATATGATTAATAATCTATAGTTTAAAATAGCACAATCTGATGGGATTGCTCGCCCATTTGTAATCTAATTAATAATATTTTCAGACCTTATAAAATAGGTCTGGCGGCAACTTATACAAATAATATTAAGGTATATTTTTGATGATAAAAAATAATAATAGGACATCATAGATTGAGGCTTCACCTTATTAGAGTGAATCCTGAAAGGTAATGTCATAAATAATGGCTTAATGTCAGGTGTTGACTGTAAAAATAATTATGAAGATACTATATCTATACCCACAAAGGTTGCCATACCTGATCTCAAATAAACCCTAGACCAACTTTTTGTGTGAGACAGTTGTGCCCAGTTTTGGTATGAAGGAGTCTACAAGTGATTCTCTAAATATTGCAACTACGGCCTTATATCTGAAAAACTATTTAGTGAGAAAAAATGGATTATTAGTAATTTTTATCTACACAGAAACTTGTTTGGTTTACTTTATTCATGACTACCAAGTTTGGTTCCATATACCTTTAATCTCAGTTCAAGTTATATATACTAAAGATATTGCACAACCATAAAAAGTAATTTGGTGTCATTGGTTAAGATGAGCGTAGTATCAATACTTAAGAATGAGACCCAAATGTAAAATCCCTTTAATAATATATTCTTTATGTTTAAATTCTTTGTTGGCCAACTTACTATCATCAATAGAACCATTGCTGAATCTAACTATGCTTTATGAGTTTGGTTCATGCCTTGCTCTGGACCTCATAAAGGAGGTCATAAAAAATCAGAGCCATTTTGTACTTTCTGAATTAAATGAAAATCAATTCCCGCTTTCATTGATTCTAAATTCTCATTATTGAATCCCCTCAGAGTATATACTACAACAACTACCAAAAGTTGATATATACCCCTTTAGAGTCTATATAACTGGTCAACTAACATGAACGTTATTGGCTTTCTATTTGTTGTTGTTACTTTGTCTCTGCTACCAAATCGTGGGAATCACTTGCTGTGGTAGTCTCACTTTAGCCTTAGTTATACGTTTTTTGTCTGACATTGTTTCCCACATAATATCACTAAAATTGGGTAGTCAAAGAGAATTACCTGAAGCCTGCAGTGTTAGAATTGTTGAGAAACTTTTGAGAATGTATGAGCTGATGATTGTACCACAGAGTCAGTAAAGTTGGTAGATGTGTCTGATTTAATTTTTTATAAAATATCAGATTGATACCGAACATTTTTGATACAGTTTAGTTATCTTGACTGAGATTTTATAAACTACTCATTTTACTAAACCGAAATTGATATTAGTTTTTAATATAAATAAACCTTTATTGGAGTCTTTAGGGTTTTATACAAGAAAAGTGTAAAAAAAAGTTGAGGGTCTCAAGATATATGGATAAACTCTGAGATAATTAGGCAATAAGAATATTTGGGATGAAAGAATATTGCTTTTCAATAAATAGCAAAAATTCAAAATTGGCTGAATTTAACTAACTCTTACATAGTGGGGCTAAGAATTTTTTGGGGAAATTGTTGAGTTTACTATTTAGTTGAAAACCAAGGGCATCTTTTATGATGATTAGGTCTATGATTTACTAACTTTCAATGACATTAGAGTGATCTATTATAGTTCTCAGAGGCACTCTATTGTGTTACTTTTTCTTAGGCTCCTTAGACTTAGTATAACATTTAACATCAGTAATTGTATCACTATCTGTGATAACTTATAGAAGTACTAGAGCCAAATCCCATCTTTTGCTACAGTGTTATAATTCACAAATAAAATTATTTAATTGCTTTAGATTTTATATTATAGATACCTATCTACTACACAGCCAAAACCATTAACCTATAAAATCAACAAAATAACCATATTCACTTGTAAATCTATTTTTATAGTAAATATTTAGCGTTAACAGGAACTATTCTGATAGGCAACCACCTTATCTCCTTTTATTTTAATACTAATATCTTTATCTAACCTTTATGTAATAAAATTATATTAAGAAGGGATGGGAGGAAACAACGTTCCACCCTAGATAGTATAAGTTTTAAACATCTTATAAACCAAACTTGCACCAAAGTGTTACCAGGTTTCACCCTGCTAGACAACCACCCTATTTTTTATTTTTTATTTATATCTTACATATTTATATAAATTTTCATATGAAATGTTAAGAGGAGAAGGGGGAAATAAGTCATGTCTTAAATGTATATGTTTTAACCTGTTACAAACCAATCCTGCACCAAAGCAGTAACAGGTTTTACCCTGCTAGGCAACCACTCTATCTTTTTTTACATATTTCTCTATATAATCTTTTTAGATAGAATGCTGACAAGATAAGAGGAAAGGAAATTATATTTTGTACTATCCAGTATAGGTTTTAACCTGTTTTAGCCTAAATTTGCAGCAGATTGGTAGTAGGATGTACCCTGTCAAGCTAACCACCATTGCATAACAAAATTATTAAGCCTATTATATCAATCAAATGAAACCAAACTGATGTGGGGACCACTTAGTGATAAGTAAACACAACCAAACTGTAAGCTGAAACATTATCAATAAAAATGCTATCACCTGACTATAGTGTTAATACTTCATCTATCTTTCAATATAATTTTTAGTAGGTGCCTATAAAATAATAACTGCCATATTAAATCTCAAATTACTAGCTTATGTAATTTATGATATATAAACTGTCTTTTAGTTTTGATTTTAAAGTTTTTATATATCTTTTTAAAAATTAGAATTCAAAAACTCTTACTACTTGAGACCATTAACACTAAAGAGGCAAAGGTGTACAAATTTTGTGTAGTAGGTTTTTAGTTAAAAAAGAAGTAATATTTTATTATATTTTAAAATTTTAAACTTTTTAATATGCAGTTATTACTTGATAATAGCAGATGGCAAATATAAAAGTTAGAGTTTATAAATAGTTTCTTAGTAGATATATATGAACTAAAAATTTCTTCTATCACAAATTTTCAAGTAAAATCTTTTGTGATTTAGTAGTATATGATGAAAATTTAGCCTATATAGATAAAAGTTTATGGTTTTAGTATCATTTGTAGTTAAATATTGAGTAAAAAATAACTTATATATTCATAATCCTAAACATAAGCTGAATATACAAGCAAATTTGTAAATGTAGATTTGTTGGGATTTTAAAATAAATTTGAATATAATTTTCTGAATTTGAAGTGTTTCATGATAGAAATCTATATAAGTAAAATTAAACTGGTTCTTACATATTAAAAATCCCATTCAAATTTATTTGAGGTAAGCCAACCAGGTGATGGACATTACCAAAAACTAAAAAACTAAAACCTAATGTAACTAATCGATTCAAACAAAACCCCAAAGTGAGTAGTTTAAGTGATACACACCAAACAAAAACAATTAACCAGGTGGGGCAGCGGAAAACCGCTTATCTGATTATGGTGGAAGGGGAGGGGGATTATGGGTCTCATCTTCAGCAGCAGCTTCCTCACCCCAGAGTAGGGTATGGGCCAAGGTGGAGAGCAAGGGCATCAGCGTAATGTGGTTCTTTATGCTAAGTACTGGTATCTCGTGGAAATTGCTAGCTAAAAAATGGCGCTGATGTACTTGGATAAAGCTTTTTCAGCTTCAATGCAGGCGACTAGTAGTTTAATGAAGTGGCGATATTGGTTCAGGTAATCTTAGCTTTAGGATTTTTCACTACTGCTACCTCGTTCTGGATAGCATTGTTGGCATCTTTGTAGAATTAATTGTTTGTATTCTTATTTTTTGGGTAAGGGTTGAGGGATAACAAGATAAAAATATTTTGTGAGAATTGCCACTGATTTAGTGAAAGCTTTGTGGAGAAGATGTCAATCTGGCTGTCAGCTGCTTTGACTGAAAGCTGGTGGTCACTGCAAAATGGTTTGGCATTTGTCTGCGGGGCATATAAATTAGGTGGTATCTAGCGTCCCATTCTGTATTAACAAACTGTTCGATTTGTAGAGATGGTTCTTCAATAAAATCACCTGATTCATCAATTTCAGACAAATTAGTCCAATGGGTTTTAGTTGAATTGGATTGGGGAATTGGCACATGGCTGATGATTTTTTGCTTTGGTGGCAGCTTGGGGGCGAACTGTTGTCCAATCCTGTTCATGATTGGTGGTAGTATATGTGGCACTGGTTGGGGGAGGAGCCTTATCGGTTATTGAAGATTTATCTGTAATGGTAGGCTTCAGAGGAGGGGTGTTATGATATTACCACATACCACAAAAAGCGTGGGGTTGAGGACAGAATTTGTTCCAAAAGATGAGGGCGTGGAGTTAGTTGAAGCTGACAGTAATAGCATTTGAATTTCAGGTGGTCATCTCAAAACAGAATAGACAGATGGTCCATCCGCCCTCAACACATGCCCATAAGTAATAATCAGGGCAGATGGGATGCCATCATGGGGAGAATTTGACAAAGCATTTTTATTAAAAATCAGGGCTGTTTGTGGCAAACGCCTAAGACCCATTTAGTCGTGTGGCCCCATTTAGGACCACAAATTGTAGGATGGGGTTGGAGCTGTAGGCTGCCAAACCTTCCATCAGCTCCTAGTGGAGCACTGGGGGGAAGGTGAGTAGACAAACAAGAAAACTGGACCACCAAAGTGGTGTCTTCTGGGATCTGGGTCTGATAGGTGGGAATAGGGTTACCCTGGAAAACCAGGGGTGCAGTTGCTGCAGTGGTGACATTGGTTTCATATCTGAAGCCTAGGTCAAAATCCCCAAATAGGGGCGGAAGTCAATGAATCTTGCGAGATGCATCACTGCCTGAGATATTTAAATTATTTGTTTATCATTATATGGGAATAACTTCACATATTCAACAAAAAGGCAAAAATGCATATTGTTCCAGGGGAGCACCAGGGGACAACGGGGCACTGCTTGGGTACATGTGAGATAGGTTTCAAGATATTTGGGTGGATTGAAATGACCTGAGGTTCTGGCGGGACTGGATGAACCAGTCTGAGCGCATTTTCCCACCGGATAGAAAATGCTGGGGTTAGTTTTGCCGTTGCCTCACACTGGAACTGTCAGCAGAGAATCTGATGACATTGGGTAGGATTGGCAGTTGGAAGTTGAAGTTTTACTTAATTTATTTTTTATTAAATTCACTTAGGAAGTAGCACTGAGCGGCACATTGAAACCCTAGATGTGAGTAGTGGCTTAGATGATCTACAAATTTGGAGAAGAAAATTCATTTCAAATTCATTTTCTAGCTTTTGTGATTTGATAAAACCTGATTTATAGTATCATTTTTATAATATACATATAGATGTGCATGTATATGGGTATGAAACAAATTATTTCATGAACAAATAACTTAAAAAGTAGCAGACTTGTTACAGTTACTTTAAAAATTTTTGATAAAGTAATAGACTATTTTTTAAATATTATAATATTTTAAAAAGGATAAATATAAGATTTATATATAAAATTCTAATGGTAATCATATAATGTTTTGTCTGAGCGTTTTAGTATTACTCGTTTAATTTGGTAGGTTCATAAGTTTTTACAATTGGTTGTTAGGTTTTAGCTATTTTTAAGTTCAATAAATTGGTTTTATCTAAGTGGGTTGGTGGTTTTTGATCAATTTGATATGTTTATTTGGTTTTAGGTAAGTGGTTGGCGTTTTAATTGATTCAATAAGTTCAGTCTAGTTTGACTGAGTGGCTGTAATTTTTTGATTTTATAGATTCAACAATTGGTCTTTTTTGATAGTTGGTGCTTTTTAGTTAATTTGAGTATTCTATGTTTGGATAAGTTGTTAGTAGGGCTTTAGTTGATTAGATAAGTTAATTACTTTCTTCCCTTATCAAAGGTTATTAAATCCTGGCACTTTGAGTGCTCCCTAGTGCTGGGGCACAGGATTTTAACAATGAAGAAGTTGTAGGTGTATTTTAACTCTCAACAACAGATTTAAAATTTAATAAGAGATATGTAAACTGCAAGTAGATTTTGCTGTTAAGTAATTTTATTGAAGAAAACCAGGATTCTGAAAGAGAACCCCCATCTAATAACGCCTATTGGTATTTACACTACTTTAAGGATAGTAATACTATTAGAGGTATTTAGGTTAGGCAGAGGGTAACTCAAGTTAGCTTAATGACGATTTAGCCTATCTGTCTCAAAAATCTTTCTTACCTCAGTAGGTCTTTATTTTAGAAGTTAAATTGACGGCAAGTATATTTAATCATGGGGTAGCATCTTAATGTAATCTCTCCAATAAGCTATCTTGATTAAATTTTCAGTTCAGCCAACTACCAGAGTTCTTATGTGATGATTGGCTAAAAAATATTAATTTTCTTCTGAACTCCTTTCAGGTCTATAGAAGGGAGGTTTTCCCTTAAGAAGTTGTACCAAATTCAAGCTGGCGCAGGCACAGACTTCCAAATTAGTTCTCCTTTTCTGATGAAGGTTTGAAGTGACCTCCTTATCTCAGGGAGCTATTTGGCTGAATATGAGGGATAAAATTATTATTCTGGTTAGAATGATTCCACTGAGAATTAGATTTGAAATTTGTATAGATATTTAATCTATTCACGCTGAAATTTTTACTAACAAGTCATACCTCAAATTGCCCAACAATACTTCCTTCAGGAATTTGGGGGCAAATAGAGTCTTAAGAACCGTCCATGTATGCGTTAGTAGTAAGTCCAGAAATAAGAGACTTAACGGAATATTCATCACCCCTCCTATAGGTAACAACAAAAGGACCTTCATAAATGGATTTAAGCTTCTCACTTCTGGGAGAGATGCGGGCATGATAATACAAAACCAAGTCAGATTTTGAAAAGGGGAGATGGGTGGTCTGAGCTTATTAGCTGCTTGGCCCTCTTTGACGACAGCTTTCACTAAATTAATCATTTCATCAGATTGTAGTTGGATGATGCATTGGGCCAACCTCTTCATAGCCTTGTCAGGTTCATTCATCTTAGCAGAAAAGACATCTTTAGCAAGAAAAGCAGGTGTTCCGGGTTCTCAAACATATAGTTTACATAATGGAGACAATTTTAATAATTGGTGATAACTAATTTGATTGACCATCAGGGCACTGGGCAAAGACTGATCCCGATGGTAAGTATCTTATGTGTCAATTTTTATAGTATGGATACCAAAGTTCCTTTTGCTCTTTCTACAGTACCGTTTGTCAAAGGTGTCAGAAATTGAGATGATGAGCGATTCAAAATCGCTGCTCCTAAATTGAGCCTTAATAGATTGACTCTCAAACCAGCATGAAAGGAACCTTACCCTGAAGGCGCCATAACTATATTAAATCAGGAAGCATCACACATACAAGAATCAATGAAAACACCTTCAGTAATTCTGTCTCTGCTTCTTGGATCATGATAGGATCATCCCCCATCACTGCGGTCATTAGACGATGCAGAATAATGATGGTGCCAACCAGGCGGTCAATCTGGAAGGCTGTGAGAGATCTTAATTTTTGGGGCCGTGAAGGTCCTTGCAGCACCATGTCCCTACACGCCCTATAAATATTGCCACTTTCTAACTCTATAAAGTAGTCTATATTTTTCTTACATCATTTTGTTTTTTGAAACCTTCATTGATTTTCATCTTTGAGCTCATTTTTTGAATCTCAGCGTCAGTCAAGAAAACTGTTACGTTGAGAAAAGTGGTGCTTACTACAGGGGGCTCTGGGTTATATGAGTGAAAATGTCTATCATGAACAATAGTGATTGAAAGCAGTTAAATAAGTTAGTCCGCTGATCAGTCAATAAGTGTCACTTAATGTTTTAGTACCATGCAATACAAAGTACCCCCTTGCAGCCTGAAAACTTAGAATCTTAGGCCACGTTCCAGTTCACTCTACCTTCCACTGTTGGTGATCAGTACCAACTTCAGTATGATAACCTTAAAGAAATTATTCAACAGCTATTATATGGCCTTCACAATGAAATGACGCTCAAGTTACTCCCTCAAATCTTTGGTGCCTTCTACCATGTGGTATTTATATAGCTCACTCAACTACCAGTATGAGAACTGACCTTGAGGACAAGCGCTATCCTCAAAATTTCTTCCATCCTACCATCTACCACCTTCTAAAATTAGTCAGGTTGCACCATCATGAAGTCTACTGACAACTAGAGCTTACTCAAACTTTAAGCTCCTATGTTGAAAATTTCTATAAAGCGGCCTCCTCCTTTGTCCTCAACAATCAAGAAGCATGATTAGCAACTAATAATATTTTTGAAGCCTAAACTAGATTGCAGCGTTGGATAGCATAATTTCAGGCTATCTATAAAGACCAGTTGCGCTGGAATGTACAATTCCTTGAGGCTGTTTGGAATCAACGCCTCCACCAAGTCAAAAATATGGTGTGGACTCTTCAGCACTACCAGGAGCTGGTCTCTCGCGACTTCACCTTCAGGAGTGAAGGACCTGAAGGTCCCGTGGGCCTCAAGGGCCCTCTGGCCCTGTAATGGCTACTCCAGGCAACCCTCAATAACCTTTGAAAAGGGACGTCTTGGGAGCCCTAGCCGCCTTGCATTATCAGATCTTTAATGTGGCCCAAGGATGCAAACTCTGAATATACGGAGTCCCTCTTGACCCTAGGTTTTATATTAAAGCACTTTTGGTTGAGATGGATAATTTTAGCACATTCACCAAGATTACTGATAGTTGCAAACCCAGCTCAAACAAATCTGCTGAGGGTTTGACACCCAATTGACCACCCTTGAAAGTCAGTTTCTTCAGCGTGCCAATACCCAAGCACTAAAAAGATCAGGCTGCTGTCAAGGCTTCCATCTACTCCATCAATCAAAAATGGTACAATATCAAAGAAAACTTGAGGCCCAAGATAATGGTTGGATCAGTCAGCTCTTGCAACTATGCAGAAACTAAGACTTCTGAGCCTGCAACAATACCTGGTGGTGATAAACTCTCCACTCATCTTGTAACTGATTTTAAACCTAATTTTAGAAGTTCACCCCTAGCCAAGAAAGTATCGCCTCTTTCTTTTATGTGTATGAGAGCTACATGGAAGAGGCCATCAACTGACAAAAAAAAGCATTTCCACTCCTTCCTTAACAGCACCGCTTGGGAGATCATGACTCCCCATCTAAAAGAATGCCACACATGGGAACATATCTGGACCGCCTTAGTTCTAAGAATTTAGCAGCAACTAAACCAGGGCAATAAAATCATGCATTCATGGGTATCTGCCTGAACAAAGGAGAGAGCCCTGAGAGTTTGCCAGCCGTTTTTATGCCCAAGCGCGGCCCTTATTGACCACAAATCTCACTACCTTGGATGACGCCATAATTGCCATCATCTCCATGTTGGGGTCCTAATCTGAGTTGCAATTGCACATGATCAGCCAGAAAAGTTTTACTTGCATTTGAAAATCAAAGAAGTACTTAACGAGATCCCTTCATTGACCCTGCATCCTAAGGCCACCGCCTCTGTCTCCTCCAACCATCCTCAGGTCCATGTGGATGAAAACCAGAGAAATTCTTGACCCTGATGCACTTACTGAAATGGCTTCTATCACAACGCCAAGGCATGCAGGAAACGACTTTCTGAAGAGGAGGGAAAAAGGCTGTTAGCATGAATGACGAGGCACTCCATGCTGAAATCCCTACCACTTCTCAAAAATCATCCATGATCAATGTCAGATTCTGGTGGTTGACTTGAAAATAAACCTTCGACAACCATCAGATCAGGCTGATTATCCTTTCAACGCTTGAGCTGACGCCTATTGCAATCATGCAATTTGGGCCAAATATCTCAGCAACAATTCAATCAAGTATTTTAGCAGAGCGCTCAGCCCAAATACGCTCACATATTATGGCCGATTTTTGATGCATCAAATCTTGGCAATTGGTCCTGATTATCAAAACAAAATCAATTTAATCATATACAAAATAATTTGGGGATGACCCAATATTAGCGTCTGAAAATCCTGTGGACTTCAGATGAATAAAAAACGTAATCAATTTACCACCTGAGGGCGAAATTTGTATGTCAATCTGCATAATTGGCACAATAGCACATGCGTGGACTGCCCAAAAGGGGTTACCTAATGCTATTGAGGATGAGCCTGCTGACATCCCAATTAAGGGTGCATCATTTGCTTTAATTGAGGCCAAAATTTCACAGAAGGTGTGTTTCATCAGCAGTATGATGAAACTGAAATCCAGAAGATCTTAGTACAATTTTGCATGCTTTTATCACATTTTTGTACCTGAAATCCTCCCAATTTTGAGATTATTTTGCTACCAATGAACCTAAGAAAAGCTTTCAGTCATAGGTTGAACTGAGTAGCAAAATAGCTGTTAAAATTTTGTGCTGGAATGTGGCCAGGAGATGCCCTAGAGGTATAAATACCAGCTCCTGGCCTAATGAAAATTATCTAATAAATAGCTTATAATAGAGTTATAATTATTTCATCACTTTCCTAATTTTCTCATTGAATCCTTTCTTTGGTGAAAGTGACGATAAACTGGAAGGATCAAATTCCCAGTTTGTAATGAAGCCTGCCTCATAAGAAGTTCCCAAACCCAAAGATAAAAATTATGCCCAAAATCGGCCAGAAGAGTTGAGGCAAATTTAATAGCCTAGTGAGTTGCTAAATGGTCCAAATCCCATAAACTACAGGCGCTATAGAGGATCAACCATCGGAACTTCAGCCAAATAGATGTTCAGGATAACAATTTCCAAGCAAGCGATCCTCAGATTTTAACAATCTATAATGACCTAGAGCTATTGTATCTGGAGAAGAAGCATTGGTACTCATTGATAATAAAGAATTTGATACTGCTTACTCTTCTTCTAATGACTCTCCAATGTTTCTTACGCTATCTCCACAGTTCAGAAGTATGTTTCCCACATCACTGTCCAAATTAATAAAATTCTGGCTTTTGCCAACATTGACAGCTGTTCTCCAGTTAATGTTATTTCGTCCAGGTTGATGAAGTGTATCAAGATCGCTCCAGAATTGCTGCATTACATGGAGTATGGCATGGCTGGACCGTAGTTTAGAAATCCATAGGTACCTATTCTTCTCTTTAAATCTGATTTGGGAAGCTTTCTGTAAATACCTACTCATATCACTCTTTAAACTGAGCTTGAACTTCTTCTTGTAAATCAGTTCTTCTAATACTACTACGTGGTAATACAATATAAAGAAGGATTTTTATCCCTACTGGGACATTGGGTTCCCCTAATATTTGAAACTTCACACATTAACAAAAAGTAGGATAAGATCCATGCTTGCCTATTTTATAAAGCGAGAGTCAAAGCAATTGATTCAAATATCACTTAAGATATTCTCAGTTCCAGTTGCCCGCATGCCTTGATGGTCACAAAGGCATGAAATCTATAAACCTACTACTACCACTATACCTCTGTTTCCCAAGTTATTGTTGATACCTATTTCCATGTTAACATTTCCTCTGGATACCTTATAGAGATCTGAGGTATAGATTACCAGTCCGCCACAGAGGTTCTAACCTGTCCAGAGATTCTTAATCTTACCTATGTTAGATCCATATCAGTGTTATTGGATGACCTTATCAACAACCCTAAGGTGTTGGGCACAGATATTTTACCATGTATGTTCACCTTATACCAGTAGAGCTGTCAATGATGTTAGCAGTTTTTGAAGTATGAGGGATTTTAATTTGGAGATGCACCCATTAGTGGTTTTAGTTGACACCTATTGAAAGGATCTCACTGGGGAGCAACAGCACCAAGTTCAAGAATTATTAGAGGAGTACTTAACCTTTTTTCAGCCTTAACCTATAATTTTCAAAAAATAAGTGGGTCTACATCATGTTGAGACTTGGGACGTTCCCCTCAGTCCCAACCTTACCAAAAGAGTAAGGCTGAAGAGGCCCAGGTGTCAGTAGATCTCAAACAAAACTTGAAACCAACTATTGGCGCCATCATGCAGGCCTTGAGCCCCCCTCCTATTGGTTTGAAAGAAGGATGGCAGTCTTCAGGTATTGTTGGACTACTGTCAGCTCAACTCAATTATCATAAATGATAGGTATCCTTTGCCCTGAATGGACAACTCTCTCCACCTTCTCGCCAGGTCATGATACTTCTCAACAATGGACCTTTCTAGCAGACATTGGCAAGTGGAGATCGCCCCAGAAGACTGAGCCAATTATGCGCTCATAGCCAATGAAGGGCTATTCAAACCCTTGAAGATGCCTCAGGGCCTTTGTAACATGCCAGACACCTTTCAATGCGCCATTGATGGGATCCTCAGGGACTTGAAGTTATCATGTGTCCTTGTATACCTTGATGATATCACTGTCATCTCATAAATTTTTAATGGTCATGTTCAGCACCTTCAGGAAGTCTTCATTCGTCTTAGGAAGGCTTCAAAAAAACTCAAACCTACAAAGTTCACTTTTTCCAGACTAAAATGGAGTTTCTTAGACATAAGGTGTCAAAAGATGGCATCATGTCATACCATACAAAGTTGACGTCATTGAGAATATGTTGCGCCCTAAGAGCTTGAGGGATATTCAAGTATTCCTTGGCAAAGTGGACTATTATTGTCAGTTTGTCCCTCATTTTCTGAGCTGTCTGATCTCTATTCTACCTCCTTCAGAAGAACGTGTCTTTTGAGTGGTAGCCAGATTAAGAATAAGCTTTTAATGCGTTGAGGACCGCTTTTTGCACTAATCTCATTTTGTTCCATCTGCATTTTGATCAACCTTTCTTGTTATAGACAGATATGAGTAATGTCACCATTGGGATCATCCTATCCAACATGATGAAAATCAGGTCGATAACTCAGTAGCTTATTTCAGCAAGACCTTGAGCAAGCTGAGTGGAAGTTTAACATTACCAAATGAGAATGCCTATCTGTCTTTTTAGCAATAAAGCATCTTTGGCTCTATCTCTATGAAACCTATTTCATCATCGTCACAGATCATTCCTTGCTCCAGTGACTGCAGCAGATGAAGGACCCATATGGCCGTTTGGCCAGATGGGCCCAAAGACTTCAGAGCTATAATATACTATTGTTCATAATGATATAGCAATTCACCAGAATGCCAATGATCGCTCTAGAATACAGGTACAAGCTTCCTTAACCCTGGGGAATACCTGCTGTATAATTTTACTAAGCAACCAGAACGCTGGGAGTTGAAAACTCCCAAAATCCAAGCTGAGCTCCAGAAGACGACCTGAGACACTCAGATCAAGGACGGGCTTTTATATAATAAGGTCAATAAAAATGGCTCCCCTACATCCGCCCTTCTTCCTGAACTGACGTTTTTTAGAGGGGCGTGTGACTGTAGGGAACAGGACATTAAAGTAGACTCACAAGTGGCTAAAGTCATTAGTTACTGGGACCAAATAGTTGAAGTAATCCAGGAGGTGGTAAACTTGTATGACTTGCTGATCCCAAGATTGAGCCACCCCAATATCAGCACTCAATCGTTGCCCCATAAGGTTCCTTCAATGTCACTAGCATTGATGTAGCAGGCCCTCTTCACACTGGGCTGAATGGCCCCAAATATATCCTCCTTGACGTGGCCCAAATGACCAAA
>JAKSZP010006646.1:0-226455 GCA_022478985.1 Massospora cicadina | reverse complement strand
TAAAAATTCCTGAAGAAATTATAAAAGACGTGATTGAGCAAAAATGCCAGCATCATAATGAAAAAAGAGTAATTAAGGCAATACATACTATAAGAATAGAACAATAATTTCTAAGAAGACGTGGGATGGTGCAAGAAAAGGAGCATTTTAGGACATCACACATAGAAATGATTATTGGACACTTGGGTCCATTTACAGTTTTTGAAAAATTCATGTTCAAATCTCTGTCACCATTAAAAAACATAAAAAGGATATTATTTAAGCTACAACTCAAATTTAAGCTAAATCAGAAGATCAGAACAATTGTAATGCTCATATTCTAAATAAAAAGTATGAGTCAAATACTAATAATAATATTTATTAAAATAAAAACAACAAGCTATACATGTCAGCTTTGTTTTTCACTCAGCCATTACAGGGAAGGGAGGGAAAAAAGCTCATTGCCTGTCTGAACTCAAAAGTGCCAAACAACAAGTCAAACTTGGTCAATGAGCATTGATGAAACAAAAATACTGATTATTTTGGAAAAAGTCTGTAACTAGCTTACAAACTTGACTATGGGATTAAGTCATGTGAACCCCTTGAATGCCTCAGGAACCACTTGTGAATTTCAACGCCCAATGCGCTGGACAAAATTCTTTGGGACTTACCTTCACACTAATGGTGATAATCTCAATGACTTCAAAAAGCAAATCTGCCAAACATTAATTCCAACCACTCTCCTCTAAGGATTGGGTCAGACATTGGCAGTTTTGTTATCAAGCTCACCTAGATTAGCTCTCAGTTTGGGATCATATAAGCCCAACGAACCATAGCTTGCTCTGAATTTGATTGACCCTAATGTTGAAACCAAAAAATGACGCTGATCTTAATTATACATAGCCTGCAATTAGTTTGAGTGGCTGGTGATACAATACTGATGATTTAACTGTTATTATTAAATGCCAAAGACATACCTCAGAAAAACCAACTGTTGTCTCAATTAGCAAGGCTTCGCCCACTGAACTTCCACTGAATCAGAAATTTTCCCCAAAGTTGAGAAAAGGTTGCATGCCAGATGAGCTGTGGCTCATTAATTTTACGTTTGCTTCCATTATCAATATTGATGGAAAACATAATGAGGTTGAGGCTGTGACCAAGACTTTAAAAGGCATTTTCAGGATTATCCCTTATAAAGGTATAAAACTTGCCTTGGGGAGAAAATCAATTGACACCAAAATGGAAAGTCAAATTTTTGAGATGCCAAATGGTTAAAAAGTCCTGGTTTAAGGTTTGATTCTACATCACAGTTTAGATTTTGAATTTGAGGTATTAACTAAATTACTCCTAATTCAGATAACAATCGTCACATTTTTATTAAATTGATTTAAATAATTTTGAACTCTTATTAATCTGCTGATGAACTAATGAAGCTCTTGCCATTTTTAGAATTCTAATTTACTACCTCATTCAAGAATAACTGTGTATACAAAGACTTCCCTTTCCGCCATACTATCAAAGAGTCTTATTTCTCAACTCAATCCTGATTCTCTAAGAAATATCTACCCATATAAACTCATTATTCTTTTCAGATGTTGCTATATAAATAATACAAGAGGTCAAGAAGGTCAGCTGGCATTACAAGTGGGACAAGATAGTGGTTAAGTCTCTTGAGAGTCATGATCAGCTCAGTGCAGCTCCAAGTTATCCTGAAATCCCCTTTTTATTTTAACAGTACTATAATTAGTGATTTATTTTAAAAAGAGTACTTTTCCCACAGAAATTAAAGATTTATATTATCTTTATTTAAGTTCTTATTTTATTCTAATGGAGAAAGTCTCAACCAGAGCCATGACCTTTGATGCCCTGCCTTCAGATTCTCATGCTGGCAGTGATCTCCCCCTGGTTGCCTGACAGTAATGCTGCTTCAATAGCCTTCAGTAACATTTTGACCTTGATGGCTAGAATCATGTGTATCTTTAATGAGGGCTGCATTTTCCATGAACTCATTAGCACCATATTCACATTAAGAAAGTCCATAGCTTCAGTTGTTCATAACTTCTGTGAGTTGATATAATTCCATGTGGCAAATTTCTGACTAATTGCTTATCCCTTATTTGATAATGAGGATTCCTGCTCAATATTCTGGACGTCTTGAATGCTTTTTAAATTCAGAAAAAAAGAAATTCTTGACCTCATTCCAAGCTAGCTCTGGGTGTAAGCTTTCACTGAGAATATCTTGAGCCTTGCAACTCATACAACCTTGTACATGGTAAGCTTTCTGGCAAACACATGTTATCCATTCTGCTCAATACATTTTCAGTAAACCATAAATGTTTCCTTCTCATAAGTAAATTTGGTCTTGAAGTTGATTTTAAAATTTTTATTTTCCTCAGCTGATTTGGTATGCATTATGCAAGTCAGTGCTACAGTCAGTAGAGTGGCTAATATTGGTGTCTACAACAAAATAGTTGCTCAATATGGGGTAAATTAAAAGAGTGGTCACTTTTAGAGCTGAGTTTTTAGATTTTCTAAATTACTGTCAAAGAATTTGATGATGGACTCATGCTTAATCCAAAAGCTCTCAGAATATATTTAAAGTGCATATGTTCATTTTAGTTTTATTTTTTATGATGTATTATTAAATCTTTTATTCCTTCAGTGTGGACTCAATTATACTTACAAATGAAGTTACAAAAGAATTGGTGTAGTACAATGCGCAATATTCTAGCTGTTTTCTTGACTCACTTTAGTTGTACTTTTTGATCTACTTCCAATTTTAGTGTTCCATGCCTTGTCTTGATGGTATCCTCCTCCCTCACCAAGAGTTAAGAGGATCCTTACCATGGCAAGCTTCCACAACTCAATGTCATCTATTTCTTGATACATCAAACAATTAATGCTCATTTGGCCTGATGGTGTCACCCCTATAGTGAGCACTAGATTCAATGCCTTGGACTTTCCTTGCTTAGTAGGGTGGCCTTTGCTAATTAGGGGTTGTGGAGTACAAAGATTAGACACCAAAAGTGGTTTTGATGCTATAGAGGGTATAATATAATACTTGGTGAGTGGCTCCTCTCTTGCTAAATATGTAACAAGTGTTGCTAGTTGCAGTTGCTAATTTCCACAATTGTACTATCTTTTTTAACACACTTGCCTTCAAGAGTTAAGCTCTGTACTCAGGCCTCCAGAACAAAATACAGAAGAATTCTCAGCCACAATCTTCCTATACATTAATATCATTTATAGGCATTATTGGAAATTTTGTGAGAAATTGCAATATTCAGGCGCTACAAAGGCTACAAAATTATAAGTTTTATGGCTATACGCGAAGATAGAAACAAGGCAATGAAGTTATTAGCTTCGTTGCAATAATAATTTCCAATAGGAATACAGAACTCTGTTATGAATTGATCAAAATCTAGCTACGTGAGACAAAAAATAGTGGTACTTAATTTGTTGAAATGAGGGATTTATATAGGGGCAGATTTTGTAGTTCTTCATGTGTTTTTTCTTGCTTCAAATGAGGTAAGATCTTTTTTTAATAGATGACCAATATTGCTGATTATTATTAATATACTTGTGATGGTCAGATCTGATAAGGTTCTTATTAGATGAGATTGGATTTCTTGTGGAGGGCTTAACCCCTTCAGATTGCTTAGCCTCATCCTTTGGAGGAGGCCAATAACTCCAAAGGGTCAATCGTTGGTCTATCTGAGAATTGGATATCTCTGATGGGGGTTTTACAATCTTATTAGACCAAAACGCCAAGTCTTGATTTTGATTATAATCAGTCATCGCAGTTGTATCTCCAACAATGCCCCCCTCAAGATCTTGCCTAGGGGGCACGTACTTATGAAGAAACCTACTATGAACTCTATTGATAACAGTCCCAGTATCAATAGCAGAAATGAAGTATTCAATACCGTGACAATAAATTATATGGTAATGATCATCACATAAGGTATCAAGTTTGTGAACCCGTCCTCCAGGGCTATGTTAATAGAAGAGTACAAGATCCCTAATTTGTATTTAGGTAACGTAGGTCAAATAGCATTGGTTCTAGTTCCTCTTTTAAGGTTGTAGCATCAAGAGCTCTCGATGCTAAGGCTTGTACTCTGATAATCTCGTCTGCTAGTATTCCCATAGCTAAATCAGTAGTTTTTGGGATTTCAGCATCATGTATAGGTTGTACACTTGAGGGTAAAATAGGATCCCGACCATAAAAAGCCTTTAAAGGAGACATTCCAATTATATATTGATAGCTAACCCTATAGGCTAACATCGCACTAGGTAAGTAAAGATTCCATCTACTAGGATCGTTGGAGACCTTCTTTCAAAGAATGGCTACAAGGGTACCATTTTCTTGTTTGACTGCACCATTAATGGAAGGATTGTAAGGGATTGTAAATGACTGATAGGTAACCATTAATTTATTAAACTCAGATACCACCTGTGAAACAAAGATGGTTATGTTATTAGATAATAGAACTTTTGGGCTACCATGCCAGGTGAAAACTTGCTTAAAAAGGAAGGACGCAGTAGCCTTAGCGGTGACAGTGGAAACTGAAACTGATTCAGTTCCTTTAATAAAATGATCAGTAGCTAATATAATATAACGATGTCCATAAGTAGCAGTAGTGAGAGGGCCAGCCACATCAATACTCACAGTGGAAAAAGGTTCTGAAGGTCCCACAATTTTGTTTGGTGAATCGGATTTCCACCATGCTGTAATTAGCAAGTGAAACAAGTCTCAGACACATTGTGCACAGTTTCCAGCATGTTATCTCAATAACAATGATTTTTAATCACTGTAAAGTCCTAGCGACAGCTCCATACCCTAAAGTATGATGAGCCTCCATAATAGTATCAGTCCTCGCAGAAGGCTGAATAAAAGGCAGCCATTTAGATCCCAACTTCTTATATAAAGAGCATTCTTTAACTTGAGTATTCTCAGTTAAGGATTAGAGTCTCGGTATAACGTCCTTAGATTCACTATACCAGAGTTCAGGTCCGCCAAACAGATCATAGATACAATCTTCCTCAGCAATGAATAAAGTTAAGCTAGGTGATCAAGAAAGTACTTCAGCATTTTGGTGTATAGCTCCAGAACGATGTTAAATTGAAAAGTCATAATTCTGAAGCTTTAACGCTCATCTAGCTAAGCATCCATCAAGATCCTTCATTTGTTGTAAACATCTCAAGGAAGCGTGATCTGTGATGATGGTGAAATATTTGCCATATATAATGGCGAAAATGCTTGATGGCAGATAGGACTGCAAGGCGCTCTCTCTTGGTAACACTATAATTATTCAGCCTTGGAAAGGGTTTTACTATAATAAGCGATGGGATGATCAACCATGTTGGAATCATGCTGATCCAGAATAGCCCCAATAGCTACATCACTGGAATTGGTAAAAAATATAAAGGGTTTTGAAAAATCAGGATGAGCTAAAATTGGGGCAGTACTAAAGCTTGACGCAGATCAAAAGCTTGCTGTTGTGATTCTTCCCATAAGAAAGGAACTTCCTTGTGCAATAAATAGACTAAAGGCTCCGCAATTTCAGCAAAATGGGGGATGATTTGTTGGTATTAACCAGCCATCCCTATAAGACTTGAATATTGCGCAAGCTTTTAGAACAGGCATGTCAAAGATAGCTTGTATCTTATTAGATAAGGGTAAAATCCCAGTGTGATTAACTTTATGGCGTAAGATATTCCATCTCAGTTTTGAGAAAAGCACACTTAGATGGTTTTAGCTTAAGCAAAGCGCAGCGCATTTGACTAAATACATCCTTTAAACGATCTAAATGCTCGTTAAAAGTGTGAGAGAAAACAGTAACATCGTCTAAATAAACCAAAATGCAGGAAAGTTTCAAATCACAAAATAAGCCATCCATGGCTCTTTGAAAAGTAGGAGGGGCATTACAAAGCCCCTGTGGCATATGAGTAGGTTCAAATAACCTCTCAATATAATCTAAGGCGCCTTTTTGATGGTCTTCTGGAGCCAGGTCAATTTGCCAGTAGCCGCTATCAAGGTCCATGGCTGATAAGAACTGTGACCCAGACAATAGCCTTAATGAATCATCAATTCTAAGTAGGGGATAAGAATCCTTTTGGGCAACAGCATTAAGTTGAGATAGTCCATGACCACTCTATGACCTCCATCTTTCTTTCAGATGAGAAGTAGAGGGGAAGCCCATGGACTTTTTAAAGGCATTAGTAGCTCAGCATCGTGGAGTTGTTTCAATTCCGCTAAACATGAGCCTCCTCAACTTTAGATTTGTGCTAAGGCCAGGCTTAAATAGGGGGAGTATAACCCGGTATTCACCTGATGCTGCACATCTTTCATTAGCCCAAAATCTCTTGGACCCTTGGCGAATATATCCGCATAATCTTCAATTAGAGCCTCGGCTTTATGCTGTTGTTCTGGAGTAAGCGAATCTCCAAATTCGACGTCAACTCTAGAAATGATAGGTGGTTTTCCACCCCAAAATCACGTAAATCCTTACATCCCAAGATGGATAAAATTTCATTCACAGGAGTAGGCCGCACATAAGCAATAGGACATTTTAATCCAATTGCATAGGTCAAGAGGTGAGATTAGCTAGTAAGACTAGAACAGTCCCATCATAAGCGGATCAAGGATAACAGGGCAAGTTAAGGTCTCCAAATGAGAGGGATTTCTGTTACTAGAAATTCTCTGATACATGATTAGCCGTCACATATACTTGTACTACAATATTAATTATAACTTGAGCATTTTGGAGGTATAGTAATAGGATTGTTAGAGTATAAAGGCATTCCTTCAGAGGCACAAGCTGAAGGAGGTGGAAGAATAGTCCTAGGTCCCAAAATTTGGTACTCTAGACGAGAGATAGAAGTAGGGTATTTTAATAAGCAAATGCGTCATTTGAGTCTGCCTTTGCTACTGGGGACATCTTGTAAAATTAAAGGTACTTGGTACCCAACTAAAGAAAGATAATCGTCCTTAAGACTAATTATCGCATCAAAATCAATGAGAAATTTGGTTCTCAAAATCAAGTAATAGCAGTTAAGTCCAACACTACTTCAGGGCTAAAACAACCAACTTTCCAAAGCGCATTGGAAGGGAAGAATAAGCTCCTATGAATAAAGTGTATGAAGGACCAGCAGTTCTGTAGTCTTGAGAATGATTTAGGTCTGGCGCCACTTTTAATTTTTTCATAAGCCTAGATAAGATCACATTTTTGTGCAATCCCATATAAATGATAGCAAAAACTTTCACTTTATATACAATGACTTCCACCTTGGTCCCATCAGTGCCAAAGTGTGGGATTAAAAATACTGAGGGACTAAGAAGTCGAATTGAATTAGAAAAATGAAACAGAAGCATAAGAAGAATTAGTATCTTTGTTGGCTAAATCATCAGGAGCGGAAATCACATAACAGTCTCTAGGAGTGTAAAAGATTGCTATTGAGGCACATGAGGTAGGTCAGCACAGGGAGCCTCATGCTCTATGCTGACTCCTCTTTTTTCGATTCTTCTGCTTGTTTCTTCCAACATTGAGTTTCCATATGCCCCACTAGACCGCAATAGTTTCAAGGATCTTTCTTGGGCTTAGGTTTGGGTCTAGGCGGCATTGCATGGACATAGAAATGAGGGTTATTTGCGGAGGTCATGTGTACCACACCATTAGGAATCCCCATCAAATCCTCTTTGATGTCAAGAATAGATCTGAAATTTCTTTTAAGTGATTTTAAATGGAGTAGCAACTGAGTATGAGAAGCAAATGCACTCATTATAGCCAAAATGGCATCGTCTAAAGTAATATGATGGCAAGTAGCAAGAGTCTGGGCCTCATGATAGAATCTCTTAGAAAAACTTTGAATTGACTCTCCTCACTTAATTTGGATGCTCATAAAGGCTTGTTTTTGGTTAGATAGGATTTGATCACTCCCAAATTCCTTAATAAGGGCGGTTTTCACGTGAGCCCACATATTGTAAACCTTAAGGTGAGTAACCATGATTTCTTAAGCGTATCATCTTAGACAAGAGGTAATATGCTGAACTTTCTGCTGATCCGTCGCCCCGTCCATTGCTCGCTCATAGACAAATAGAAAAGATTAAATTCTAACTTCACCCAGTTCAAACTTATCCTTAAAGGTAGGTTTGAAAGTGGTGGGTCCATTGCTTAAGACATGTACTCCCAATACCATGACTGGATCAGCTTCAGAGGGTTTAAACTCAGGGATATGGGCTTGATTAAAAACTCAGTCAACTTGTTGTCGTAAATGGTTGAGATCATCTTGTAAATTTTGGATCCATTGTGTAAGATGGTCAGTCGTAGGCGATTGATTTAAGTTAAAAATTGCAGCGAGCATCTCTTCTTGCTTATTCTTGAGTATTTCATATTTGACAGTTAACTGATCAAAGGAAGCTGTTAACATTGCAAACTGAGTTTCTTGCATAGTTTGGTTAGCATCACATAGACGATGAGTGTTATCAACACCATCCAATAAGTTGGTTAGTGAATAGTCTGGGTTAGTTGGAAGGCCTTCTAGAGATAAGAAACATCCTTGAGCTATGGCTCAGATTTGGTTTTCTAACGCCTGTACTCCTGTTGCCAGTAGACTTGAAGGTTCAGAATTATGAACTAAGAGCTTTGAGCGGGTGGACCAGGAGGTCTGGGGGGTCCTTGTGAACCATCACAACCTGCAGGCCTAGGTGGGCCTTGTTGACCCGCAGGGCCTTGAGGACCTCATTCACCAGGGGGTCCCAGGGTCACCAAAGGAGAACTAGGTGGTCCCAGAGGTCCAGGAGGACCAGCAGGACCAGATCCACCTTCTCTAATAATATTCTCAATTAGGACAAGTTGTTGAAGTAGCCCGTTGAGTTCATCAAAACGTTCCTCATGTTGTGTCCAGAATTGTCCCAGCTGTTTAGTAATCTCATCTTCAAGGATAGCAATTCGGCGTTAAATAGGATTAATGACATCATTAACCTGTTGATTATATCTTGGCCGATGTAACCCACAACTCCATTGTCAATTCTTACCAAATGGCTTTGTATAGCATTGAATTCCCTTCTATTATTGAGTATGGCTTCCTGATTATCCTGACCAAAGTTAGAAGTTGTCTCATAGAAAGAGGATAACTGAGAATGAAACTGTTGCACCAGGGTAAACTGGTGTTGGATCTTAAAATGGTGTAACCCCAGAATATGGAGTATGTGATGAATGGCGGGATTCATATACTGCCAGAGTAATGCTCTGTTCTAGCCAAACCAACTTTGATATGTTGTAAAACCGCTCTGTTGTATAAGTCCATCATATTAGCTGCAACCTTAGATGATCAGTCTCAGTTAAGATGGGCACTGGGCTGGATAGCACCCTTATTAAGCTTTTGACAGTTTCTTCCACATCTGCAGATTGAAATTATTAATGATCTTGGACAGGGCTCTCAATAGCCAAGTCCATAGATGCTCAAAATTGAAGATCACTGATATTAGCGGAAGGCATCTCTTACCTGTTGGAGTGTACCCGTCAGGTGATACTCATTGATTCCTCAGAAGAGGGACTTTCTTCGCTAGACATATTCATCGTTGTGTAAGTATGTTTTTACCAGGTAGCCTTGGAAGCAGTACCTGGCAGGGAGCATCAGTATTTGAACTTCAATTGAAATTATGATGTTCAGGCGCCATGAAGGCTACGAAATCATTAGTTTTGTGGCTCTATAAAAAGATAGAAACAAGCGCAGTAAAGTTATTAGTTCCATTGCATTAATAGCCTCCAATCGGAAATACAGAATTCTGCTATGAATAGACCAGATTGAGCTACTCAAGACAAAAATAGTGGTACTTTATTAGTTATAATGAGGGATATTTGTAGGGGTAGATTTGGTAGTTCTTTGTGAAAATTTTCGTGCTTCAACAAAGGTAAGATCTTTTCTAATAGTTGACTAATATTGCTGATTATTATTAATATGCTTGCTATGGTCAGATCTTATAAAGCTCTTATTAGATGAGATTAACCTTCTTTTGGAGGGCTTAGACCCTTCAGATTTCTTAGCCTCATCTTTCAGAGGAGGCTGATAACTCCAAAGGTTGATCATTGGTCTATCGAGAATCAGATATCTCTGATGGGGTTTTTACAATCTCATTTGACTGAGACACTGAATCTCAATCTTGATTATTTTTGGTCATCGCAGTTGAATCCCCCAACAATGATAATCCGCTGGGGTTAAGTGAACATTTTGGGACGCTTTCTTATGATACTTAACCCAAGAGGGGTCATATTCTAATTGGCAGTGGAATCTGACTAGATTAAGAAAATCATCATTATGAATGAGTCCAGAGGGCTATGTCATCAGCAACAGGTTATGTTCCTATTGGAGTGCCAGCCAAAGAGTTGGGCGCCAGATTACCCTATATAAATTCCATTATTGTTTTATTAAAGTAAAACAGAATTGTATGTAATAAATATTTTGACTGTTATACATTTTTGCATTTTAAACTTGAAATTTGAGTTAAGGTATAGGTGTCCTTTGTCTAGATACTGCTTTTCAAGCTTTCCATGGGTTCTTGCGTCAAGACGTAATGGAAAAGTTCCTTGATTCAGAAGTTTCTAGCTCTATTGAAAGAGGTGAAGGAATAGATTTTAATTGTTGTCTAAAAGATTTAAAAGTACTTTTAAGTATTAGAAGGAAAAGAGTTAGCACACTGTCTATTGTTGAAAACAATACCTACTTTGGTTTTGAAAATTTTAGCCAGGATAATGCTTTATACTATTGACAACACATTTATATATCAAACAATATATCAACGCACACAATGAAACTACTCAGTAAAACTTAAAAAGTTTACAACTGATGCTCACTACAGGGTTAGTTGAGTTTTCAGGCCAAATATAATAGAATAAATAATCAGCACAAAGTCATACAAAAAACATCAGAAGCTAGAAACTGAATTGTAAACCAGTAACAAGAATAAAATCTGGACGTTGCAAGATGATCAAACTAATTTGAATTAGTAATTGACAAAATCTGAGGAGGAAATAGAACAAATCAAATGGGTCAATATTGATCTATATGGAAAGGTCACTTCCTTGAAACTGTAGAAGTCTGAAGTATTCAAAGATATAAAATTTTCAGCAATCTGAGAGGCAATTGGATAGAGAACGTTTCTGTTAGATTCAGGAGGATGTAGCACTGTTTTTAAGCACTTATATAACACAAAGTTAAGAATGTGACTACTTACAAATTGAAGTGAATAAAGCTAACAATGAGTCACATTAAAGTTCAGTTGGGTAGGTACAACACCAAAAATATTTCCGTAGCTTTTTCTAAATTTTGGAGATGACCCCCAAAATCACACCTATAACTAGTCAAGTTGCCTCACAGGAATCTTCTACCACAGTTGTGATGGGGAAATAGAAATTATGCCAAATTACCTATGATTCACAGGTATAACATCGTGGCATTTTCAATTTATTTGAAATGATGATGTTAAAAATGGTTACCAACAAAATGCAGTAACCATGATAACTGCTTAGACACTAAAATCCAAATCTGATGTAGACTCATTTCAACGGGGACAATTAGACATATAGCAACACCAAAGAAGTAATTATGACTAATGGTGTAGTTCTGCTTGTATCTCTAACTGTAAACAGGAGTTTTTTTTGAAACAATGAAAGAAGGACGGCCATTTACTGCTTCCAGTAATCAATTTAACAAGATTCATAAATCATGGCTGCAAAAAGTTCTATAAGATTTCAATGCAAATATACCTATGAAAACGGCGCTTCAGCCAATAGAGATTTGCACTTCGCCATGGTTTTGGCACTTGCAAACCAAACATCCAAACCACATATGGTGGATTATCTCAATAAGATAGGAGCAACATCCAAATAACTTATCAAACCTTTAAAGCCATTACACCAAAATCAGCATACAAAGATAATTGCTGCTCATAAAAAGAATTAAAAGAATCTATAGACAATGGGAAATAAGCCTGAAGGACTAAAAAGAATGGATAAAACTCAAAGCTGCTGCCACCAATGTGGGAAACTTGGACATGTAGGCGCTCAATGTTATTGCAATAAGCCTAAATAGCAAGTCATTTTGGTGCAGGCTAAAAAAAAGAATCTGTCTGGATGCGTGAAAAGAGCCAGCAGTCTAGGTATGGAACAATCTAGCACTGTGATCAATCATGTTCCCCCCTGACATATTTAAAAATGAAATGATTATTTTAATCTATCTATAGATGAAGACACAACTGATCCTCTCTACCAGGTGGTTAATTTAGATGTGAATAAAAATTACCCAAGAAAGGCTAAGGCTATAGCACCAAAATTGTGAAAGAAGTTGTATGGCCATACACCCTCAAGTTAGCGGAAAAAATAAGAACTTCCAAAAGCACTGAAGAATCACTTAAGACAAAACTTGATACTGCAAATGTTTCTCTAATAATGTGCTCAAGGAAATTCTTTCCTGATTTGTCTACGCTTCTAATTCATACTCTAGATTTTACAAATAATGCCCAAAATAACTCAGTAAACAGTTTATTACAATAATCTGAGTGTGCATATGCTGACATTATAGTCTAAAAATTAAAGTACATGTGATAAGTGATAATGGAGTGCCAGACAACATTGATTAAACAAATTTGGAAGCAAATGAAGATTTTGCCAGATCTGAACACAAGAAGGAATATGAAACCATGGGCCAGATAAGAAACATCCTGTGGAGCAACCAGTTCACAACCCTTTGGTTTGGATCGCTAGAAATATTAGGTCCCACTAATTTATTGGCTAAAAATCAGGAAATCCTTCAAAGAGAAACCTGAGAAAGTCTGGTGTAAAAATGCAATTTTTAGGTGAGCACCCTAATAATTTTGAGGCAAGCCCTGCCCTTGGTATCAGCAGAAAAAAAGAAACTCAGCTGACAACAGAAAATATTCTCTGTAAATCTAATTTACAATGTTAGCATAAATCCAATCTAATAAAAATTGGTTGGAAGAAAAATCAGGGAATGCCAAAGCAGATAATCAAAACCATAGTATACCATTGAGGATGAAAAAATGATAACTTTCTGCTGGGAACACAAATAACAGTTAACATAGGTTTAACGCTAAAAAACCTGGAACACTAAGATGAAGAAGTCATTTCCCCATAAAATAAATTGAGAAAGGAGCCTTGGGTAGCTCTATGGATCTTAATGATAGGCCAAAGTAAAATCTGAGTACTACTGGCTAATTTGAGACAAAGCCTGAAATGGCTGAAAAACCAGGTATTTGTTTTTCGCACATGATTCCAATAGCATAAATCAGAGTGTTTCATTACTTTGGAACGCTAGCAGAGACTTAATTACTAATAGATGCTGCTGAAAGAATTAACGTAAATTTTGGTCGAGAAAAACTTTCTGGGCTGTCAAAAATCAGTAGGAGGATGCGTTACAGTTATTTGAGAAATATCATGTGATAATTTCCCAGGATGATCATGACCTTGGATGTTCCAAAAATGATCCATATGGTTGACACTGTGAACACCAAAAAATTCAATTGTGAACTGTCCTTATATCCAAGGAGGCTGAAGCAGTAGCCAGTGAAGAAATCATTAAAATAATTGAGCGTTTGCTATTCATCCCTCCATCAGGTCCATGTGTGAGTCCAATCCTTATTATGAAGAAAATGGATTGATCAACTTGAGTTATAATAAGATAACTATAGTTGACTAAAATCACAAATAAGGATTTATATCCACCGCTGAGGATAGATGATGTACTTGATCGCCTAGGAGAAGCCAAGTTTTTTTTCAGCGACTGATTTGAAATTGGAGTATTGCTTTAGACATGCCTAAAGAAGACTAAGAGAAATGTGTGATAATAACCGCACAAGGGTTATACCTGACGATGAGAATTCCCTAGGGATAATATAGCACCAGTGACTTTCCAGAGGTCGATGAATTCTATCTTAAGTGACCTGAAAATTATTTCGTTTTGGTGTACTTGGACAACATCACCATCTTCAGTAGGATCTTCACTGACCACATAAAACACTTGGAGGAAAAGTTAAGATGTCCATCAATGGCGAATTTGATAACAAGCTGAGGAAAAGCAATTTTTTCAAGTAAGTGCTTGAAAATTTTGGTGTTTTTGATAAACTATGTCAGATTACAAATACATCCATAGAAGATAAAAGCCATTAATGAATTTCAATCCTGAAGAGAATTTGGGACATACAAGTCTTTCTTAGGATGTCGGCTATTATTGCAAATTTATTAAAAATTTCTCCAGAAACACTGAACCACTATTCAACCTGCTGAAAATCCAGAAAAAGGTTTGTGTGGAATGAGAAGGCCCAAAAAGTGTTTGATGAGCTAAGAAGAATCTGATGACTAGTCCTGTTCTAAAATACCCAAATTTCAATTGCTAATATAGTATTCTGACTGATGGCTCAATAATAGAACTAAGTCAATTTAAGTAAGGTAGACTATGACAGGGAAGAACCTCCAGTGCCAATATGAAATAGAATTACCTCCAGTGTAAGGAAACTACATTGTGGTGGAGCGCAAAGGCCTCATAGTGATATACGCCTAAATGCAATTTTGAGTGTATATTCATGTAAAGCACTTAAAGGTTGCGACCAACTCTAATCTCTACGCTGGGTGTAAAATCTTATAGAACCAGAGGGGCGACTGACTTGATGGATTTTAAAACTGCAAGCCTAAAGATTTTGATATTATACTATGAGCAGGAGCAGCACATCAGATTACTGACAGTTTATCAAAAGTATGTGGTCTAAAGTTGTGTACCAGCACATGGATGAATGATTCCAAAAAATGTCAAAAGAAATTGGTGATGAACTCTAGGAGATATAAAACACACTGAAGAAAGAAATGAAAAGTACCAAGATAAAGAACGGACAGCTTTACAAATCAATTGACAGAAAAAATGATAATTTTTCCCTAAAAAAGGCAAAGCACTCAGAACTTATTCAGGACACGCACAAAGTCATGTGGCATGGTGGCCTAAGAGAATAAGTGGACCATCTACGCTAGTATTATTACTGGGAACTGATCAAATAATAATTTTTAAAGACTATTTATCCAGTTTCATTAAATGTCAACTTCACAAGCCACATAAAAATGTGACAGAATACCGGATAGTACGCTCTGGGATTGTTTAGAATAAGGTCAATAGATGTGATGTGACCTTTAATGTTAGTGTTAGATTTTGATGGTATACTCAAAAGAAAACCCTTTGAGAAAATTATCAATACTGATAGATTAATCCCATTGATGGATCCTTTGATTCTTCCTGATTTCTCAGCATAATCTGTTAAATCAGATTTACCTCAAAACTGCCTTATTTGCACCTAAACAACCCAATTATCATAGCTAATAATAGCTATGATATAATGTTATTATGGCTGATTATTGTATGCACTTAGGTGAACCAAGTATTACCAGAACAAACAAAAATGCATTTTTAAATCTAATGCATTTACAATTAATAAATTCTAACATTTATGTATGTCAATCATTGTAATTGGCGTAATATTAATTGCACATGGATGACCCAAATAGGGGTACCTAGTACTATTATGAGGCCTGCCAACATCCCAAATAGGGGTGCATCATTACTTGAATTCCATATATTCTTTTCCCACATTTATTCATTTTGTCAGCTATATGATGAAACATAATCAGGCTGGTTGTAAGCTAATTTACACCGCTGAAGTGCTAATATTAAGCCTAAAAATCTTAAAGATTATGAGAGTAGTAAAGGCCTCCAATCAGGATAAAATAATTGAAATTTAGTAATTCAAGGGCCAAATTAGCTTTGGGATTTTTTATAACCACTTCCATAATCCATAGCGGATTGGCATGGCTTTAATGAACTCTGGTAGATGACTATGGCTAGGAGATGCCCTAGAAGTATAAAATACTGGCGCCTGTCCCTAAAATACAATCATCATCTTTCCATTAAATATTAATTTCGTCTTATATCACTTATTATAATTTGATATTCATATTAAGAAGTATAGAAAAGCATTCAGGGGAGCTTGTCATTATTACCTGAGTCTGGAGAGTTCCCAATTAGAGAGGGAAAAACATACCAGAGTTATACCAAAAGAGTCAAATATTATTGTATAGCTTTGTGAACTTCAGAACAGTTTTGGAAACACTGTAAGACACATAGCAATTGAAAATATATCAGCCAAACCTCTTCTTGTCTATTGAAACAGGATTATATTTAATAAGCGAGTAAATCCTCAAAATCTCACAAGTGGTTCTATCTAATAACCACGTTGAACTTTGTATAAATAATCCATCTGAATACCAGGTAGAAGCTGCCAGAAGATATGACGAAAATGATATGGAAACCAGTGACCAAGAAATCACTGAGTACTTCAACACTTTTCTCCAAAATACTGAGGATAGTCCTTTCTCCTTTGATCTAATCACGGTGGGAGGAGGGAATGTGGACTTAAAAGGCCCTATTGAGTTTACATTGGACAGTGTGAAGGAGATGATGGAGACCCTATTTCATGGGTATAGGATTAGTACATTGCAGGTGGACCCATCTTTTGGGCTGTTTTATTATTTTAAGTTTCAGGCCTTCAAAATGGAGATATATGCGGTACCAAGTGGCAATTATGAGAAATTCTCTGGCCAGATGGCTCAATTGTACACAAGCAACCTACGAGCTCTTAGTTAGCTTTGTACAGCCCTCAATCAAGCACACCCAAAGAATTCTGGCTTGTCAGAATCTAAAGCTTGCAGAGATATATAGAGTTCATGAGGAGCAGCATTCTTTCCGATTAAACTTACTGGATAAGCTCAATTCCAGCTTTAACAAATTTAGAAAGGCTATCGTCTACAATATGGAACTGGTCAATGATGGCCACAGAAGTTTATATACTTTGGAAGAACATAATGAAAAAAATTCCAAAGATTGCAGCTGAGGTTCTTTCTTTAGATTAGTTAACCAGTGAAGGGTCCATAATAATAAATAAATGCTGCCAGAAATTGAATATTGATTCAAATTTCTAGCATCTCAGACTAAAAGTTTGACCAAAGATGCCACTTCTGCTTAAAGAAATCACCTGGAATCGAAAACCATGCATGTTCAGCTCAATGAATATGCCCAAACTGAGTTGGGAATATTACAAAAAAGGACTTTTCTCTCTCATTGCAATCAATTTTGCAACCCATTTAATTCAAGTCTGAATCTAGTTTGATAATCTCACAGAGGAGATTAGTCTGCGCCCATGTCAGGGAGCAGTTGGGCAAGTAAGGTAAGAGGAGCTGGTGGTAGGCCTACAGCCTCAAACGTTCGAAAATGCCCCAGAGAAACTGGTGGAATAGAATTTTTTTTAAAAAACCAGCGGTCACTATTTCCCCAGGAAATCCTCTCTTGGCAAGCATGATGCAACCAGTACATCAACACGCCGCACTCCCAGCCACTTTCGTTGGTGGAATATGGAGTCCGCGTGTTTCTGGACATCCAACAAATGGCTTTATAGGAAAAATTTTGTGGGGATGTGCACACTTTTTTCCTGACCACTGTGTATGTTGCACCTCACTCCATGTCACGCGGTTGGCTGGACCTAGGTTTCAAAAACAAGGAGGCAGCAGATGAGGCTGCTGTGGTGCGTGTAGTGATTGACCTCCCCAAAGGGCAAGGGGTCATTGAAACCAAATGTACCAGATGGACAAAATCCAACCAAATTTTCCTCACATTTGACTTTTTGCCTACTACGGTAATATGTGACATTTTGGAGCAACACCTGAAAGATGGTCTCACCGTTTATGGTGAAATAGAATCTTTTGAGATGCAATGCTTTATGATGATGCCACACCTGTGCACCAGCAAAGCCATCGCAGTTCTGACCCCAACCGAGGAGATTGCAAAAGGAACTAACCCAGATCCCACACTCCACTTTTATTAATATCAAAGGGCATACCACCCACCCTTTCTAGGTAACCGTGGACAGCGCGCCCCCCATCTGCACCCACTGTGACATGTTCAGCCATAAGGCACATGCATGCCCCACCAAGTAGGGCGTCACATTCCAAGAGCACCCCTTGGCGGCCATGGCTAGCAGAGAGGCGCACTACAACCAACAGCAAGCACCAAAGAGTTTTTCCCATGGGGAGCACAAGGCTGCTACCTACTGGTAAAGCCAATTTCCCCGCAAGAGCGGAAGAAGGCCAAGCAGGCCCGCAGGGCCGCGGCCAAGGAAGCAGCCAAAGTCAACACTGCTATTTCACACTCCCAACGCCAGGAGGACATCGAAACCTTCACAGTGGAAGCAACTCAGAAATCCATCAACCAATCAGATTGGGAAGCCCATGCCAATTGGGCCACCCAATCTGAGGATCCAATGGGGGACTTAATCTCACCCAATCTTTGCAACCAAGCTCCAGTTGAAAATGACTTGGGGCCTATCCTACCTGAAAAAACTTTTTTTGACCTGCTCAATGGTGCACCAAACTCATCTGCACTGCAAAAAATTTGTCCAACGTCGTGGAAACAAAAAGCAAAGGCAAAAGCCAACATGAACCTTTCTGCTAAAATTAACAAAACTAATGATAACGTTGCTGCAAACACCCACACTGCCATGAAGGCCCGTGGGGATCTAGAGGAGGCTAGTGGGCCCGGGTGCCAACCCCCTCACACCTAAGGTGCGATGGGGGAAACCTTCACTTTAGGGACGTTGAATATCGCCAGAATCAAGGCCTCACCATCCTGGGCTAGGAAACTGAGTCTTTTACAACAAAATTTACCCGTGGATATCCTGGCTATCCAGGAGTCCCACTGTCCACGAGGTTCAGATGAGGCTTGGAAAACCATGCTCCTCCCATCCCTATCATTTTGGTCAGAGCACTGTGGGGTGCTAGTTTGGAGAAACAATTTCTTCAAATTTTTTTTGTCGGAAACCTTCCTCAATGGCTGAGTCCTCATTGTCACTTTCTCGTGGGCTGACATGGCACATGCTATCGTCAACATCTATGCCCCAACCTGTGCACAAGAGCGTCAGGAATTTTTTTGTTGGTCAATTCCCTCCCGCTACCCCCAGACCCTTTCATAGTCAGCGAATGAACTGTTGGCTAAACACACCAATGGACCGTTGGCCTTCCTCCTCCCACGCCCCCCAGAATCACATAGAACTTCGCAT
Organism: Massospora cicadina; assembly: GCA_022478985.1. Classification (NCBI taxonomy): domain Eukaryota; kingdom Fungi; phylum Entomophthoromycota; class Entomophthoromycetes; order Entomophthorales; family Entomophthoraceae; genus Massospora; species Massospora cicadina. Next base: position 207,311 of record JAKSZP010006646.1, on the reverse strand, counting down.
TCTAAAGGCCACCCTTGGGTTAATGGATGCACTGCTGCAGCGAGCCCCACTGCTCAAAAACATGACGCGCCCCCACATCCACAACGGCCAATTAAGGTCCATGTCCCGCATTGACCTTATCCTTACGCCAGCGAAATTCCAACCCCACATTTCCACTTCAAAACAACAAAAATGGAATTCTCTGACCACCAACTGGTCTTGATAACCTACCACCTACCTGTCACAGTGGCTAAGGCCCCACATTGGTGCAAACTCCGCCCCCCCAAACTTGCGTCGCCAAGATTCTCCACTTGGATGGAATCAGCAACTTTGGCAAAAGAGTTTGTTGCACCATTTTGCGCGGACCCCATATCCACATGGGCAACATTCAAAGAGGATACCATCCGCCACTCTCACCACCTCTCCTCCAGACGCTCACGAGCCACATCAGCTGTCATTTTGTGCGCTCTGGCAGAGTTGGCACACCTGGTGTCCAACATCCCAGCTACAGGATACAGCCCTGCATGGGGCTGGAAGTGGGCAGAGGCAGCCGCCCACCTCAACGCGCTTGAAAGGCAACACAAACATTGGGTTTGTGTTCAGTACAGGGCCAAACGCATTACAAAGGGCGACAAGTGCACCGCATATTTTATTTAAAAAAATTTCGCACCAAGCCAGAGCGTGGCCTGCACACAGGTGTGAAGATCGGATGATTCCATCACGGATACACCAGCCAAAGTGGCAATCAAAACACAGAAGTATTACTCCAAGTTATACTGATCCAGCCCAATTCAGCTGGCTGAAGTGGCGGAAATTCTTGACCAAGCCCACATCCGCATCATTTCCCAATACCCAGAAATAATAAATTTGATTACTCCAAACGAATTAAGGACAGCCATCCGCGATGCACCAGACTGGAAATGCCCAGGCCCAGAGGGCATTCCATATTAATTCTATAAAAAGTACTTCAAATATATTTCCCCACTACTGCTTGCCTCACTTAACCAGAGCCTTTTGGAAACGCGCCTCCTACCAGGAGGACAAGAGGCCTTAACCATCACACTCTTCAAGAAAGGGGACAAGCTAGACTTAGCCAACTGGCGCCCCGTTTCTTTAACTAACACGGATACAAAAATTTTAACAAAAATCATGGCTAACCGTTTAGGGATTGTAGCATCTGCCACCATCTCCCCAGAACAACTCAGTTTCATACCCAGAAGGTCGTTTTTGGACAACGTGCACTCTGTGGCTAACGCATGCCAGTCCACAGCCTCTGGGGCACTTGTATTCTTGGACCAACAGAAGGCCTATGATATAGTAAATTGGGAATACCTCAGTGCCTGCCTCCATCAATTCCGCTTACCCCCTTACTTCATCGACTGGGTGATGCTGCTCACGGAATCTGCAACAATGGCAGTACGTGGCCCTGGCTTCCTAATGGAAGTAGTCCGCCCTTAAAGGGGCTTGCGACAAGGGGACTCCCTTAGCCCACTATTATACAACTTCAGCCTTGACCCACTACTTCGAAACGTGAATGCCCAACTCACTGGGGTCCATGTGCCAGGCCAAGCCCCAGTCAAGATAATGGCGTTTGCAGATGACTGTGTGGTTGGGGTGTCTAATAATAAAGATGCACGCACACTTGAATCTCTCATCCAGGAGTATTCCCGGGTAAGTAACGCTGCACTGAACGCTTCCAAAACTGAAATCATCCTCCTTGGTCAGTCTCAAAACTGCTGGGCCCCAGCAACCAGTGCCCAGCCCGGCCCATCTGCTCGCACATGTGCTCGCCCTCCCAGCTCACCCCACACCGCCCCACTGGTGCTCCCCTTCGTGCCACGCCCTACCATAGGGTCAGTCCGCCATCTGGGCGTGTGGGTGGAGGCAGGAGGGTATGCATCAGCAGTAATGGAGAGTCATATTCTAGACAACGTTATGAAGCGCATCGCCTCCCTCAGAGCCCACCCTACTTCCCTTAATGCCAGGGTTGTTTTAGCCAACTCTATGCTCCTCTCCAAAGTCTGGTTTGGAGCCCACGCCATCCCCTTCTCCCCAAGCTTCTTCAAATCCTTGTATGCCCTGCTGCAAGGATGGCTTTGGTCAGGCCGCCCTCCACTATTACGGCTAGAGGTCATGTTTGGCCCTCATCATCATGGTGGCATGGGCCTGCTTGACTTCAGAGCCCATGCTGCCAAGATCTTGGGTACTTGGATTGCAGCCGTCACCGCCCCTATGCTCCCCTCCCAACACTGGTCCCGCGCGGCCCGCTCCAACTTCTCCTACACCTTGGGCCTCAACAATCCATCGAACCCTCACTCCCTGTTGAAATACCTTGCTTCACACCCATCGGCCACAGGTCCTCACGGGACTAAAACCCACTACAAACGCATCCTCCTCTCCATGTGGAGTGCTGAGTGGAGAATTCATATTAGCGGACATACAGCCCAGAGAGGCCGCCCCTCTCCTCAGTTCACACAAGAGGTACAGGGGCTACCCATCCAAGATGGCGTGATCCCCACACGGCCCCATGTCCTATCCAGGGTGGACTACCTGGACATGATGGACATCCCTTACTGCATTGAGACCCAAAAAACTATCTGGAAATACGCACACCACCCTCTGTTGCAGCCTCAAATCCGCTCCCATGTGTGGCGCTGCCTGAGGCGGGTGTACCATATGGCCGAGCGCCTAACGCTTTACACTCATCCTGCATAGTGTGTGGCCAGTAAGGAACGCTGTTCCACCGCCTGGAGAAGTGTCCTACCTCTAAAGTGATATGGCGTGAAGTTCAACGTCTTCTGGGCCAGGATCAAACACATCCCTTCAGTCTGTCAAGAGATATGTTTGCTTTATCAATGGCCTCCCCCCTTCCACCCTCCCTCTGTGCTCTGGTGGTTGCAATCACCATGTGGACTATCCACACGATTGTTTTGGATGCCATCGCAGGCTCCACCCCCACCCTCACAGAAGCTTTCCACAGATTCCAGTCTCATTTGGTGGACCACTTTCAAGCGTGGATGTTTGGATACCTCCCACCACGTCACCAAAAGCTGGTCTCCTCCTGGTTCCCAGTTTGGTTCATCAAATCAGACCCCTTCCTCCACACGTGTTCAATTGTGGCTACGGCCCTTCACACGATCCCTCCCCCTCCCCATAAGTGGCGTTCCCGCTGGCAACAAGAGATAGCATCGCTTAGCTGGGGTGCCTTCCATGTTACTAAGTTTTGTCTCTTTTGGGTCAAATTTGGAAGTGTCCATCCCATGGTCGGCCTTCCCCACAATAAATTTAAATTTTAAATATCACAAAAAGCGTTGAAGATCTGGCTGCCATGCCATTAGGGCTGAATTATGAGGAGGATTTCGCTCAAATTCATGAAGAATTTTTGAAACTCCAGTCAACAGTTTCGTCCATGAAAGCCAAGAATGTCAAAATTGCTAAGGAAAAACAAGATCTCAAAACCCAGCTTATTGGCAACAAATGACCGTGTCACTGATCTGACCAAAGATGTGAAGCATATACTGGCTTCTAAAATTACCTTTAGAAAAGAACATGAGAGTCCAAAAAAGTAGTCAATGCCCTAAAGGAGAAAAGATGCAACTGTTTTACCAGTCCTTGAGGGGGAGGTCAGTAAAACCTTTAAGTATTCTGGCAGAAAACACCTGGAGAAATTATATAAGACCCAAATTCAGGAGTCCAAATTGAGCAGTTCAGAACAATTCCATAAAACAAAATTTTCAGGGGTCGAGATGGATTCTAGAATGGATATTTCAGATGTTTGTTAAATGCCCAATTTTTTTGCTTCCATCACAACTCTGGATGACATTCATCGCAAAAATGGATCAATTCTAGCAGAAGATTCCAAAGATGTTCAAACTCTATATGAAGCGTAACCACTCTGGCTGGTTCTGGTAAAGATGACTTTAGGCCCTTGAATCTGCCAAGATTTGACAAAGAAGGAAACGTACATTCATTCCTAAAAATTTTAAAAAACTATGTGAGTAGGATCTGATCATGCAAAGTCTACAGCTCTCATCCTCTGCCTGGACTCACATAGTGTTGATCTTATTATGCCCTATCTGGGGGATTATTGGTCCTATTTTGATGCAAAGAATGCTGTAAAAGACATTTGAAGGGCATGATAAACTATCAGCTGAAAAACAGAACTGTCAAATAATGAATTCCAGTTGAATGAATTCATCAGAGACTTTGTGGATAGCTTTCCTATGACGCTCAGGTCCTACTTAGTTCTAAAGCTATAAACGAATTTAATGCAAATATTGGCATGCAGCATGCTGTCAAACCATATTGTGACTTTCAGCATGACATTATTCCGGCCTTTGATTGAACCATGTGAGCATTATAACTCACAGATTATTTAAAACAGTGCTCATTTAACTTTGACGCCCCTAATCATCCCAAAGAGCAATTGAAATTTAGATGTTTGGGACCAAAGAATACAAATTCAAATAAACAGGAAAAAACAATTGGCCCATAAATCAGAAAAACAATCAGCAAACAGAGCCAATTACCTGTCATAATTGTGGCAAAAAGGGACATTTTGATAGCCAATGCTACAGACGGACAGATAAAAAACCTTGGGCCAATGTGGCCTTAAAGGTTAACAATGAAGAAAAGGCAGGAAAGGAGCAGATAGAATAGAGGCGGAATGCTCTACCTCCATCAATCCCCAATACACATTCCAACTGACCCTGGCAAGCTTTTCTTGGTGACAAAGTGGCTGAAGATAGCCTGCACCACATCATGGCTGATGATGTTCATATGGTCACAAACAGATCATGGAAAGGCCAAAAGCCAAGAGAACCTTCAGAAGAAGACCAAATAAAGGTGGCTAAACCTTACGCTAAGCAAATTATGGACTATGGCCTTGATCCTTTTACTACTCGCTCCTGTGATCTGCCCTCTTTAAAGGATGTGCAGATCACAATCCCCATTAAGAATCTGGTGGAAAACTACCCTGAAATCTGTCCTTGCCTTAAATAACATTTGGAATCAGGTAACCCTGAATCTATTCACCTAATAAATACTTCAGAACCATAATCTGAGTGTACTTTTTGCTGATTTTGCTATTGATAAGGTCTATGTTCAGGCCATTATTGACAGTGACGCTTCTTTAAATATCGTCAGCACTAAGTTGGTAAAGAAGTTGGGAATAGCTCTGGATGTTGCCCATGATCTTGATATGGCACTGTATGAACATGTACCAAAAGAGCACTTGGTCCATATAATGACTTACCTATAAGGTTTGCATCTATACCTTGTGACAGTTGAGGTTCCTTCAACATCACTTTTCCCTGATCTTTAATAAGATGACAAGCTGATGTGGAAGATAAGGGGGTGAGAGACCATTAGCCTTGGCTAGACTCCATGATGGGACTGAGTTTGGGGAGTGAAGGCGGTTAGATGTCTTGCCAGGCCTGGGGTTGAACCAAATGGTTTTGAAGTGGGTTGTTTCTAGGTTAAAGGTAGATTTTAATCAGAATTGGAACGATTCTTGGGTGTGGTGGTTCAGCCACTATGGAATTCAATATGCTAAAACAATTGGGGTTTGCTTACGGCATATTTAAGAAGACATAGTGTCAAGCATGATGAATGAGCTTGATCTATGCTTGCAGCAGAGAGCTACAAGAGAAGGGATTTGAGAATGGGAGGTTCTCTTTTTCCGTTTTCTATCAACTTGCTTAAATATATCAAATAAAGCCGTTCTTAAGCTTTACTTATTTTTCTTACTGTCTTCCGAGGTTTATATTGATAAACTTAGTCTAACAGCGATCATGTTTGGCCTATACTACAGGAGGTGGACTTTGAGAGCGAGATTGGGAATGATATTGCCTCCCTATACACCTTGTCTTGGAGTCAGGGCATGTTTCTAGGGTAAGCATAATCGCAACTGTCTTCCAAGGGGTGTTTATCCGCAGCTCCTGTAGCACACGCACAAGAAGAATGGTCTCAGGGACCTTGTCTGCCCTTTGGTCAGTGACTTGGGCCCTGCTTCCTAATTAATTCGTGGCTCATTGGAGGGAGCTGGTGCGTTACAAGTATTATCCACTCCTGCTATAGTTCTGTCTAATCAGAACTATGAGGTCCTTATTGGTACCAATTTTATGAGAAGATATGGAATGGTTACTAGTCATAAGGATGACGTCTTTACTATCTTGAACCAAACAATCAAATTAATTATATAAAAAACGCAAAACTAGAACTGAAAAAACCTGATAAGTTTATTAATTTGGCCTATCAGGATATAATAATCCCCATCAAATACTCTAAACTAAAGCGCCATGTCAAGCCCCTAACAACGCAAATCCATGAGTCTAAGAGCATAGCCCTTCGAGCAAACAGGGACCTAAATTTGAACTTTGAATTACAGGCAATAGTTTCAACAGGGCTAACAATTTAGATCGCAGAAGGTCTCTATGGCGAAGTTTATCAACCATGGTCCTGAACTCAACTTGAACCTAATATAGCACTAGGGATAATTTTTCCTGGGCATCAAGAAATCAGTAAACTCTGCGCAAACATGCATAATCGGCCCATTTTCATCAAAAGGCACCAAGTGGTGGCCTATCTTCACATAATTACTGTAACGGAGATTGAATCAATTCATGAGTTTGGAACCCTGGATGAGCTAGGGCTTCCTGATGATGAGTTAAATTATGTTCATAATGTCATACCTATGGCAGGTTTAGGTGAGCTAAATGAACAGAGAAGGACCAAGTTCGAGTTTATTTGAAAAATACCATGAAATATTTGCCAAGGATGATTTTGACTTGGGATGTGCAAGAGAGAACCCATACAATAGATACTGGGGATCATATACCTATCAAATTAATGCCAATTAGACTTTTGAAAACTACTGAGGACGTTATATCAAAAGGGAATAAGGAACTTCTTGACCATGGTATACTAATACCATCTAAGAGTCCATGGGCTGCACCAATTATAATTGTAAAAAAAGAGTGTGCAATAGGTTTATTATTGACTACCAGAAGCTCATCAACATTATAAAAAAGGACTTCTATCCTCTTCTGCATATTGGAGATGCCCTAGATAGGCTTGGGGTGCCATTTTCTTCTCAGCGATGGATTTAAATAGTGGATATTAGCAGATTGACATGCCCAAAGCTGAGCCAGAAAAGCGCGCGATTATCACCCAGGAGGGGTTATTTCAACCGATGAGGATGCCCAAAAGACTCTGTAATGCTCCAACGGCCTTCCAGAGAGCAATGGACACCATATTGAGCGATCATAAATTTTCATGTGTACTAGTATACCTAGACTTTATCAACGTTTTCAGTTGCGCTTTCAATGAACACATAGAACATCTGGAAGAGGATTTCAAAAGGTTAGCAGCTTCAAACTTAAAGATCAAGCCACAGAAGTGTCAATTTTTTAAGGATAAGATAGAGAGTACCTTGGTTTTGTAATTGATAAAGAAAGTCTTTGGCCACAACCAGCCAAATTGGAAGCAATGTTTAAGATTAAGAGGCCCAATCCAAACGGGACATTCAAGTGTTTATGGATATGATTGGGTACCATCACCAATCAATTTGCCAATGTTTGCTCAAATCTGGAGGACCTTTGTTTTATCTACTTAAGGATAAGGTCCCTTTTGAGTGGATTTCGGCCTGCCAGGAGGCATTCAACTGGCTTCATTTGGCTTATTAGTCACACCATCATTGCGCTACCCTGATTTTTACCAAGTGTTTATTGTTCAGACAGATGCTTCATTAACAGCAAATTGAGCTAATCTGTCCCAGGTTGGAGAAGATGGCGAAGAGCATCCAGTAGCGGTGAGCTAAATAGGATAAGATGGGGCCTCCGCGTGGCACAACTGGGGAAAGCCTGCGGAAACATGGGTGAGTAGCTAGCACCAAAACCTAAGAGGCACGTTGGTTGGGTCCTGTAGTGGCCTGAAAGAAGTGCGGGATGGTAGTGATGACTGTGCCAACCTGTTCTTGCAGCTGTCTACCACTCCCTGAGGGGAGAATATGGCAGGAAGGGGGTATGAGTTAAGCATGGTGCCTGTCAAATAGCCACCCCACAAGCTGAGGTTGCATGGGTGTGGACCCCAGGACAAGGGAGGGGCAATCCTGGTTGGCTGCGCTTTGGTGCACCTGTCTACAATAAATACTGCAGTTTGCAAGTTGGCCTGAAGCTCGGCTATCTGCTGGTTCAGTCAGCATGAGCTGGCTGGTAGCAAAACAGATCATGCAAGAAAATTAAGGCAGATCCAAAATGACTCCAAGGCTTCCTGAACAAAAAAGGGCTGGAGAGCATAACTCCACTAGAAAGCAGGTGACAAAGGGGAGGGCTTCAGCTTCTCCCCCTCAGGGGTCTTAAATCTGGGGGTCATCGGTCTTGCCCCCCGCAAGGGGGATGAGAGGCATATTGCCTGTCCTGGCTGGTGCAGACGAGCTTCCCAGAACTTAAACAGGGCGGGCATATGTCAGTTTAGGAGGTAGCATGAGCTAAATCCAATCGCGGTCAGGCCCACATTTTTAAGTGGTGCTTAGATTCATGCAGCCCTAGTGTAGTGGAGGCAGTACCCCAGGCCTTCATCCCACAATAGTTGCTCACACTAGGAGCCTCTCAGGGCTTTTAAAACTCAAAGAGCACCCAGTAACCTATGCTAGTCTGACTCTAAATACCCATGAGAGAAATTATACTGTGACATAAAGGAAATGTATGGCAGTTATATGTCTATAAACAGTTTCGAGTATATCTTCATGGAATGCATTTTACCATGGTTACTGATCTAACATCCCTAAGCTAACTTAATAACTTGAAGGAGCCAGAAGGACATTTGGATTGGTGGGCACTTAAGCTGCAGGCTTATGATTTTATTATCAATCATCGTCTGGTGCTAAGCATCAGAATGCTGATTGCTTGTCTTGTCTTCCCATTGTAGCAACTCTATGTCTAGCTGCAGATGCTTTATTCCAGAAAATGGTTAGTGAAGCTTTTGATGATGAACCTGAAGTAGTGCAGAAAATTCTCTCTGATCTACTAAAGGACACCCACATTGAAAAAAAGGAGTCTTTCTCAAGGTGATTGATGGGAAGAATATATATTTACCCATCCCTCAGCCTAATAGATATAATTATGGCTGCTCATAAAGTCACCACCCACGGAGGTTTCAAGATAACAGAGGAGCAACTCAAGAAAATTTATTATTGGGAATTGATGAATTTTGACATCCATGAAACCTTGAGTTGTTGCCAAGAGTTCCAAGGGGTAAACCTTTCAAAAAGCTACTTTGTATCAGATTATTTGGCCCAGATTGCTTGGCACACTGTATCTATAGATGTGGTTGGACACTCCCAGTTAGCAATGTAAAGGCCCAAATATATTTTTGTGGCAATTGATCACTAGACAAAATGGGTAGAAGCCAGGGCTATTTGGGACTTAGGAGCCTCAACCACAGCTACATTCATATTTGAGCAAATTATTCATTGCATGGATGTCCTCAATTCATATTAACGGATAATGGCACCAATTTCACTGCAGTTATTCTCCAGAAACTTAATGAGTTAACAGGAGTGCATGATGTTCCGTCAACTCCATACCGCCTAGAAACAAATGGTGCAGTGGAATGAATTAATGAAAATTGTCAATAGACTAAGGAAGCTGACTTCCCAAAAGCCCTCCAAATGGAGTACATTCCTCAGTTCAGCTAAGTTTGCCTATAACATCTCTTACCATTTGGCCACAAAGATGTCTCCTTTTCAACTTCTATATGGAAAACATCCATCTTTACCGCTGTTGTTGTATCTTTTCTACAAGAGCCCCAAGAGGTAAGCTATTCTGAGTATGTCAAGCGGCAAGCAGAAACCTTAATCAAACTGCAAGCCCAGGCTTTTGATAATAACTTCAAACTTTGTAGGCCTGACATGCAAAAGATCAGAAAACTCAGTACAGTCTTCCCAAATTTGCTGTGGATGATGAGTATTTTGTAATACCCTTGGTTCAGGCCAAACTCACAAGTTTGATCACACTTGGGATAGCCCATTTGATGTATTTGAGAAAACTCTAAACTTCATTTACACTACCAAGGAGAAAAATTTGGGGCATGTTTATAATCAAGTCCATGCCAAATTCCTAAGAAGATTTAAAAGGTGCCAATTAGCCAAAATAAACTATTTATAGCAAGTTAATAAATATAAAAAATAATTAAAAAGAAAAAAGAAAGATAAAATAATAAACTAAATATATAAACTTATACAATATATATATAATAGTAAAAAAAGTATATATAGTTAATAAAAAATACATTTTATATTATAAAAATAAAATGAATTGGTAGGAAGTAAAAATTAATTTTCAAGGCTTTTTGTCCTCCACTTCGAGGGGAAGGTGACTTGGGAAAGATTCCTCTATTCCTTATGCCAATTTGGCCAATCTAGCTGCTGAGTGAAAAAACAGGGCCAAATAAACATCATGAATGTTGCATAAAAATGAGATACTCAAATTGGACTCCATAAATATTACTAGAAAGATATGCATACTTGATGATAAGTCCAATTGGTTGATTGATGGCGTTTTTCAGGACCAAGAGCTCTGACAAAACTGCAGTAGGCTAAAGAGGTGCTTGCTGATATTGAAGAGAAAATTGGGAAACTCAGGGTTTGTATTTCAATCAAGTGTGGGAAATGTTAGATTCTGATGGTTAACTTAAAAATAAAATCTTTGAGAAAATCATCAATGCTAATAGATTACTCCCATTGATGGATCAAGTGATTCTTGCTGATTTATCTGAATAATCTGTTAAGTCAGATTTACCTCAAAACTGCCCTATTTGCACCTAAACAACCTAATTATCATAGATAATGATAGCTAGGATATAATATTATTGTGGCTGATTATTATATCCACTTGGGTGAACCAAGTGAATTAACAGAACAACCTAATTACATTTTTGAAAATAGCGCGTTTACAAAAAATGAAATCTAATTTTTATGTATGTCAATAATTGTAATCAACACAATAGTACTTGTACATGGACGGCCTAAATAGGGAGTACCTAGTACAATTGAGAGGCCTGCTGATATCCCAATTAGGGGTGCATCTTAATTTAATTTCATATATTTTCCTCCATTTATTGTACTTTGTCAGCTGTATGATGAAACGTAATCAGGCTGGTTGAAAGGCGAGATTACACCACTGATATGCTAATATTAAGCCAAAAAATCTTCCCAATTACAAGATTAGTAGTGCCTCTAATCAGGCTGAAACAATTTCAATTTAATCTAATTATTTAGCCAAACTAACTTGAGGATTTTTTGATAACCACTGCCATAATCCATAGCGGATTGGCATGGCTTTAATAAACTCAACTAATAGATGAGTATGTCTAAAAGATTCCTTAGAGGTACAAAATACTGGCACCTGTCCCTAAAATAAAAAATTCATCTTTCCATTTAATCATATTTTCACCTTATATCATATTGCATTAATTTGATCTTAGTATTAAGAAGTGTAGACAAGCATTCATGGGAGCATGTCATTATCACCTGAATCTGGAGAGTTCCAAATTAGAGGGGGATAAGTATCTAGAAGAGACCAAAAGTTCAAGTTATAATGTATATCTTTGTGAGCTTACAAAAGGTTAGGAAATACCATAAGACACATAGCATAGTTGAGGATATACTGGCTGAAACTCTTCCAAACTATTAAAAGAGGATTATATTTAATAATCCAGTAAATCCTTAAGATCACACTGTTAGTATTAGGGGAGTATATTAAATTAAAGTGGCAATTGACCATATGACCATATTGGTTGATACTAAGGCCTTGAGCAGAGTATATGCTATAAGCACTGTGAGATTCATACTTGGCCAAGTAGTGTTCTGGCATAGATGCCTGGAATTACTACTAAGTGATGACAAAAAGACTTTACATCCTATTTGATCTTAAGACTGAACGAGTTAAGGGAATCAGAGTTGTGGTGTCCATTCCCTACCATAAAAAATGAATAGAATGATAGAAAGAGATAACATAACTTTGGATGTGACACTGCAAAAATTAGTAGTGGGGTAAACCTCCGCTTAGGATCTTGTCTGAGTTTAGTTACTTCACCTATAATATCAGTATCATACAGCAACAGGTAAAACGCCATTTTGTTTTTTATATGGGCAAAAGCCTTACTACTGCCACTTTTTATTCAACAGTGGAAACATCTTTGGGAATGAGTGCAGAGAAATACTTAATCTGACTGCAAACATCAATATTGAACAGCAATCATAGGCATTCAAAATGACATTAAAAAAAGAATTAGTGAAGAATAAGGACAATAAAAATCAGCCAGCTCTTATAGAGTATTGTCAGGGAAACAGCAAGTTAATTTAGACTGGCCTGCCAGCCTGAGTGCCAAAGCACCCAAATGGCAAACAGAATGCCAGTGGAACTGCTTCTGGTACAACGGTTATGGAACTAAGAAATAGTTCCGCCAATAAATGTGTATGAGCCATAATTGCGTATAGACACCTAGTAAATTACCAGATGAACATGGCCATAAACCCTGAGGTGTTGGAATACTGGCAGAAAAGACGGTTTGTTTTTCAACATACAAACTGAAACTGGGGAAAGGAGTTTTATTGGAAAGATAAAGAAAATCAACTAACAATTTTCTCAGCGCAAGGCAACTGATTAAATAGTGTTTTATTGTAGTGAGTCCAAGCAGGGATTGGGTCCCTCAAATTTGACCTAACCTGGCGAATTTTTTGGGAAATGGGGCAGATAATCTTAATTTGAACTGACATTAAAGGATTCAGTGGCAGGCTGGGTTGCTGTCAGTTCAAACTCGAACACCTGAACTGAGGCTTAACTGCATTTCCATTGGTTGGCGTGACAGCATCTGGTCCAACAAGCAACAGGAATTCCCCAGGGCCACTCCACATAGGGGCGGTCCCAATTGGTTGGAAACGGGTTCAGGATGCCCAACCTACCTGTGCCCAGTTACTGAGGCGTTCATTTAGTCAAATGAGTTACATCATCCACAACTCCCAATTTTTCTGGATAAGGGTTTTGAACTGTCATCAATGGTTTCTGAAGATACCACCTGCACATTGGGGATCATCCTCGATGATTCTGAGAGGGGGTTACATCAGCAAATATACTGGTGGCTGAGTCAAAACCATCCATGATTCTGGCTGATAATTTGATATTTGTCCCTTTTTGAGTATACATTTTCCAATCATCAGGCTTTAATTACATCAGTTTCAGATCCTTAAACTTTGATTCAGTAATTTTGGTGTAGATTTCCTTAATCTGGCAGACAAGTTCAGCTGAGTTGAGTGAGGGTACTGGGGGAGTAATCCAAAGAGGGAGAGCTGTTACCCAGCGCTCATCTACCACGTGGGCGAGGTCAACCTGTGTAATGAGAGGTACAGCCGCCCTCTTCAGACCCTTTTAATTTGGAAATGGGAAGATCGCCCAATCTATGCACAGGGGATGTTCCCCTGGACTTACATTACCCTTTCCTTTTTCCAAAGGAAGGGCGCCACCGCTGGGAAACAGCATGAGGGCCACATTTTATGAGCTTTGGGTAATTTGATCGCCATTACAGTTGCAACTTTATGGGGGGACAGGGAGCGTTGGGGTGGGACTCATGGAACGCCTCAACCAGTTCCATGAAATTAGCACAGTCATGTACTTGACCCAACTGTTCTCATAGGCCAGATACCCCTTCCACGCGACGAGATACTGAACTGACTGCCAGAATTTGTGGGACGCTAAGATATTTCCACATCAGCTTCTTCTGAATCCTCTATCAATATTGGTTCAGGTTTGGTGGGAACAATCCCTTGAACGGGGACAACTGATAGATGTGGAAGATTGGGTGCTTTTTAATGAGTTGGCAGTTTTAACTGGAAAGCACCATTGCCAAGTCTTCCTCCACCAAGTGGGGACCCAAACCTTGATTGCAAACTTCTGGAAAGGTATCTGCATCCACAGATGGCGAGTATCTAACATAACATGAGAGCCCACTGCTATATTGTGGCCAGGAAGCCGTTTTCGACTTGAAAACCACTTATAATGATCAATAGTTTTTGTGAGATGCTCCTGCACTAAGGACTGGGTAGACTGAATGTGCTCGAAATTTTCTGCAGCAGCAGGAACCTCTGGACACAGACAGGGAACGACCAAAAAAGAGGGATTATAACCCATCGTCGCTTCATAGGGAGAAAACCCCATAAAAGCGTGAGTACCATTATTATAAGTAAATTGGGTGAGAGGGAGGTCATCAGCCCAGGTATCTTGTGTGGCCGCCGTGTAACAATGCAAATACTATTCCAAAATTTGGTTAACCCTCTCGGTTTGTCCATCAGACTGGGGATGGTATGTGGGTGGAATGGCAGGGGGTTATTTTTAAGATGGTTAAAAGCTCATTCCTGAAATGCACTGCAAATTGGGGTCTGTGGTCACTGATGATCTCCTATGGGAGACCAAACATAGAGAACACATGGCGTACAAAGAGAAGAGCAGTTTCTTCTGATGTGATCATGGAAGCTCAGGGAATAAATAGGAAAAATTTGGTGAAGCAATCGACCACCACCATCACCGCCATAAACCCATTAGAACAAAGAAGTTTGACAATAAAATCCATGGACGCTGATGTCCATGGACCCTCTGCCTGTTGTAAGGGATGTAAAAGACCATTTCTTCCTGTTGGTCCAACTTGGCTCATGCACAGGTAACACAATTGGCGATCCAGGCCGTAACTTCCTTAGTTAAACCTGCCCAATTATAAGTCTGCTTGATCAAATCAATGATTTTCTTGTTGCTTGGATAGCCAATCATGGGAGGATCATGATGCGCAAAACACCTCATCCCTAAAGAGAGGAGGAACCCAAGCCCATGACCTAAAATAGATGAGACCCTTCACCAAGGAATATAGGGAATGTTCTGGGTTTGAAGGGATAATTGATCGAGTAACTCCACACCTTTTAGGAAGGACATCTGAGCTGCTAAAACCCACGAAATAAGTGGAGCATCAGGAGTTAACTCTACTGAGGCGACCATAGCCGGGATAATAGATAGAATTTGGGTGGTGGGGATCACATTAACAAGGTCCACTTCCTCTGAGTCTGTGGGGCAATGTGCCATGTTGCGACTTAGGAAGTCAGGAAGTACATTTAATGCATGTTTATGAATTCATATCTAAAATTAAAACCGCATAAATTCCAATAGGTATGAGCCTGCCTATGTGCCAATTTTTGTGGTTTGCAGAAATATAGAAGAACTTGGTGGTCCATACGCACAGTTAAATCATGCTGGGCACCCTGTAACAGGTACCACCAATGAGTCAACGCCCATGCTACTTCTGCCAAATCTTTATTGTAAATGGCCCATGATTGTTCATTTGAGGAAAATTTCTGGGAAAAGTAGGCAACTGGATGTTCTAAACCATTGTGCTTCTGGAGAAAGACTAACCTAACTGCTACTGCTGAAGCATCACAAGCAATGATATACATTTTAGATGGGTCCACATGTTTTAGAATAGGGGGTAATAAGAACACCTCTTTAATTGACTTTAACGCCTTCTGGCACTCGGGGGTCCAATGGAAAGGCACATTTTTACCCATAAAGGGGGTGGAGCGGAGAAGCTAACTGGGAAAGGGCTGAGGAAAATTTCTTTAGGAAAATAATGGATCCCAAGAAATTCCATAATTGTTTCTAAGTTGTTGGAGTCGGCCACTTGTGGATGGCGTCCAACTTGTTGGGCGGGATGACATAACCATTTTTTAGGACCAGGTTCCTGAGAAAGGTAAATTTCTCCCTATAAAACTAGCATTTCAAGGGCTTGACGAATAGGCCTGCCTTGTGCAAAGCATCCATGACTGCTTCTAATTCTTTAGCGTGTTGTTTGGGAGTTGGGGAATGAACCAAGATGTTGTCAATATATGCGACTGCACATGTAAACTAGAGGTTGCCCAGCACACTATCAATCATTCTTTGAAAGGTGGCTGGTGCATTCTTCAACCCAAAGGGCATTACGCGGAACTGAAAGATACTTCATTTTGTACGAATCACAGTAAGACATTCTTGACCTTAGATTACCCATATTTGGTTAAAGGCATTGAGATTAAGCTTAGAGAACACAAAAGACCTTGCAATTGCTTGACTGATAGTAAGTTTAAGGGGTAAAGGGCAGAGATCGCTTACTGTAATTTTATTTAGGTGTCCATAATCCACACAGGGATGGAGGGAACCATTGGCCTTCTTGGCAAAAACAATGGAAGAGACAATTGGTGACATCTCTTTAAACAACCATCCTTTCTTAAGCATATCATCTAACCAGCTGTTAAGAGCAGCCTCCTCCTCTGCTTTGTGTGGATAAAAAGGGCAGTTGATGTTCACCAAATGTACCATTGTTCAGAATCCTAAGTCAAATATGGTGTGAGGGGGAAGACTGTCCGCCTTCTCAGAATTAAAGATACTTCAATAGTGCATCAATTCTTTGGGAAAATCAGATGGAAGGCCAAAAGGGGAAACGAGAGAAGTAATGGAGCTGCGGTCTTGTGTTTTCTTAAGGGTATAACTAAGGGAAATTCTCCCTCCGTTTGATAATTGCAAATGACAAAATAATTGACTCCAGGTGAATCATAACATGTTGCCGGCGCCACCATCCAACCCCTAAGATAACTGGAAACACCAAGTTTGGCATTGATGAGAACCGTTAACAAAAGCTAAATTGATGTACTGAGAAGGAAACTGGCTGACGGACTAGATATGAGGTTTGGGAGACTGAAGAAGCAACCATCACCAAAGGACCTACATCCAGGTCAAGCTCCAATTTTTAAGCCAGTTCAACACTCATAAAATTGCTGCGGCTCTGGTTTCCAGCAAAGCCTCAAAGGAAACGTGGTGGGATCTGACACTAATATTCATGGGCATTAAGAAGTAATTGATGTTCTCTTTATTGGCAGCAGTAGTTGAATCTGGTGATACAGAAGAGAAGGTAGTAGAATTGGGGGAAACCACTAGGTTCATATTGGGAGTAAGCCCTTCACAAGTCAGATTGTCAGAACATACTGACATGGGCATGATAGCTGCAGCAAATATGGGATAAGGATCAGACAATTTGAGCTGTACTAGGGTAACATGGCCTGAGTAAAATTTCTTCACAACCTGGTTCAGCTGAAAACAAGGGACCATTGCTATGCCAATATGTATGAGAAAGGTGGAAATGGTTAGGAATAATGGTTGGTCAATTATATCAGGGAAACAGAAAGTTAAATTTAAACTGGCCTGCCAGCCTGAGTGCCAAAGCACCCAAATGGCAAACCAGAATGCCAGTGAAACTGCTGATGGTTCAAAAGCTATGAAACTAGGAAGGAGTTCCACCAATAAATGTGTATAAGCCATAATCACGTATAGACACCTAGTAAAATACCAGATGAACACGGTCATAAACCCCAAGGGGTGTTAGAATACCAGTAGAAAAGGCAGTTTATTTTTCAACATAAAAACTGAAATTGGGTAAAGGAATTTTATTGGAAAGATAAAGGAAGAAAGTTGACCAACAATTTTATCAGTGCAAGGCAACTGATTAAATATGTTCAATTTTAGTGAGTCCAAGCAGGGATCAGGTCCCTCAAATTTGACCTAACCCAGCAAATTTTTGGGGAATGGGGCAGATAATCTCAATTAGAACTGAGATCAAAGTATTCAGCACATGCCAAGTAACTTTCAGTTTGACCTCAAATGCTTAAACTGAGGCTCAACTGCATTTCTGTCAGTTGGCACAATGGCATCTAGCCCAATGAGCAATGGGAATTCTCCAGGGTCACCCCACGTAGGGGCGGTCCCAATTGGTTGGAAACGGGTTCAGGATGCCCAACCCACCCATGCCCAGTCACTGGTGCATTTGTCTAGTCAAATGAGTTTTTTCAGATGCAACTCATGATTTACTGGATAAGGGTTTTGAACTATCTTTGATGTTTTCAGAAGATACCACCTGCACATTAGGAATCATCCCTGACAATTCTGAGAGGGGGTTAGCCTCGGCAATCATACTGGTGACTGAGTTGAAACCATCCACAATTCTGGCTGATATTTTTATATTTGTCCCTTTTTGAGTATACATTTTAAATCGTCAGGCTTTGATCACATTGGTTTTGGATCCTTCAACTTTGATTTGGTGATTTCAGCACAGATTTTCTTAATCTGGAGGACAAGTTTGGCTAAGGTGAGCGAGGGTACTGTGGGAGGAATACAAAGGGGGAGAGATGTTACCCTGCGCTCATCTACCATGTGGGCAAGGTTGACCTGGATGACAAGGGATACAGCCGCCCTCTTCAGACCCTTTTTATTTGGAAATGGGAAGATCGCCCGATCTACACACAGGGGACATTCCCCTGGACTTACAAGTACCATGTGGGAGATAGAGTAGCCTATTGGATACACTTATGTTTAGAAGATGAAGTTGGAGGCCTTATGGTCAGGTCCATCTGAGATTATCGCTAAAATGGGGATAGATGCCAATATGGTAAAAACATCTTTGGTGATTGTATAGTGAAACGGTCCCATAGAAATATCTTAAGTATTAGAAATAAGAAAAAGTACTTGAAATGGTCCCTTAAGAAAATTCTGAACCTACTTCTAATACGTTAAGTTACATTGTGATTAATAAGCAGGACCTCTGAAACATATTTCTGTTCAAGCTTCAAAAAAGAGGCCTCTAATCCAGACTAATAGTTAAAATTTAAAAAAGACCTCTAATCTATTGATAATAGGTTAAGTCCCATTGTAACAAGAAAAGAAAAAAAAAAAAAAATATAAAGAGGAAAAATTATATTTATTAGGTGGAGATTATATTTGTCAAAAAAATAAAAAAATAAAGCATAAATATTAAGCTCAGTTTTTATTGTTGCCATGATCAAGGGTTTCTGGTTGTGTTACCACCTTCCATTGTCATGCAACGAGAAGGGGGGTGAATTGCAACGGCTATATGTTTTAATGAATGTTGACAGGATCAGATCATATTGAAACTGGTTTTGTTGGGAAGAGGCATAAGTAGTATGAGTTAGAAGATCTGATCATATTAAAATTGAGCGTAGAATGGAGAAATATATGAATGAAGAGATTTATTGATAAAGCTGAACAAGATGATCCTTGAATGGCATGGAGTCATATAAGCCAGACCTGGTAAAATACAGGTTTTCCAGAACATTACATTAGTGAGATTGACCAAAGTAGTCCTGGTATAGCATGGGGCTATAGAACCACGCTCTGAGGAGTCGGCAGCAAGAAGGAGATGAAGAGGTAACACACCAGTTTAAAGGATCACGCTGTGATTATCAAATAAGTAAAAAGAAGATTGATACTTTAAGCTTGAATTAAACCATGGTGGCTGATTCAAGCCCTGGAATGAAGCGGTAACTTCCTATATGAATCTATTATTGTTGGATAATCTGGTCAAGTGGGGGATGTGTTGGGATTTCAGTATGTCCATATAATCCATCTTAACCAATGTAAAACCATCTAATTTATTTTGTGGTGGTAATTTACCATGAATGTGGGAGCTATCATAAGATATGGTAAGTATTGTTTGGTTTAATTCCTAATGGGATATTAATTAATCCATCAAGATTTGATTCCACTGGTTGAATAATGTTCCATAAGAGAGGATCCCAAAAATTGCTTTATAAATGATTTCATTACTGATTTATCAAATAATTTAAATATTGTCTGAGTCATACGTAGTTTGTCATTGAGTGTTTAAGGGTCATCTGGTATTTGATGGGCGTTGACAGTGCTTTTGGTAACAACTTAGAGGTCAACCTTTTAAGTAACGTGACCTGCTGTTAATAAATAAAGATTTCATTCCTAAGTAGGTTGCTAGCTTAATAATGATTCTCCGCTGGGGTTGAGTGAAGATGTTGGGGCACGTTCTTCAGATAATCAACCCAATAGGGGTCATGTTCTAGTAAGGTGCGAAAAATGATTTGATGTATAAACTAAATCATCATCTTGAACCACTCCAGAGGGATAATTGATTGGGCACAGCTGCCATTCCTATTGGAGTGAGAACAAAAGTGTTGGGCGCTGGATCACCATATATAAGTCCCTTGGTTTTATTAAATAAAGCAGACTTGTAGTGTAATGAATATTTAGACTGTTATTACATTTTTGTAATTTACTCTTGGTATTATAGTTAAATAAATTAGCTTTTTCTATATATTGCTATTCAAAGTTTTTTTTTTGCTTTGGTTACTTAACCAACCATATTAAGAATTTATAAAAAAGTTTTTATGTTCAAACACCCTTTTTTCCCGCACTGCTACTAACCAATTTTGCTTTGATCAACAACTAATGAGTCTGAGGAAGTGGTAATGCCGTCTCCTAGCAATTACTAGCCGCCACTGAAAAGTCCCTGGGCTGGCCCAGCTAACCTTGAACACGTCTGGTCACTAAATCCTGCCTCAGGACCTAGCTACCTCCTCACAAACTTCCAGGCGGTTCTCAGAAGACCATTGGTGCTCAAACAGACTAACCTGCAATTCAACTTACAAGTAAAGTATGAGACCATCTTCCCCACGCTAGCACGGACATCTTTGAGATGTAATGGCAGTATAAAAACTGTGGACACATGGATTTCTTTCCCTTTAAAGGTACATTTATTTTGGCTTCACTTGTGAATCCCACACCATAGTGGAAGCACAGCTGCCTTTATTTTTATAAAAATATACTGATCCCAACCATTTGAACTCACTTTATGGATGAGCCACACTGGTGGTCCAGTTTTCCAGCTTGCCATCCACCTCTCACCCAAACGCCTTCGCCACAAAATAACAGAAAACTTGGCTTATTACAGTGCTGACACCTGGTTTCAGTTCATGTTTCTCCAACGGCGCTGATTGCTCACTGGGCTCTCAAATTTTTGAAAATTACTCCTTCTATTAGACACCCACTTTGCAGTAATTCCCATGCCATGATCAAGCAAAGCCGCTGATCAACCCTTCTAGCATACATCATAAATGGCTGCAACATCTGTCCCTTGTGCCTCAAACTTGACCATTCAAAGCGAAAGTGCTCAGCAGTTTTTGAGAAAACTAATTTCAACACTTTATCCTCTAGGGTTAACCACACCACTGTTACAACTAAATTTTTTAAATGGGATGCATTCTCCCTCCCAATTCTCAACTGCCACAGGTGCTGCTCCCACCACTCCGCCTAACCAAGGTTCAACTTCCAGAACCATTACAAAGAAGATGGTGTCTCAATGCTGGTGATTTTGTTGTAATACACTGTGCTGCCAATCAGCATCTTCCACCCCAAAAGCTCCTGTCGCTAGCCCAGCGCTGGCCATGTTAAATCCTTTCAAGGCTCTTAATGGATGATGATGCAGACTGAGTCTATGGAGTAAAACCCTAATACTTTAGGTCAGAATTTTTCACTAACCCCCTGATTCAACTCCCTGCCACTGCTTTAGTCTCCTAATATGTATCCTTTTATTTAAAATATCTATTAAAGAACTGTTGATGAAGCAACTGCCCCCACCAACTCTCTCCTCCGCCAAGCCCTCCCCATGGCAATTAAGCCATTTTGAAAGGGTTTCACATCCCAAATTTTCCCAGTGATTTCCCTGAAGATGAGAAATTTGGTAATGAAGAGCTTGAATTTTCAACTGGCCTCACATTGGTTGACATGGTGAGATCTATGCTTCATGATCTCAACTACCCTCAAACCGCCAATGAATTAAATAATTCATTTTTGTGCTTAATTTATTATTTGCTGAATACCAGATTACCCAATAAATTGAGGCGATGCACCCCGCTGGCCTCCTTGATAAGGAGTAACCTCACTTTTTTCTCCTTCTGCCCCATGATGCTGACGCTTAACCCCCTTTTTGTCTGACTTCGCCTTCTACCTGAAGTAACTAGAGCTGGATGAGAATCCCTCTGCCCCTCTTTCTAAGCAATATGGATGCTAAGGCCAACGCCGTGGCACCACATTAGGGGTTTTTAATTTTATCTATTAATCCCTTTGTTTGGCACAACGCAAATAAAGATGCATGGAGAGCCCCCTCTTGAGTTTTAAAACCACTAGTACTATATAAAGTTATTGCTATTCAAGATTCCACGAGTTTTTGCAAAAAGAGAGGGATGGAGAAGTTCCCTTAATCCAGAGTGATCAACTCTATAGGAAGAGCTAAAGGGCTAGGATACCCTATGTTATCTGGAAGATTCAAAGTGCCTTCAATGATCAGAAGCAAGAGAGTTAGCACCTATATAGCGTTTAAGACAATACTCAATTCATATGTGAAAATCTCAACTAGGTTAATAAAGTTGGGCTTAAATTTTTAAGCTAAATAATAATAGGCTCAAGAAGAATGACAGTCAATATCTAAAGATGACTAAGTCACACAACAAGTATATATTTTATTTAAAAGGATGCCAAGTCACCACTAAGGTCCTGTCAGCTAAAGTATTCATCCTATGGTTTTATAGTGAAATGGACTTATTGAAATCAAGTACAAAAAAAAGATATAGAAATAATGACGTAAGTTTAAAATAGAATAAAAGAGGAGTTTATATGTTGTGATTAACTAATAGACCCCAAAAGGAAAAGGTTTAATAATATTAATGGTGGATAACATCTGTAAGGGTGGCTCTAGGTCATATGACACATTACAAATGGTATAATATCTTTGTATCAAATTTGACAGGGCACAATTGTGAGTTGAATACCCAAGTCAGATGAGACTGGGGGTCACCTAGATTGGTCATTTGACAGCTTCTTAATTCAGTACCCTTTTTGGGTTCATAATAGGTTTCTACCTCAAGTGCCACTTCAGGTAGCTTTCACCTGACCTTTTAATGATCCATCATTTCAATGAGACAGGATTTCATCTCAGGGTATCTTAGGTTCAATTTACTCCATCAGAGATTTTTTAAAGTCAAATAGAGCTAAGCTGATATTGGATTCACTTTTTACTTTTTTAATGTAATTGATTTAATCCTCTTCTTGGTTATAGGTATTGATTTGACTGAGGGAGTTGAAAGGTTATATTCTTCCCATCATGTCTGATATCAGTTTATCTGACATCACCCCTTTCAAGGATATTTCTTTAATTACTAATGCAAGAATCAGTTATGTATGTAGTTGATAGATAACCCAGTTTCTGCAAAACTTGATTTAGAATTTGTCTCCATATTTGTAAGTGATAGCATATGCCCACTTCAGATGGAATCTAATTTTCCTCCTTGGGGCGAAATTTGATTATTATAAAACAGGACCAAGTCTGATATCTCAAAGGCAATTGAGGTTGGTGAGTGGCATTTGGTGCTTACCATTCTCTTCTAACCATCTTTGCTAAATTTATCAATTCCTCTGAGTGAAATTCTATTTTTTTATGTAAAATACTCTACTTAGCGCTTTCTCAGGCTTTTTGATATTATCACAGGTAATTTCATTAGCTGATAATGCTGGGTACAGTTTTTTCTGTATAAGGCCTTTAAAGGAGACATTTTGATTATTTTATGAAATTTATCTGATAGGCCATCAAATAAGTCGTGAGATAAAGGTCTTAGTTTATTAATTTGGTAGCGGCTATCATGCTAATATTGAAACCAATGTCCCATTGACTCTTTCTACATCCCATTTGTCGATGGGTCATAAAGCGCTTAAAATAGTTTTTGTGTTTTCATGCTCATATCTATATTCCTCACAATTTTTGATGTAATGTTTTTTCAATTGTCGCATAGTAGAAACTATAGGCAGCTGTGCCTAATAAACATGTTATGATAAAATATGTTTGCAGTAGCTTAAGTGGTATGCATGGAATGGTAATTAATTCAACCCACTTTATGAAAGGATTGAAATCCTATTGTCATATATCATTTTCTACTAACGGATTTAGCTAATGGGCCTATGACATCAAAACTGATGCTGTGAAACAGCTGCTGAGGGGTCATGTGCTGGTACTTTAACTTGGGCTTATGTAGCGTCTGCTTTTTACAAGTAATGCAAGCAACTATGAATTTTAAAACGGATTCCAGTGTTCCTACCCAATATTAGTAATCTATGATCCATTAATAACTTTTTCTAGCTCCTCCTTAGCCTAAGTTATTGTGGGCATTCATTATAACTGAGTCTCGTTTCAAGGGTAACAAGTAAGGTAGCCATTAATTCCCAACTTTTAGTAAGGAAATCCGGTAAGAACCTTTGTATTTTGAGCATGTCACTTGATCATTTTCTTAACTGGTCCATATCGTCCTCCCATTATTCTGGCTTCATATGTAGGCATGTAACCGTTCAGCTTTGCAATTCACAATATATAGAAGGGGAAACCAAGTCAGGCCAACTATGCTCATATGTTTTGTTCCAATTTGGTGAACAATATTCATGTCATAGTGTTGAAGCTTAGGAGCTCATATGGCTAGACTTTCCTGTCTGAACTATCATGTTTTTCAGCCACTCTAAAAAAGCGTGGTCTTTAACAACTTCAAAGTTCATATGGTATAAGAAGGGCCAGAAATGTTTCACCGCTAGGAGAGCAGCTAAGCATTCTTTCGCCATGAGCTATAATTTTGTTCAGCTTTGGAAAGCGTTCTGCTTAATGGGACACTGGGTTGTCAATGCCATTTTGATCCATTTGAGAGAGGATAGCACCTACGTACAAGTTGGAGGCATTGGTTAACATGATAAAGGGCTTCTATTAGTCCAAATATCATAGAATCAACATTTCTTAACCAAACTCTTCATTGAAAAATATGTAGTAATTTGCTCTACACCCCATATAAAAGGTTATTTATGATAGAGCAGAGGGACAATAGTTTCAGCGATTTGAGAGAAATTAGGAAAAAATTATTTTAATATCCTATCATTTCAAAGAATACCTATATGTCTTAAAGGCCCTATAGCTCAGATATCATGTAGATTGCTTCAACCTTATTTTACAAGGGTAATTTTCTTCTTGACGTTATGGCATTTCTTTAATATTAAAGTCCTGCTGGAAGAAGTTATACTTCTCAGGATTTACTTTGATGTTGTTATCTCCCAGGCGTTGAGATTAACTTAAGGTGTTATAGATTATTGGCAAAGGCTTTTGATAACACTATTATGTAATCCAGATATATGATCAAACAGCTGAGTTTAATATCTCTCACAATGTGATCCATCGCCAGCTGGAATGAGGTGAGAAAGTTGCATAATCCCAAAGGGAGTTAGATATGTTAAAGCAATACAATCGTGCATATCAACGCAAATTATTTTTAATATTCAAGTGTTAGATCCATCAGGCAATAACTACTGGAAAAGTCCATTGCGGAGAAGAAATTTGAGCTGGATACACTTGACAGGTAATTGTCAATCCTTAAAAGCGAATAGTTGCCCTTCTAAATGAGGCTGTTTAGCTTCCCATAATCCATCACTAAACTATGATTACCGTTATTCTTCTAATATAGTAACAATGGGGACGACCATGGACCCAGGGAGGACACAAGGAAGACGGCATCTAATTTTTGCTTTAGCTTGGTCTTCATGTGTTGCTCCTCTACCTTCAATTTCATATATGGCTTTGATCAGATGGTTGTTGAATCTCCAATGTTGATACTATGAGTCTTGTCCTTCATGTGACCAAAGTCAACATCTGAAGTAGAGAAGGCATTCTGATATCTTTCAAGTAATTAGTGCACTTTCCCAAGTTCTTCATGATTACACTTATCAGATATCTGGTCAGTAGGGAAAGCGAAATTTAAATTTTCAAGGTTAGGCCAAAATCAAGATGAGTTCCAATATTGTACCTTGTCAATTTCGTTAATGGGAAGTGTTTGACCTTTCCCAAGTTTCTTGATGCTTCTTGACTTGGATATCTTTGTTGTTTATGTTCCTAAGTAATAGCTCAATAGGCCGCTGTTTAGCTGAATTGCTGACTCCTGGCAAAACTCTTGTTTCAACCCTACTTACTCCATCGACACTAGTATTGTTTAGCAAGCATTTCAGGGGTATAAGAAGGGTTATTCTGGTAGACACCACTCTTTGTTCTGCTAATTTAATTTATACCTCCTCGGTGGCATAAAATGGAATGCCCTATGCTGCATTATCTGAGATTGGTAGCTTTTCTTTTCTTCCATAGTAATATATCACAAAAGTAAATTGGAAACAGGGTACTCAACCAGGCAAGATTATCCTTTCTTTCTGAAGTCTTTATTATCCAAGACAAAGGGAACATCATAGTTGAGGAGTAATAAATATCCTTTTTTAAGACTGATAACTCCTTCATATCTGATAATAAAATTCATCCTATGAGAATATCATATTGACTGTTGTCAAGGGCAATGGCGGTTGTAAAAATACTAATTTGCCAATTCAGATTGGCAAAGATAAGCTTGCACCTATTACCTTGGTATTATATGGACTGGTGTACTATAATATTGAGTGATTAAAGGTCTGGGGTGAGCTTGATATTTTGATGAGCCAGAATGACACAACATTGATAGGTGATCCTATATTTAAAATAGCCATAATTCAGTTCTTCTGGATTACCAGTTCTACTTAAGCAATGGGTTAATCAAAACTTTGGTTTTTAGCTAAAAACTACTTTAGGTGATACATTGCATTGAGCTTTTGAGAAGTCTCAGGATACTTCTTCTTAAATGCCAGGAGACTTTGGATGCTCGAGATATGGCAGAGCAACAGGGCAAGGTACTGATCGGCATCAATGGCTGTATTGATTATCCTGAAAATCCTATAATCTGACTGAGGTAAGTTTTTTGGGAACCTAAGAGTCATCATTATTTAGGTATTTAAATGGTCTTGTATGGCGAGCTAAGCGATGAACTTAAAATCTAATAACCTGTGTCTTCATAGCCCCTTCAGAGTTGTCATTCTATTCATTCAAAATGAAAGCAAGAGGAGCTATTGGCAATGTTTTGCTTTCAGGTACCTTAGGTCAGTCTGCTTTATAGTACCTGACCGTAAGCTGACCTTCCTTTTCCTTACTCAGAAAGGGCATGGTTTTTCTTGGAGCACATATAATCAGAATGGTTATCTTTCTTACAGTAGTTGCATCTCATCTTTTTCTCCTACATAAGCTTCACTTTTTCAATAGTATACACTTTGTGTTTTTGGAGGCCTTCTTTGAGGTTTTGGCTTGAGAATGTAAATTATATTGAGCAGGCTCTTTAAATGTCGAAGACAGATAGAGATTTGTTTGACAGACGTGACATGAATTGCTAGATCAGGGCTACTATGTAAACCAACAATGACGGCAGCTACAGAATCATCCAGAGTAAGCATATTTGAGTTCAACAACTTTGTGCCTCATATAAAAGCAGTCAGCGAATGTGCCAATGGTTTCATTTGGTGTAGCGCAATTCTCATGAGTCCTGTTTCTTCATACTAAGGCTCTGTTTTTATCTAAAGTCTTTAGTAAGCGCTCTTTTACTCTTCTTCAGGTATTCAGGTCTCATATGATGCATATAACCTTTTGAGCCGTATGGCCTAAATAAGATAAAATATGCTTAATCTTAAGATGATTAGTCAAACTTCTATAATGCCTTGATAGACATAGAGGAAAAATGCGATACTCCTTTCACAAGATACAATTTTTCCCTTGAATGTAGTATTAAATTTATTGGCCTCCAATCCAGTAATGACTTGTACTCTTGGAGCTTTAGATTTTATAATTTCAGTTTATACGTCACTCTGTTCAACCTGATGTTTGAGTCAACGTATTTTCCTGAAGAGGAGTGAGATGTTGCTCCATTTCTCCAGTGAAGTCTTGGTGTCACATTCAGCATATTATTTGTTTTTCCAAAAATCATTTTAATATCCTCCAAGTTTCTAGTGCAGATGTCCAGATCGTGTATTTGTTGGTAAGTGGATGAGCAGTAGGTTCGCAGAAGCTTGTTCACATCCCAAAGTACTTCAATGCGCAAATTCAAGTCCTTCTACATCTTATTGCACCCAGTGCTATAAGGAGGCTTATTGGTCTTGGCTTACAATTCTTCCTTGTGGGTATTCCATGGTTTCTCAGCTTCATTAAGGCGACAATATACTTAGTTAATGTCCTCTCAACTGGGAGATTTGCATCTTAAGTCACTTTCCAAGTTTTTAAGTCGTTTGGTAATAGAAAGAGTATACTCCTGAGTTGAATGGTTTGCAGGATCTTGTTTGACATGGGCCACTCAGGAAATGATATTTTGTGATATTTATGAAGTCTCAGAGGTTCAATGGGCTACCAGCTCATCAATTTAACATATGGGTTTTCTAGATGGGACTTAAGGATAGAGATCTGTCCTTCCTCCTGGTGACAGCTATTAAGATCTTGAGCTGAAATATCACTATTGGCTTTTATATCTTATCCAAAGCTCTTGAGCAAAGGCGTCAAGTAATCTTTTAGCATTTTTATTTGACTCCAAAATTTTTTAAATGAGTTTCACAACATCCTCTAAACTACTTGTTAACACCAAATTCTATTTTCCATCTGATAATTGAGCTGAAATTTTTAAAATGGTTCACTTTTATCAAACGGCGTATATCTCCAAAACTTTGTAATTTTGTACTATATACTTGCTCATAGGCCATCCATAGGGCCCTTGGGTATTATATGATGGTGGAGTTCCTCATTATAAGATCCTAATAAATGCAAAAGATGGTAAAGTGCTATATGTATAAATCGCTTTTATAGTAAAGAATCATACTTGTTCCATAACTTTTTGGAAGAGAAGTGGATTCATACTGGTTCATAAGAGATTTGTCAACAGAGTTAGCCAATTGTAGTTGCCTCTTTAGCCTGAATTAATGATTACACTAAGTAACCTTTTAACTCGTTCATTGGAGATCCAAGTAAAATTGGGAGATTTGGAAATCTCCATAGGATATTCTTGAACTTCTTCAAAAGTGACGATGAGTGGACTTCCCATTTAATTACTTTCTTCACCATTTCTATGGTGCACCCCATGGGTGACACTATCAATCAGGTTATCTTACATGGTGTGACAAATTAGTTTCAGGTATTGTTAAGTGTCAGCTGAAACCACTGTAGTGAGCACCAACCTGTAGGGCTTCCAATTTTAAGATTGATGATACTATGCTCAAGAAGCCCAACAGTCAATACTTGAAGCTGACTAAGTCACATGACATGGTTACTTTTATTTTGAAGGGTTCCAAGTCCTCAAAAGTCCTGTCAGCTAGAGTATATATCATAAAGTAAGTATGGTAAAATGGATTAGCGAATTAATGTACAAAGCGAGGTATCAAAATAGTGATGTAACTTTATTATAGTATAAAATAGGGGCTTTTATATGTCGCAACTAGCAATATAAACCACAAAAGGAAAAGAATTTATAACGTTAATGTAGAGTGACATCCAGAAGGGAGCTCAGGGTCAGGCGATGCATTCAGATGCTAAAATGCCTTTGTATCATTTTATTGATAGAAAAAAATGAGAGTTGGATATCCAATTTTGATGAGGCTGGAGATCAATTCAGGCTGATTATTTGGCAGCTTCTTGATTCTTGCCTTTTTGGGTTAACCTTAATTTTCTGCATTGAGTGCCACTTTGAGTAGTGGTTTCCTGACTTCTGATGATCCATCATTTTAGGGTATGATTCAACATGGGTTATCTTTGATTTTATCTGGTCCATCAGAGTTTCTTAAAGTCGAATAGAGCTGTGCTGACTATTGATTTCCCCAGGTTTTTTATCGAGGTAATTGATTAACCCCTATTCAGTATTTGGTGTTGATTTAACTGAGGGAGTTAAAAGGTTGACATTCTTCCCATCATCTCTGATAACATAATATCTGATAGATAGTCCTCATACTATTGTTAGCTCAATTACTTCCTATCAACAATATATTTAATGCATACACTGAACCTATTCAGTGACATGAAAAGTTTAATTGTCATGAGACTACCCTAAATACTGGTATCATAGCTGAGAAATTTCTTTGTCTTTCTCAGGTATCAAAATACTTTGAAAAGATTTTTTGGGTCAATTCTTCCTAAGTCTTCAAACTGTTTTAGCATTTTTTTATCGTCAAACTGTGGTTAAATCTTATTGCAATGGCTGAATCAATTAAGTCCTGGACTGACCCCCTGTTGATAAAATTCAGCCCATAAGTGGCCAGTTCTACCAGGCCTGCCACTTTTACTTTGCCAATTTTACAATGTAGTACTTATCTAAACTCACTATACTCTCAGAAGTTTCTTTCCTTAAATTGTGTAAGCTTGTTATCATTAGTAATTCAAAATTCTATGAATCAACATCGGAATTAACCTGAAACGTTGCTTCTTGATGCTTTAACACGTTGCACTCTTTGGAATCTTCTACCTAGCGCTTTACCCTCAGCAGGCTTCTGAGCTCCATTTTACTTAACATTATCTAAGAAAAGCCTAGGTATATTTATCAATTTCTTCCCCTGTTGAATTGCTAAAGTTAGCTCAGTCCTCTCTGAGTTGATCCCTTTTTAAAACTGTTAACTGTGCCAATATTACTACATCCCTCCTGACCTAAGTTTTACTTTTACAAAAGGGTGTGCTGAAAATGTTACGCGCGGCTCCCCTCACATAAGAAACTCATACATTGAGCAGTACCTACCACTATTTACTTATCACTATCCACCTCCTGGGACCAAAAAAATTAAAAAAGTATAGTTTTAACAATCTTTCCAACCATAGGGCTTTTTGAAGATTTGGGCTTCTCCTGATGACTGGTTCGTTGTTTGGTGGAAACTGCAGCTTTGAGCATCTATTGTGTGAGGACAATAGACAGGATGATGCTTTGCATTTATGATATAGCTTTTAGTAATACTTTAATTGTATACCCAGTCATTTCACTTGGATATTGGCCCGCTGCCCTGATCCTACTAATCCCAAGTGAAAATCGACTTTAATATAAGATAAAGTGATAATGCAAAAAGGTTATAAGATAAATTTGAAACTTAATCCAGAAGTTAAAGGGTATTTTATTAGTGTAAATGCAAAGTTATTTATAGGTTTTGATGTTAACCGCATCTTACCCATGACGCCTTACTTTCAGTGACCCTTGGCCACATAAAAAATTTGTAATGACGTCTACAAATACTTCAACTCAGGGCATCATGCTCAGCTCCAGAGTCAGAGTAAACACTATCATCATCCTTTTTTTAGTACTAGATGGTCCAACACTATCATCATCCTCGAAATGGCATTTCATCATACCTTCAAAATAGCTGAACTGATTCACTTTCACATACAATTGGCAGCACATACCAAGGCAATTCATATCACTAATTAGTAATTAATTTGATTAAAAACTCGACTGACATTAAAGACTAATTTTGACATAGACCAACAAAGCCCACATGCCTGAGTCATTAAATCAAAACTTAAATTTAAGTTTGACCTAACCAACAAAGCCCTCGAGCCCATGTCATCATAATCAAATATAATTAAGTGAAATTGCTAGGCCACAAATTCAAGTTCAGATATACTTAGGATTTCTTTGGTTTATAATAAATGACAATTTAGATTTAGTCAACCATTCAACACTTCCCCCTCCTTGACTGGATATAAGCGAAAGATACTCTTCTTACTTGGTCACACTGTCTAATTCTTTGCATTCCTCAAAGTTCAAATGTTATCTTGATAGCCTTTCCTAAGCCGACAGGGCCAGCATGCCTGGTGCTGAGCTTCCTTGGGTTTGGCGCATCTCCAATTCCATTGCAGGCTTCTCCAGTTTGGTCGCGCTCTCCTCCCCTACTGAAGAGGGGATACCTAGTTTTAATGCCAGCGAGGTATCAAATCTATAAAATAAACTCTATGGCTTGCAATTATTATCATTTTTTCTTTTTTACTTTTTATTTTTTATTTTTTTATTCTTTATTATTATGTTTTTCTTTTTCATTTTATTATTATTTTTTTTCTTTTTATCTTATTATTCTTTATGATATGGATAAAGAAACTTAGCATGTACTTGATTCACAACCCAGCCGCCTTGATCCTTAATGGTATATACATCTTCAGACAATTTCTCCAATATAATAAATGGACCCTTCCAAAGTGAGGCTAGCTTGTGCACGCAGCCTGTGCTATGAGTGTCACAATATACTACTAAATCTCTTTCCTTGAACTTAGTCATTCCTCATGCCCAATGGCTGGAATATTTTCAAGTATTTGTTGCACATAAGGTTTAGCGACTTCTTCAGAGGCTTCAGGTGTGACAACCTTACTTTGGGAGCGAGTTACTGCATGTACATTCGAGGAATCTTCATTTGATACTAAAATAGAATTTTTTTCATTGTTAAGCAAGGCCCCGTGGCCATCATTTGCTTGTTGATCAGGTGGGACTGGTGTTGTAGGCACAATAGAGCATCCCTCATCTATTGTGCTTGTTCTTTTACCCTCCTCCTGCACAGTATTAGGAAGGACTATATTGACATTTTGCTGATGGCATCAGGAAGCATAGTGACCTTTATGATTGCAATTAAAGCAAGTAATTTCACTCACTGGCCATGAGGTGTTAATCTTCTTATTGGTTTCAAAGGACTTTTCAGCAAAGGCAGTGGTTCCTGATCTGTAACCAGTATTAGGAGGGCTGTAATTTTTTGAGCATCTGCGTAAATAGTCAACAAACTCATATGTCAAAAGGTTTTGCATGAAAGCAGGCAATAGAGTGTTTGATAGATTAGGGTAAGGTTCTACTGCATGCTCTAGTGCTATCTTGGCATTGAAATCGACCATAGCCCGCGCGCCTAAGAGAACTTGAGCTTCACAATAGAATCAATCCGCAAACTCATTAATTGCTTCATCTTTCTTAAAGCTGATGTTCATAAACTTAGATTTTCTGGTCAGCATCCGTTCTGGACCTCCAAATTCATGAAGCACGGCCTCCTTGATTTCAGCATATGTTAATTTCATTAATGTGAGGCATAATCAACTCAATGCTCTACTCATCAAGCAGTTGATCATGGTGGCTGCTTTGTTGCAGTCGCTGGCCCCATGCATAGCCATTTCAAAACGTTTGATGAAGATGGTAATACTTCCATTCTTGTCAAAGGCTGGCAGGTTTGCTGGCTTGAAATTATCGCTTCCCCATTCCTGGTTATCATGATTACTATTTTGTTGGACAGAACCAGGCGTACTAGGGCGTTGGGGCATTGTATCCTGGTTTGAGGTGTTAGTGTTGACCAAAACAATCATATTGCTAGGCAGTTGTCAAAGTGGCCCAGCGTCCATTTTGGTAGCTATATCTGAAGCTTCATCCTCATAATATTTGGAAGAATTTCCAGTTGAGTGGGTTGTAGCACACTGACAACACCCATCGGCCAGAGTTCAAATTTGCTCGTTGATTTTATTTTTCCAATTAACATGATTTTGAGTTTTTAATTTTAATTTCGCTATTTCTTTATTCAGGCTAGTAGCTTGTAGTTGCAAGGTGGAAATCACTTAATCCTTTTTTTTCATTGCCTTCTTACACTGGTTTAATTCTTCATGGAAATTATTGTTTGACTCATTAATAGCATTAACATCATCATTGAGATTATTGATCTGTAGATTAAGACGATCGATATAATCTTTAGTTTTTGCCTATTGGGCCTCAATTTGGGTTTGCCAGTAATTGATTTTTTCAGTGTATTCATCCTTCATCTGCCAAATTTGGGCACTCAAACGTTGATACTGGTCACCATCTGCGGTCCCAGCCATGAGCGCCATTGTTGAAGATTTGGACTTCACCTGATGGCTGGTTCATTTTTTGGTGAAAACTGCAGCTTCAAGCATCTATTGTGTGAGGACAATAGACAGGATGATGCTTTGAATTTATGATATAGCTTTTGGTAATACTTCAATTGTATACCCAGTCATTTCGCTTGGAAGATGGCCCGCTACCCTGATCCTACTAATCCCAAGTGAAAATCGACTTTACTGTAAAATAAAGTGATAATGCAAAAAGGTTATAAGATAAATTCAAAACTTAATCCAGAAGTTAAAGGGTATTTTATTAGTGTAAATGCAAAGTTATTTATAGGGTTTGATGTTAACCACATCTTACCCATGACGCCTTACTTCAAGTGACCCTTGGCCACATAAAAAGTTTGTAATGACGTCTACAAATACTTCAACTCAGGGCATCATGCTCAGCTCCAGAGTCAGAGTAAACACTATCATCATCCTTTTTTTAGTACTAGATGGTCCAACACTATCATCATCCTTGAAATGGCGTTCCATCATACCTTCAAAATAGCTGAACTGATTCACTTTCACATACAATTGGCAGCACATACCAAGGCAATTCATATCACTAATTAGTAATTAATTTGATCAAAAACTCGACTGACATTAAAAACTAATTTTGACATAGACCAACAAAGCCCACATGCCTGAGTCATTAAATCAAATCTTGAATTTAAGTTTGACCTAACCAACAAAGCCCTCGAGCCCATGTCATCATAGTCAAATATAATTAAGTGAAATTGCTAGGCCACAAATTCAAGTTCAGATATACTTAGGATTTCTTAGGTATATAATAAATGACGATTTAGATCCAGTCAACCATTCAACAGGGCTCTTCATAAGTCCCAAGGCAATGACTTAGCTGAAGTTCTCCTCTTCCAATTGCTTATTTGTGAGATCTCTGAGTGTGTCCACCAGTGGTTACTCACCTCTAGTGAGACTAATAGAATTCTTTTAAATCTCAATGACTTCTGAAGTCTTTATTAAACCCCACAAATCTCTTGCTACTTGTATGGATTCTAATTTTTTATCTAGTTTGCCCAAGTATATCACTACTGCTCTAATAATTTTACTTGTTCAAAGAAGTCTTAATAATAACAAAATATCTTGAACAGGAAAAATAGCCCTTCTCCACAAGTCCTATGATAATACTGGTAGTGCCCCTGAATATGGGATAATCCTACCCCTCCTTATATGGGACTTACTCTATCCTCACGTAAATGCTGTCTCACAGCATTTGCACTGCCCTTCTTATATGTATCACAGAATTTCAGATGTTGGAATTTGACAAATTCATCTCAATTGTGCACTCTCAGGTAACTTACTTGAAAAATATGACTCTGGTCATATTTTAATATCCCATTGTGACCTATCAAGTTAAGAGACTTGCTGTCATGGATACATCCAACCTGGGTATTTTTATTTTACTATTGTGTTGCCACAGGTCAGTTTTGAGCTGGCAGTGAGCTTACTGGCAGGTTAGACTAAAACTCTAACATAATGGGGTCTCCTCACCACTGGCGCTTCACAGCTACACTCCTCAGAGTATCCCTTGCTCTTTTCCTCAAAAGTAAAGGGTTTAATGAGTCTTTCTCGTTTGATTTAAACCATTTATTGCGCTCTAGATCTGGAACTTTTGCTGCCATCTTAAACACTATGATTTCTTAACCAACCTGTATTCCTTTTGGCCAGGTGGAACAGCTCTATCCTGTTACACCAGAGTCACCCTCCTTAGCTGAACACATACAGAAACGGGACAGATATTTTTGAGAAAAGTTTAGTAAAGACAAACTCGTCTTGAAAGCCCCTCCAGAATCCGGCTGTCTTTACTGGTATGGTCTACTGCAATAAGGATCTTTCTCCTGCTTAACATAAAGCATCAAGTTATCCCACTCCTTTCACTTCCTGTGGGCAAATAGCTAGCAATGTAAAATCATACTTCATTGAAACCTTTAAGTATGTTCTCACCATCTCCACCCCACTGAGCTTGGAGCTATATTATAGTCATTTGGCTCCTCAGTGATTCTTCAGATGCGTGTTTATACTTCATGGCTACCTTCTAATATTCTGGGAGTAATTTCCTAGCGCTCAACTTGATGGACCATGGTGCTACTGAAAATTTTAGCTGCTAAGAGCTAATGGAAGCCTTAAACCTGCCCTTAGGGGTAGGTCAGTTTGTAAAGAGCAAGGTGTTTCAAGGTATCAAACTACAGAGTACTGTCCCCTTTGTTGCAGTCAATGGGAACTTTGTGGTGACTTTCACTGAAAAAAAATTTCCTCTAACCCATTATACTGAAGGTAGTATGGTGGCTACACTTTGACATCATCCCCAATCTCGTGGACACTACTATTCACGCAATGTTCCCCGGAGTTATGGTTGCCATCTCTTTACCAGATGAAAGCGCAATTTCATTGCAAAGGAGATGAACACTCCCTAAGAGTTAGGTCTAGCCTCAATTTTTATGACCACCACCCCTGCTCTCACACTTATCCTACATGAGTGTATCAGGAGTTATGTGGACATGTTTGATCTTTCTAAGGATCTACAACTACCTAACACGCCAAGTTTAAATTTGAGTTCAATCTGATTGGTGACCTCGTCAAGTTAACCACTCCCATCTACCCCTTGTCCTTGAGGAGGAGGACGCCTTGGTAATTTAAGTTCATAATATGCTCTTTAAGGGCCAAATCTAAAAACTAAACCTGTGTATTCCATTCTTCTATTTTTGTAGAAATCAGATGTCTTTCTTCGCTTCCTGCATTGACTATGGCAATATGAACTACGTTACATTACTCATTCCCCATATACTCCTGATGGAACAACAGTTCGCCCACTATGTAAAGAAGTCCAGAGTTTTCAGTAATCTGGATTTCCTAAGCACCTTCATCTGAATTCATATTAATCAATGCCATTAACGGTAGATGACAACTGCACCTGGAACATGTTTATAAGTTCATGTTTATGCCTTTTGGTTTGAGAACCCTAACTCCTGTTTTAAAGATTTACTGCCACAGTCCTAAATATCCTATGCAATACTACGCAATAGCCTGCATGGATGAAGTTTTAGTATTTTACCCAGATGAAAGAATCAACGCTGTTGCAAATATTTGACCAACCATCATAGATTCAATATTTATTAAGTATATATCTAACGAATAATTATAGATAGGATTTGATAGCATAAGGAGTCTTATGAGCGTGGATTTTGGCTTCAAGGGAGTGGCTAAAGTTCTAATAAATTACTTTTGGTGCTTTTGCCTTAGTGCCATAAATTATATATAAAGCAAATCAAATTCAATAGCCCCATGGTGCAAATCCCACTAATGCATTCTAATAATCGCTTAGGCTACTAACCTCAGCGTTTAGAGCTACATTTAAATTACTTTGTATCTTTAGCCTCTATTTTGTCACCCACGCCAACATAAAATATCTGGTTCGATTATCCCTTTAATGAGCCATAATACTGAACCATAAATTAAACCAGTTGAAAGTGACCCGAAGGGAATCCACCAAGTACTAGAGATTTGCTCCATTAGCCTAATTAGGCTTATTTTTATGCTAGTATATCATTTTTATGTGCTGCTTAGTATACATAAAATGCCCAATAGGAACTCAAGAGGAATAGGCATATCAGGGCTGAGTTCTATAGTAATGAGATTTTTCCCTACGTTTCTGGAGAGAGCTAGCACAAAGAACAGAAAGTATATAGAGCAATGGAGCCTTTGTCAGTACTTAATATTAAATTATGCTTTTGTATATTTTCAAAATATAACCCTTGCCAAAATGTGTCTTTATTGCTAGTTATTAAAGTTTACTGTCCTCAAACAGTACATTTTTATTTTTAATATAATAACTTTGTCTTTGAAATCAGATGCCTAAGCACTGTTTTCAAATTGTGGTGCTCACCAACAGGGGGCACAATTGGATCCTGTAGTTCAATTTTATCAAGTGTGGATCCAGTGGACTCTGTTTAAGATTTCCCTCTTTCAGAAGTAGAGCAAATTATTGAAGGCTTAAGAGGTCACCTCAGCATCTTCGCTGAACCCTTTTGATAATGTTTGCCAAGTATGGATGCCTCTAAAAGCCCATTTTGGCCAACTTTCAGATATTATGCTTGCCCATAACCTTCAAGTGAAAGAGTTATCTAAAAGACCATAACATATGAATACTGCCTTGATGGTTCAGATAGATATATGACAGAGGCTTTTCACTCTGATACAGACAGATATCAAATAATGGATTCTGCAACTTGAAGTAAAATCCCAGGCCATATAGTTGTAAATAGTGAAATAGAACAACAACTTGAAAGCGGAATTTTTGGCTGGTATTCAAAAGGTAGATACTATGGAAGTTCTCTTGCAGGTGGAGCGCCACAGTGTTACTAATGTGTGAGTTTTTAATAATCAATCTGGTTGTCAACTCACTGAGATTTTTGGTGAAAATAATGAGACTTTTCCAAAAAAAAATTTATTGAAGTTGATGAGTCTTGAGGTATGCAGGAGGCGCCTATGGTTTTTACCTAAGCTCTGGGCGTTGAGGCGTCAGCTCATCCAGATATGCCAGTGACTCTCCCCCCCCGAGCAATCTGATATAGTTGATTGTGAACCTCCAGTTCACCTGCGTGCAACTCCGCTATTAATTCTACACTGGATCCTGTAAGCGTTACTACTGGGAGGCTCTAGCGGTTCAAAGTCATTTAATGACTATGTCTTATCTCCGCCACTCAGGAAGTCATTTAGGAGCATCTCAGGGCCTTAGTCCCTCTCACTATAGACCTCAAGTTCATATCAACCATATCAACTTAACGTTTTTTAATAAAAACCAATAAACACAATTTATTAGTCTCTTTGAGATTAGCATGGTGGGGGCGCCTGAGAACGTCAAATTGGTGATTGTAATGAACTCATTAGAACTAAAAGCTAGGAGTTGGTCATGCCTGAATTACAAAAGATCAGTGTTACCTAATGCAATGCCAAAAACCTTCTCATTAAGTATTTTCGTACAGAACAGATGACCAACCATAAAAATTAGTTCCTTAACATCATTTTTATGAAAGATGAAACTGTTGAAACTTTCTCAGTACGCTTTTATTTGGAAGCACATATGCTATCTGGGGCTAATCTGATAAATGCTTTTGATGCACAAATCACTCTACGTCATTCCTGTGAGCCTTACCAATATTTGTATTGGGTAAACACCTTTTTTGAATGAATAGAATGTATCAACTATATGGTGAATTATCTCTGGAATTGCAGCGTCAATTTTGTGGCACCCAAAAAGATTTATCAGGAGCCTCACAAACTGTGGCCTTGGCCCATTTCCATGTAAAGAGATTTACCTCTGCTATATGGTCATCATTTAGACAAGTTTAGTGTTATTCAGATTATTTGTAATTACTGCAAAAAATTGGTCAACCATAACAACCACTGACCCAAGTTAAGCTTTACACCCCGGATTAATGCTGTGATTCCTCTGAATGATGATGAAGTGGGAAATGACAGGGCGGAATATAATTGGGACCCTACAATTCTCTCAAGCCTATTAGCTAAGATCAAGTGTAGTATCTGATATAATATCTGTTTTTAGCATATCAATAAGTAAGGTCTCCTGGTCCTCTTATCTTGAAGAAAGTGAAGATAATTGGGACCTTCTACTTATTGCCTCCTTTAATATAATCCCAGGTAAAAAGATACACTGAGACTATCCCTTAAAACATATAGGTGATTATACCGGATAGATTTACTGGTTCTGTTTTTCAGATAATATCATAGAGATGACAACCCACTCAGAAGAAAATGAGTTACCAAGTCAGCAGAAGAAGTAGTATCCAAGCCATATGTTCAACTGTAAAACCACTTGAGCTTCCACCCATTAGTGAGACTCACAAGTTGACCATGGTCCAAATGGCTGGACCTATCAAGGTCTTGAAAAATCAGGTCCTCAGTTGTGTGAAGAACTTCATTTTTTAGGTCAAGCAGAATCGTGGATGTCCTTGCAATAAATCTTACTGATACCTGTTTTTATGAGAGCACTTATATTGATATAATTGTAAATAAAAACAAAAACTAAGATATTGTGGATAGTGGGATACAAATTTATATTGCGCCCACTTGACTGATGAAAAATCTCGGGATGGCTCTGGTCATAGATCAACACAAAATCTATGGTACCATTGGCCCACAGACTACAACTTCAAAAGGATTGTACAGCATGTTATCACTGCATTTTGGCGTTTTTATGATTTCTTTGAGCTTTAGAAGCTCTGAAGGACTCCTATTGCAGGAAACATTGCAGGATAAAGGCTTGGGGTACTGCCTTCCACTGCACTAGGGCTGCGAAAATCTGATCATCAATAAATGGGGATGCGAATGTGATTTGGGTGTAGCTCACACTACCCAACCTTGAAATATTCCCGTCTTGTTAAATTACTGGGAAGACTTTCTTCACAAACCAGGACAGGCGATATGCCTTTCAGCTCCCTTTTGGGAGACAAGTCCTGATGACCCCATGTGTAAGGCCCCTGCGGAGATAAAGCCAAAGCCCTCCCCATTGCACCTGCCTTTTTAGAGGAATAGTGCACTTTAGCCCCTTTTTGTCCAGGAATCATTGGAGTCCTTTTAGATCACACGTTATTTCCGTGCATGATCACTTTCACCACCAGCTTGCTCATGTTGACTGAACTGGCACCTAGACAAGCTTCAGGCCAAATCAGCAAACTGAGACATTTATTGTAGGAAGGTTCACCAAAGAGCAGCCAACCAGGACTGCCACTCCCTTGTCCTAAGGTCTACACCTGCGCAGCCCAGTTTGTAGGAAAGCCGTTTACCTGCACCAGGCCTGACTTATAACCCCCTTCCTTTCCATATTCTCCCCTCAGGGAGTGGTAGACACC
This sequence comes from Massospora cicadina, assembly GCA_022478985.1. NCBI lineage: Eukaryota > Fungi > Entomophthoromycota > Entomophthoromycetes > Entomophthorales > Entomophthoraceae > Massospora > Massospora cicadina. The sequence goes on along the minus strand of JAKSZP010006646.1, from coordinate 166,755 downwards.
CACGAAAACGAGTCATCACAGTCATCACTACCATTTCAAGCCCCTTTAGGTTACTACAGGACCTGACCAGTGCGCCACTCTAGGCTCATATGTTTTCTACAAATGCATATTTCCTTAGACTTTCTCCAGTTGCACCACGAGGAGCCTCAGAAAACCATATATAGCTCCCCCTTATTGAATCCGCTCTTGCTGTCATGTTCCCTAATCAAAATTATGACCTTTAAATTGGGACCTCTTTTTTAGGAAATATTGGGTCATAGCCAATTTTGAGGAGTTTACATTGAGCTTACTGGGACAAACTATACCGCTAATTTATAACTGGAAGGATGAAGCCTTGATGGCCACAGAAAGTGGTTTATTAATATTGTGTGTAAGAACAGTATAGTACTAATCAATTAATAGCATACACATAGTTGTATCTGGAGGCTACCAATGCATATTAAGATTATAAGGGAAAATTCATACATGCTATTTGTACCCTAACCATTATGGCAAGTAATCAAGTTATGCAGGAACATAAATTGCCTAAACATTTCCAAGAGATTATATGGTGAGATAGCTTCCCAATTTATCAATTAAGTTACAACTGGTCGCTGAGCCTCAATTTATTCTACCATATAATGGCGTAATTCTGGTGCGTTTAGCTAACCTGAATCCTTATTATGTGAAAGTTATGCAACATCATATAGTCTCTTTTGTTATACTTTACACGTGGAAGATTTTTAAAAATTAAAAAGTTTTGAAATTCATAGAACTTGGGCTTGAGGACCATGAGTGTCAAGCAGTATGCTTTCTGATACCGCAAGAATGCCTTTCTGTTTTACTAGAGGATGAAAAGAATCAAATGCTGGCCTTATTTGACAATTACAGTATAAATTTATTTATGTATACAACTACAATTTGGGGTGATCAAGATGTGTTGTACCAGTTTAATAATGATAATCAACTGCCAATTTGCCTTTGTCCTATTTGGTGTTCAAAGGTGAAAGATGACGTCAGTATCAAGCAATCGACCAATTTGAACAGCATGGGGCTTTAGAGCCCTCCATTAGTCCTTAAGAATTCCAGTCTTTGTCATTAAATAAAAGGTTGGGTTGAATCGAGTGGTAAGAGATTACCTTAAACTCAACAATTTTGACAGAAAATTTCCTACCATTTACCCCATAATAATGATGCACTATACTGGTTGAAAAGCGCATAATAAATTTCCACTATAAACTTAATCTCTGGATTTGGTAGATTGAACTGGTGAAAAAAGGAAAAGTAGAAGTAAACTATAATCACTGCTCAGGGTCTATACCAACCCACTAAGATGCTGCAAAAGGTTATGTAGCGCCCCTGAAACATTCCAGCATGATATGGATAGCATAATGAGTGAGTAAAAGCCCTTGTGAGTTAATATATCTAGATGATACAATTAATTTTTCATAGATTAACATACCATTTGCAGCGTCTAGATGAAAATTACCGCTTAATTGCCCAGGCTAATTTTAAAACAAACCTTTTATGTGCAATTTCTTCTGCAACAACTTGAGTATCTGGGTTTTGCTATTAAAAACCAAGTTTTATGGCCCAATCCTGATTAGGCTGAATCTATCAAAAAAATGTCGCAATCAAGTAGAAAGCGTGATAATCAGAGTGTTTGGGAAGTTTGGCTATTGTTGCCAATTTTTGATATTTTATAGTGAGGTAGTTAAACAATTATTTCACCTTTTTAATTGGGTTCCATTTTAATGGGCAGAAAACTATCAGCTCACCTTTGTTTAATTATGGCTTTTCTTGGCCGAGCAGTGATACTAATGTATCTGAATTTAAATAAACTGTTCATTATTCAGATGAATGCATACTCACTGGCGTAGGGATGGTGTTATCCCAGATTGATCATGAGGGGGAAAACACCCAATCACTTACTGTAGTAGCGAACTAGATATTTATGAATGAGCTATACCATTATTGAGAAGGAATGTCATGCTTTTATTTACGCTTGTAAACAATTTTGGGTTTATAACCACAGCGTGCAATTTGATGTGGCAACTGCCCATGCTCCTTTGCGCTGGTTGAAAAACTGGAAGGAGCCTGATGGAGGGTTGTCCCGCTGGGCCTTGAAATTACAATCATATGATTTTGAAATTCTGCACTGACCTAACTTCAAGCATCAAATTGCAGTCAAACTCTTCCATTGCCTATTTTAGCCTTACTAGTTGATGAGGGTAATGAAGTAAGTAACAAATTTGTTTCCTCAGCAATATGGTAATGAGTCTATTGTGATTAAATGCATTATAGATAAAGTCAGTCAAAATACATTTGTCAAAGATTAAAATTGTATGAGTTTGTTGATGAAAATCACTTATTGTTCCTCAGTCCTGCTGAACAGATAAATCTACTCATTGGTGCTCATAAGTTGATGGGCCATGGTAAATATAATAAAGCGTTTGGAGAATTATTATCCCGTTATTATTGAGATTCCATGCCATATGTCATCCATAGTCTCTCAGATGTTGCCATGAGTGCCAAACAGAAGCGCCCTCTTAAAAAACAAAATCTTATCAATTGGTTAAACCCTATTATGCATGGTACACAGTCTTAATGAACGTTGTGGGACCCTTGACCAATACTTCTAGTCAATTTATATACCATTTTGGCCATTTACCACCTAACCAAGTGGGTGGAAGCCAACGCAGTCTGGGACTTAAGAACCATGGCTATGGCTAAGTTCATCTTGGAAGATTTTATTTATTGACATCGATGCCTTCAATTTCCACTAATGGATAATTTAACAAACTTTATTTCCCAAATGATTTATAGTCTTAATGATAAAATGGGTATATGAGAGGTTTTATCTATGTTCAAACACATAAAGACCATGGCACCATCAAACGGTTTAATGGTACCCTTGTGGGATCCTTATTTACGTTGGTCACTAGCAAGGCGTCCAGTTGATATCCTGCCTTCCGCCATATTTGCATATATTACAAAGTATCACTAAGCACTGGGCACTCCCCGTTTGCATCATTCATGGGAAACAGCCTGCGTTTCCCCCACTTTTATTCATGTGTTGCATAAGAAGGTACAAGTCCCAGTATATACCTTAAAAAACTAGCGCATACTTTAATTCAGCTATAAAGATCTGCTTAATCAAACGCTCTGGCTCAGAAGGTTATGGCTAGATCATGTGATTGTGTTGACCGCTGGAAGTTACCTACTTTTGGTGTAGGGAATTGATCTGGTATTACAACAATCATGGCTTTTGGACGGACCAGTAAACTAGTGCATATCTGGAAAGAACCCTTTTTGATCATAGAGAAGACATCTACAGATGCCTACACTATGAAGGATTCTAATAAGGGCCATCTTAACAATCAAGTGCATGCTAAGTTACTGAAGAAGCACTACCTGCACTCTGGCCCTACAGCTCAACTTCTTAATAACTCATCTAACCCCCCACTCACTTTTGTTACTTAATAATTGGTAAGTGGGGAAATATTGTAAGTGATATGAGAAACCTTCATTAAATGCAAAATTTATTTTATAGAGTTTATATTTAACAAATAATTAAAGATATGATTTGATGGCATCTAGTTTCTTGAGTGCTCCGCCCTTGACTTGACAAGACGTGGTAAAAGGTATACTAAATTACTTTTGATGCTTTTGCCTCAGCGCTGTAGATAGAAATATGGTGCATCAAGTCCCATAAACCCGCCGGTGAAAAACCCAATAACTTAATTTGATATACACTTATGTTCCCTGCCTCTTCGTTTATTTTTTTTAGTACTAGATGGTCCCAACCCAAGGGGGGATTCATCGATGTCTGCCTCATTGTTTATTTATTCTCCATTTTCCTTAATATCTAACCACTATTTTGTCCCTACGTTGGTGTAACATATTAGGTACGATGATTTACCTTTTTATGGTGCCATACCCAGAAAATAAAATGCAATTGGATGATTGTGAGTACATTGGATTTCCGGTGAGCCCAGTGATTTGCACCATTAGCCTGATATGACTTTAGTATGCTAATCTAGCATTTTTGACTGCTGCTCAGTATACATAAAATGCACCAATAGGAGTGCTAGCAAAAGGGGCATATCAGAGCTGAATTTTAGGGTAAGGTGATCTTTTTTAAATTGTTGGAGAGAACCTATCACAAAGGGCAGAAAGGATAACGAGCCAAGAGCCTTTAATCAATACCCAATGCTACATTGTGACTCTTTATATTTCAACATACTATATCTCATGCCAAAAATTGTTTTTCTTGCAAGTTTACTAAGTTTACTGTTTTCTACAGTACCTTTTATTTTAGCTATAGTATCCTGTGCCTTCATTATCTTATGAATAAGCGCTAATTTCAGCACTCGCCCGCCACCTTTTAGCTGTTATGGAGCGTCTAGCATAGCAAACCTTACTCTCAAAGCTATCAAGTGTGAGTTCATTTTCAAAGTAGTTTTCCTATAAAACACTATCTTCTTACATGGCCACATGATTGCCCCTGATAAGGAAGAATTCATCTGAGATTGGGCTACTCACTCATCTCTTACAGAGTTATGCAACTTCCTTGGACTTGAAATTTTCATGAGAAGTTCACCCCCAAACTTTTTGAAGTCGCTGCTTTTCTTACAAACGCATTTATGAAAAAAATTCAGCTGGACCACATAATACAACGCCGCGTCCCACGCTTTCTGACCATACTTTTGCCCAGTCCTGTGCTAGCACATGCAAACCACAGCCATCCTTTTATTGTCGCAACAATTTTTCTCTATGTAGTGGAACAGCTCTGCTACAGGAAGAGTAGACAGAGTGAAAAGTCATATTGTCTGTTTCTTCAAGAAGATGTCCCTAGCTCATCTTGACTATGTCATCCACAATAAGGAACTAATTGCTGTTACTGGAGCTGTACAGCACCGGCGCCACTATCTGGAAGGCTCTAAATGACCTTAACGTCTGCACCAACTAACAGGCTTTATTTGCTATTGCTCCCCCAGAAATCTGACTCCTCACCAGTCCAGTTGGCCTGAAATCCCATCAGTGTTCAGCTTCCATTATGATTTTACTAAGGTACCCAGAACCTGTTGTCATATGCCCTATCACAGAACCCTGCTTTTTCTCCAGATCCAGTGTTAGAAGAAGGCCATAATACTAGATGGTGAATAATCCAAAACAGTTGAAGAGCTTTCCACTTGCCAACCCCCCGCTTTGCTTATGAAGGAGCCCATTAAAGGAGAGACTGAAACCCCTAACCATGTTATGGTTCCTCATCTTGTCAGCAGGATACTTTAAGATAAAGCAAGCCTGCCAGAGAAATGTTAAGCCCCTAGACAAGGTTACCAGATGCCTGATAGTCTCATCCTTCATCAGGGCAAGTGGTGAGTAGCACCTGGACCCTTTAAAGATGAGGCGATCCACGAAGCCCATGATCCTCTTACTGCTGGCCACCTTAGCAAGGACAAGACGCTTGAGTTAATCCAACACTCCTACAAATTGGTAGGCCATCGCCACTAATGTGGCCAACTTCACAAAGTACTTCTTGACATGCAATTGGTCAAAACCTAGTCATCATAAGAGCGCGGTCTACTTGTCCCTATTGAGCCACGGAGAGCCTAAGGACATTAGTGTCCTTTAAAAGCATCCTAAAACTTCCCTTGTCTAATGGTTATGTCGGTGTAGTTGTGGTGAACCATTTTACCAAGAAGACCCATTTTCTCTTTGCAATGCTACAATCACCTTCATCTAGACTACACACTTTTTGTGAACTATATTTTTTCCTACATGGCATCCCAAATGTCATTACTAGAGATTTCAGTCCTCAATTCATGACCCAGTTTTGGTAAGCCTTACTGCCAAAAATATGAGTGTGCCCAACACTCCACAGCCTTTCACTGTTATTCAGATGGACAGAAAAAGAGGATTAGCCAAAATGTTGAGCAATCCTTGTGTAACTATTTCAACGCATAATAGACCAATTGACCTCTCACCTACTGTTGGCGCAATTTTTCTATAATCACTTAACTCAGAGGTCCTCAACCCCCAGGCCACGGACTGGTACAGGTCTGTGGGCCATTTAGTACTGGGCCGCAGCCCTAGATGGGACCGTCTCGTTGCAGAGAAAAAGCTCAGGGCTCCCGCTGATTTAGCGCTATGGTGAGTTGTATTTTTCATGCACTTTATTTTTATTTTTGTGTTGTATCTTATTTTTAAAGCATGTTTAACGTTACCTTAGCGGCCAGAGAGTGTTAGGAGGCGGAGAGGATGTTAATCATGTTATGTTGTTGGAGCTATGTTATGAGGACGCTGCTAATAAAATTACTTACAAATGCACAATGGATTCACATTTATTATTATATTTAAAAATACCACAGTTTATGAGCCGGTCATATTATTTTATTTTTTGTGTATTTATCTGCCACACCTTAAAGGCTGGTCCGTGAAAATAGTTTCTGACATTAAACCAGTCCGTGGCCCAAAAAAGGTTGGAGACCACTGACTTAACTCATAACTATTATAGGCACGTCCCCATTCTTTGCAAGCTACGTTTACAATCACAGCTTTAGCCTGATTTCATGGCTATAGTTCACAGTTGTTGCTGCAATTAGCGAGTATAAAGATCTCAGAGTCATTTAACAGGAAGTAAATGATCATCCTGTTGATGCTGTAAGGATATACAAAGTATATGCTTATTGCAAAAGCCACGAAGGTCCTGAATACAAGCCAATTGACTTGGTCATGGTTAAAACTAAGGATCTCTACTTGAAGCAGCCTTTCTTTAAGTTAGGCCCCAAGCTTTGTACCCTTCAAGCTCACTAGGAAATTGGCCCAACAGCTTACCAAGTTGACCTACCCCATCAATCAAGTGTTTACCACACTCCACAAGTGCCTCCTGATCCCCTTTGAAAGTCCAATGCCTTTCCACCCTGAGCCAGTGATAGTAGATGGTGAGCTCCAAAATGAAATTGATGCAACCCTCAACTCCCAATTATTGAGATATTACCTCTAGTAGTTGGTATTCTGGAAAGGCTATGATGAAGCTGAAAACAGATGAGTATCTCACAGAGACTGGAAAAACGTTCAGGAGCTGATCAACGATTTCCATAAAAGATTGTCCAATGCTGTAGGCCCCACACTTCAAGCCTCCTTGGCCGCCATTAAGCTACTGACCCCCCAAAAGGCTTTTCCTTGGCCAATGTCCCTCATGTGGGGTGGAACCCCATCCAAGAGTGGAGGGTGATGGGACACTTAAAAAGATATACCTGGGTAGAACGCCTATCCAATGTAAAGCTTTGTAAGCCACAAGATACTAATGCTAGAATCCTTGAGAGACACTAATGATCTCCTAAGTCATTGACTGAAAATGGGATTATGCTTTGCCAGTCAGGCCTAAAGCTAATTGCACTAAACTGGCTGATGATCAGCTAGAATTTGTTTCAAAAATTATAGAATTACCAGATATAAAGTAATTGAATTTGGTGATTTCAAATAATTTTGTCTTGCTGAAAAAAGAAATTTTTTGGCTTAGATCTTCTTGTTTGATATCCTGAAATTTTATTATGATAGGAAGAATATTGACCATTCAGTTCCCTTAAATAGAATCAATGCTTAGAACTAAGAAGGTTACTAAATATTTGCTTTGATTAAATATATATGGGAAATTGATATTCAGTAAGGCTCAAATTGACACTAGGAAATTTCTGTTAGACCAATCTGAGCTTAAGATACTCTGTTATGAAATCCTTCCTGAATGAAATGAAGGAGCATTATGATGTCAGGTGACAATTACTTTAGGTAGCACATTATAGTAAATAACTACAAACCTGCAAAAGGTTAAGAATCTAGGATCTGCTAATTGATGACCTAAGTAATACAAAAACTCATCTGAATTGCTGCATTCAATATATATTTTTCCTTATCAAAAATATGCTACAAAGGTATGATACCATCTAGACAAAATCAGCTGACCAAGAGCCTCCCATCCAGATTTCTCACGCATTTAATTTTTATAAAACTTAATTTTGAGGTTTAAATTGTTAATACGGCATATAAAACCCCCTACACTATACTACAATAAAAGTTACATAATTGATTCTATATCTTACTTTTGTACTTGACTTCATAAAAGTTCATTTCACTATACTTACCATAGGATGGATACTCTAGCTGATGAGAAATATGCGGTGACATGGAACACTAGAAAGATCAAAATATTCATGCCATGCATCTTAGATAGTTTCAAGTTATGATTGTCAGGCTTCTTAGGCATACCAACATTGAGTCAAAAGGTGGAAGGGCAAAAGACTGGGTCTTACAACAGTGGCTTATCCAACTCTTTAATAATACCTGCACCTAATTGATCACATTATGGAAGATAAACTGATAGGTAATGCAACCCACTGGGTGCACAATGGAAAAGAAAATAAGATGACTGAATGGGAATTCCGTCCATGGTCATTTTTAAAAAATTCATAAAAACTTTAAGGAGACCAGAATCCCATCATCTAGCTTAAATTCAATGAAGGAGCTTGAAATTTACTTCATGGAGTCATAAACTAAAATGAAAGATCCAGCTGCAAAAGGGTATCCAACGTTGACAAGACTCTGATTGGTTTACATTTTCCAGTGCTCTCCTAGAGAGCTATGGATCAAGTGCAATCTATCTCACTACATCATGCGATTTGTACACCTTATGCTCTATCTTATTGTAAATAGATTGGAGTCCATAATGAGGAACTCCACCATCATAACAATACCAAAGTGGCCTTATAAGTGGCCTATGAACAGGTAAATTATTTATCTTCTCAAAGTATATGGGACATCTACCGTTTAAATCAAAGTGAACTGTTTCTAAATCAATCAGCACTATACACAAATGGGGACCATTGATTCTGGTATTATCTATTATGTGGAGGAAACTATGAAGCTTCTATAAAAGGCATCAGAGAGTCAAATGAAAATCCCTAAAGAATTACTTGACGCCTTCGCTCATGAGCTCTGAAGACAAGATATCAACGCCCATGGTAAAATGGTGGCTTAAGCTTCTATTAGCTATCAACAAGAGGAAGAAAAGATTACCATCCTCAAATACCAGCTAGAGCAAGCCCTATGATAGCTTAATTAGCTAGAGACCCACTAAACCTCTGAAACTTTACTAATGTTAAAAAATTTTATTTTCTGAGTGGCCTATGTTGAGAAGTATTTAGCATCATGTTTGACTCAGGAATCTACTCCTTTCAATTCCAAGTAGCTCAACAATTTGAAGAGTGACATGAGTATAGTTTACCCAGTTGAAAAAAAACATTAATAAAATCTACTATCGTCTTAAAAAAGCTGAGCAATTATGTAACACTTTTTACAGATGAGATAAAAGCCATTACTGACCAGTTTACTTAGAGCACTGAATGCAAAGAGAAGAAGGAGGACTTAAATAGGCGCATTGATTTATTAAAGAATAAGAACAAGCCTTTGAAAACTAACCACTCATCTGCTAAAAAACCCATGATCAGGACTTCTGCGCTAAAAAATTAAGAATAATACTGTCATTCTTAAAAGAAGAATTAATCTATGGGATATCATGCCAAGGCTTACTATGGAGGAAACGTAGTAACATCTTATTACGCTACAGAATCAATTCATATTGACTCACGCATCAAGCTGAACAGAATGACACTTGTACAAAATATCTGAATATGAGTCTCCCAGAATACACTTCATTACAGGATTAATGTCACTACCTTTAAGCCTTGCTCAAGTACAATTTTACACCTAATGTAGGAATATAGCATCCTTCCTTAACATCCATGAAGCCACAATGGAAGGTGTGACTGATCATCAAAAGGCAATAATATTTTTCTTTTTTAAAACGTATAGATCAAGAGGTTATGGTGCCTCATATGGACGGCCTGCAAACCTGGAGAAAAATTGAACAAAGTGCTTATCTAAGAATTTGGGTTCAAATAAGGCTTAAGGATGAAGAAACAGGCTTTTATGATAATTGCGCTTCACCAAAATGCTTCCATGGCTGAATTTGTGGATCACTTTAATTGAGGCCCAAATGCTATTGACCTCAAAGATGTTTGCATTTAATAATGCTATAAATGCCGTTGTTTCTGGTTTACATAGTAACCCCAACATAGCATGCACATCATGTCTATAAATGAAGCGTCAATCTTATTTTTGAATATTAAAGAAGCCCTTCTCGATGTGGTTGGTATACACAAGCCAGAAAACTCCCAAAAAGCCTCCTGAAACCCAGAGTATATACTGTGGAGGACGCAAAGCCTACAAAGGAGGAAAAGCCCAAATGTAATTACTGCAAGAGCAACTATACCAAACTTAGTGCTAAAAGAAGACCCCTGCCCTTACTGAGCAGGGAAAAGGAAGATCAAGTACCGCTTATACTGATTGACTTAAAGTACCTAAAAGCAAAAAATTGTTGATTTCTCATCTCATGTGCATTGAGAATGATTCCAGAAATGACTCTGAAGGGGTTACTGGACGCACGTTGTTACATCCCAAGTATACCCAATGAGTCACCACTCTGGATTGCTTGATTGCTTAACATATTGATGACACCCAGGTTCCTAAAGTCAGAAACCTCAATAAGGTTATAAATTGTCCCAGAATACTTAATACAGTCAGTGATGCTGATCAATACCTTGACCTGTTGATATGACTTAACTTGAGCTTGTATAGTCTACTGAAGATCAAGAATAAGTATCCCAAGCCTGCCTGGAAGCTCAATGCAACGTGTTGTCTTAAAGAGGTGTTAACCATCCTGCCAAAGTTTAGAGGACCCATTACTAAAGTGGAAGTGGAAATTTAGAAGGTCTGAGTTATTGCTATCTTGGATCTGGGATACCCTATCAATATTATCTCATAATGTCTCATCATGAAATTAAAGTACGCCTTAGAACTCAAATATCTAAGAATACAACACTGCCAATCCAATCAATACCAAAGAAACATGTGTACATCTTCTCTTCAATTCAAAGTGGCAATGAGGTTTTCTAAGCTCCACAGTTTCTAAGGACAATAGTCAATATGATATAATAAGTGTAACGCACTGGCTCCTTCCAATGAGCCACGAATGAGTTGGGCAACAGGATCCATGTTACAGACCATAGGGCTGACAGGGCTCCTGATACTACTCTCCTTATGCGCGCTACAAGATTGGACAAGCACCCCCTGGAAGACAGTTGTAGATATACTTAACCCCAGCAACATGACTTGACTCCAAGACAAAGTATAAAGGGAGGAAATAGCTCTCCCAAGCTCACTCTCAAAGTCCAATTCTTGTTGATTCAAGCCAAAAATGGCTGCAGTTAGGCAATATTTTAAATAAACTAAAATATAAATTTATGAATTTTAAAGTTCTTTTATTTTAATATTGGCCAGGTTGATAGAAAACAGAACTGAGAAGCCTCCAGCTCCCAGTTCCTTCCCTATATACACATGCTACAAGCTAATATAAAATTTAACACAAGCTTATGGTGCTAATCTGACTGATGCTTGGTGTAAACCTTACAGCAGGATCGCGGAATCCTCACTCAATGGTTCTGTGCCAGTTCCAATCCTCAACAGTTCCGCACCAGTTCCATTTCAAATTCCAAATGAACCACGAAACTTCCAAGCACCTGTTCCATTCCATTCTTGATTCAAATCCAAATCAAATCTCGAAACTCCCCATTTTACTTGATTCTCGTTTTTCCTCGACTTGGACGCCCATCTGGCTCCTTTGCCTCCTTCAAGCTCCTGACCCTTAGGCGTCCCTGCCAGGACCAACTCCCCCTCCTCCTCCATACATCCAGACACAGCCTGCCCTGTCTTACCAAAGATCAGGGCAATGTGATGCTGAGGATAGACCTCAACTGTCACATCACCCCCCCTAGACAGAAAGAACTCTTGGATTTTCTCAGGACATCGGGCACAATCCCTAGCTGACTGCCATGTACACTCCTCAATAGGATGACCCACCCAACGTACTAAGAATGAACGACATCCTCTCACCACTTTAGTGTTGAGAATCTCCTCAACTTCATACTCCTCAGCTCATTCTCCAGCTGGGAATAAAGGGGAAGGACTTTCAGGTGGCTGGCCAAAGAATGGCTTGAGCTGCGATACGTGCAACACTGGATGAGCTCTTGACCCTTCTTGGAGCTTCGGCTCAAATGCCACCTCGTTTACCGCCCTCACTACCTGATATGGGCCCAACGCCACTGGCCCCAATTTCCGGCTCCTTACAGGCAAGGCGTAGTTCTGAGCATTCATCAAGACCCAATCACCTCTCTTGAAAGCTCTACCTTCAGATCTATGCCGGTCTGCCTTCCTCTTCTGAGCCGCGACTGCCACCACCAAATTCTTCTTCAGGAGCTCCAGGGTGTCACGGGTATCTCGCGACAGTTCATCTGCCGCTGGATTCCGCCCTTGCTCCCTAGGCACCATACCCTCTGGGTGTTGGCCATGATTTGCGAAAAACGGGGTCATACCCATGGATGAATGCTTATTATTGTTATAAGCAAATTGAGCCAGCTTCACCCAATATACCCAGTCATCTTGCCGCCCTGAAACATAGCACCTCAAATACTGCTCTAATATCTGATTTACTCTCTCAGTTTGGCCATCTGACTGAGGATGATATGCTGACGAATGGCAAGCCTTGATCTTTAGATTTCCCAACATGTGGATCCAAAATTTAGATGTAAATTGCGGACCCTGATCTGACACAATCTCTTCAGGCACCCCATGTCTGGAGAAAATCTCATTTACAAAAATCTGTCCTGCCACTTTTGCAGAAATGGTTGACCAACAAGGGAAAAACTCTGCATATTTAGTCAGGCGATCCACCACCACCATCAAGGCATCCATCCCCTGTGACTTGGGCAGTCCTGTGATGAAATCCACACTCACTGAGGACCATGGCCTAAAAGAAATTTGAAGCGGCTTCAATTTCCCCCCCCGGTGCCACTCATTGGGCCTTTGCCCTGGCGCAAACCACACAATGCGAAACATACTTCCGCACTGCCTCACCCACACCTCTCCATGAATAGTGACGGCGAACAAGATCTAACGTCTTCTCTTGACCGGGATGACCTGCCAGAGGATGGTCGTGATTAGCTGCCATTACCTCTTGTTGCAGACTCTTCACCAGGACCCATATCCTTCCCTCATGGTGTATGATACCACCCCAAACTGAGAATCCCGCATGCCCCCTGCTTGCCTCACCTTCCCCTGTCTCTTCTCTTATCCGTTGGCCCAGCTCACATCTTTGCTGTGCAGTCTGGATTCTTCCTGCCATTCCGTCTCTCCAGCCCTGGATCGTTGCAAACAAGTTCTGTGGCAACATCGTGGCTGTGTTGAACTTCCTCAACTCCTCATCAGAAAACACCAGTCAAGAATCATGGCTCAATAAATCTGGCAAGATATTTTGTTTTCCCGGCTTGTATTCAATCCGCAGGTCATATTGAACCAACTCTAAATGCCACCGGGCCTGCCTCTGGTTCATCAGGTGTGGGGACTTATAGTATTCTAAGGCTCAATGGTCCGTTTGGGTGACAACTGGGTGCCTGGCATACAATAGGTGGTGTTGCCACTCCCCTAAGGCTGCAACTATTGCCAAAAGTTCCTTATCATAAACTGGGTAGTTGGTTTTGGCTGGTGCCATCTTCCGACTGAAATAACAGACAGGATGTTCAACCCCATCTTTACCCTCCTGCAACAACACGGCTCCAAGTGCAAAATTTGACGCGTCAGTCTCTACCACGAATGGTTTGTTTGGGTCAGGTGTGCCAGAACTGGGGCTGTCAGCAAACTCGTCTTCACTTGCTGAAATGCCCTCTCCTCAGCCTCCCCCAAACGAACGGCACGTTTCCTGTCAGTCTTGTCAATGGCACAGCCCATTGGGCCAGATCCCTAGAAAACCTCCGCACGAAATTCACCACCCCCAAGAAGCTTCGCACTTCAGTCCTATTCCCAGGAGCCTTCCATTCCCGCACCACCCGCAACTTATCAGGACAGATCGCTATCCTTTCTTGGAGGACCACGTTCCCTAGGAAGGACACTGATTCTTTATTGAACTCGCACTTGGATGGCTTCAACTTCAAGCCCGCGTTCCTAACCACTTCCAACACACTTCTCACATCCCTCACATGGTCCTGTACCGATTTGGAAAACACCAGGATGTCATCCATATAGGCAACACAACACTTGCCCACTAAGTCCCCCAATACATGATCAATCATGAGCTGGAAAACTGCAGGGGCATTGCATAGGCCAAATGGCATAACCCTGTACTCGAAGTTTCCCAGATGACATTTGAATGCCGTATACCGCTGGTGCTCAGGGCGAACAGGAATTTGATTAAAAGCGTCCACCAAATCCAATTTGGTGAACACCCCACACCCGGAGATCATGGGCAGAATGTTCTCCATGAGTGGCATTGGATAAGGATCAGGTTCCGTTACCTCATTCAGGCGTCAGAAATCAACACAAGGACGTAACTCCCCCTGACTTGGGAACCAACAGGACTGGCGAAACCACCGGCGACTTGGAGGGCACAATCAAACTCATATCCAGCATCTTCTGACATAACCCTCCAATGCCTCTCGGGCCCGGGGATTCAACGGATAGACAGGACAGCCCTTTGGTAACTCAGAGCCTTCCTTAAACCGGAAACCAAATGCAAAATCCCCTGTAGGCGAAAAAGGCGCATCACCTTTAGGCTCAAACACCTCCGCGATATCCTGATACTCCCTTGGCAATCCTTCCGCTGACACACTTGAGGTGATTCCACCCATGTGCTTCACCAACGAACCTTGGGACTGAAACGTCCATTCAAACGACCCCTGGCCTCTAGGCGACAGCAGAACCCTCTCTCTTCATATCAAACTGTGGACGGACATGGTGCCACCATTTCATCCCCAGAACCACAGAATGTGGCAGGTGAGCCACGGCGTGAAACTCCTCCCTGAATACCTCCAGGCCTTGCCTCAACAGGACCTTAGCCTGTACTCGCCATACCGCCGTTCTTTTGGAGGTGTCTGCCAACTTCACCCATCCATTTTTCTGTAATGACAATCCATGGCTTCTTGCCCACTTCTCCTCAACATAATTCTCCCAGCTCCGGTATCAATCAAAGCTAGAACGTCACCGCAATCCCTTCCTTCATCCCCATGAGCACACTGATGGGCAAAATCAATAAGGATAAGATGAAGTAAGCGGTTTATTTTGAGGTACCGGATTCACCAGTTTCTTGAAAAAATTATAAGGAGCCTTCTTATTCTGAGCCTCAGGATCCTGAGTGGTAATCCCAATGGGAATCCTTGTCTCTCGCACCTCCACCATACCCTCAGGATTCCCTTGACTCTTCTTCCCTTCCTCCACATAGCTAAACCCCTTAGTACCATATATGGGCTCAGAACCTGCCCTTCTTCCACCACTCTGTCCTCGGAATCCCACTGGGGTTCACACAACTTCCTGACGGGCCCGTACCAAACTCAACTGTCGTTCTACCTGCAAGGCCAAACCCACATCTTCCTCCAACGTCGCTGCGGGTTTCACCGCCGCCATTGCCAACAATAGATCAGCTTGCAAGTTTTGGCAAAACATGCGTGGAAGCTGAGACTCAGGTGCCTTTGCTGCTCTTGCCAATGCGCGGAACATCTGGCCATACTCCTCCACTGACTTCTTCCCTTGACCACACTGCAGTAAAGCCGCCCAGGCCGAATCCTGCGTCTCATCTGGACATGCTGCATGATCAATTCAATCCAGACATTCCTCCACTGATACGGGTAACCCTGACTGCTCTTCCAAAAGTTCTCGCACCCAGTTGGACTGCTTTACTGGAAGTGCCAACAGAACCTGACTTAACTGCAAGGCAAACGAATCCTCCCCACCCGCTGCCTTTGTCAAACGTCCCTGAAACTGAACCTGGCTAAACGTCTGGTGGATCAGTTCCAAGTCTTATAATTTCAAAACCGTGGGAATTCTTCCTTTGTCCTTCCCAGGCCCTACCACTTTCCCACCATTCCGGGACACACACTCCAAAACCTGGTATAATTCATGAAGCAAAAAGGCGGTGGAGAATATCACCATCAAGAGTGTTGCAGTATGGTTATACCACTTTGGAAACACAACTTCTTCTGGCACCTCTTTTGCTTGCCACCACAACGACAGGAAAGTAAATGAGTTCTGTTTAATGTAACGCACTGGCTCCTTCCTATGAGCCACGAATGAGTTGGGCAACAGGATCCATGTTACAGACCATAGGGCTGACAGGGCTCCTGATACTACTCTCCTTGTGCGCGCGCTACAAGATTGGACAAGCACCCCCTGGAAGACAGTTGCAAATACACTTAACCCCAGCAACATGCCTTGACTCCAAGAAAAGGTATAAAGGGAGGCAATAGCTCTCCCAAGCTCACTCTCAAAGTCCAATTCTTGTTGATTCAAGCCGAACATGGCTGCAGTTAGGCAATATTTTAAATAAACTCAAACTATAAGTATATGAATTTTAGAGTTCTTTTATTTAATATTGGCCAGGTTGATAGAAAACAGAACTGAGAAGCCTCCAGCTCCCAGTTCCTTCCCTATATACACATGCTACAAGCTAATATAAAATTTAACACAAGCTTATGGTGCTAATCTGACTGATGCTTGGTGTAAACCTTACAGCAGGATCGCGGAATTCTCACTCAATGGTTCTGTGCCAGTTCTGATCCTCAACAGTTCCGCACCAGTTCCATTTCAAATTCCAAATGAACCACGAAACTTCCAAGCACCTGTTCCATTCCATTCTTGATTCAAATCCAAATTGAATCTCGAAACTCCCCATTTTACTTGATTCTCATTTTTCCTCGACTTGGACGCCCATCTGGCTCCTTGGCCTCCTTCAAGCTCCTGCCCCTTAGGCGTCCCTGCCAGGACCAACTCCCCCTCCTCCTCCATACATCCAGACACAGCCTGCCCTGTCTTACCAAAGATCAGGGCAATGTGATTCTGAGGATAGACCTCAACCGTCACAATAAGGATGCATTTTATGATCAAAAATGAATGATTTATAAATCTGAATGCAGGATATTTTTACTTCACAACTATGATATTCCCCTTGTACTTGATAATAAAGCTCTGTCATAAAGGAATACCCTTGTCCGGTCAAGTACCCTAGTCAGCTTAAACTTTAAATATTCTATTCTGTAAGAAATACAAATAAGCTACCCGGCTCAGTAGATGCAAGAGAATGTATACCATTTTAGGATACAAGGAGATGAAAATTTACTCAGGTGAACAAAAAGTGGTTTCTGCCAACATACCCTGAGTATCCCCTGAACTGCTTGCTACATATTGCAGTGTAGATGAAGTAAGAAGTCTTTAGCAAAGAGTTTTACCAGTAGTCCTCAATCCAGCTTAACGTTGGCCTATTGATCTACTACATGCAAACCTATCTATCCAAGATATTTTAGTTAATAAACGTCGAGATTGACAAAAGGTCTGTTACTTTCTATTGATGAAATTGACAAGGTACATCGTATTAATACTAGCCTTATTTTGGCTGACAGCCAATGATATAAGTTGCACTATCCTTAAGTCCAAATATCTGATAGGTTGAACCAAGAAAAACTTGATGAAGTTTATCTACTACTTATGAATATCAAGATGTTTTCTCTACCTCAGATGAAAACTATGGTCACTGAAAGACTAGATACATAGTATAAGCTTTTATAAACCCAATTTGACTGATGCCATTTAAGAATTTAAAGGTATAAAACCAATACATAAAGACTGAGCTCAAGAAGGTTATAAAGACAGCTTACTTGTGCCCTCCCAGAGTCCATGGTCATCACCACTGTTACTTATAAAAAATAAGAATTCTGGTCAAAGAATTGTGATGGATCACAGGAAGCTAAAAATTTCATTAAGAAGGACAATTATATGATTTTACTGATTGGCGAGGCTCTGGTCCAACTCTCCAGCTTAGATATATCTCCACGATGGACCTCACCAGCGGCTACTGGCAAATGGATCTGCCGCCACAAGACCAAGAAAATTGCGAAACTGATGTGCAAAAAAGTTTAATTCCAACTATCCATTTCCCTCAGGGGATTATGCAATGGTCCAGGCTCTTTTCAACAGGCGATGGATCACATCATGTAAGATCATAAACTAAGCTGTGTGATTGTGTACCTAAATGATATAACAGTTTTTTAAAACTTCAACAATCATCTATACCTCCTTAAGTAAGTTTACAACGACTGAGAGAATCACATCATATTAAAAACTGCAAAGAGTATCTTCTCTAATGGGATTTGGATTTTTTAATGCATATCATATCTCGGGAAGGAGTTAAAATTTTTATATACAAGGTTGAAGCATCCTCTAAGATGTCTGAGCTGAAGTGCCTCCAAGACGCACAGGTATTATTAGGAATGATTGTATAATACCATCAATTATCTCTAAATCACTCAATTCGCCGTAACTCTTTTCTGGTTGCTTGAAAAGAACTTTTCTTTCTTGTGTATTGTGAATTATAGAACTGTATTCGAAACAATGAAGGATTTTGTTGAAGAAAAGAATGTTTTTATAACATCCAACGCTAAGGTAAGCCCTTCATACTATTTACAGATGTCTCAAACTTAGTCATAGGAGCCATACTATTGCAACTGGATGATTAATGAATTGACCATCCGGTGCTCTTTTACAGCAAACGCTTGTAAAAGCTGAGTGATTCTGCAATTTTCACAGAGACTGAGTGATTAGATGTTCTCCTGAAAGTGAAAAAATTCTGGTCGTTCTTGTATGTTACAAACTAAAGTTCTTACAAACTACATTTTTTTTAAAATGACTAAAAAGCATGATATATGACAGTAAGAATGGCCCAATGAACTCTCAAATTTCAACCCTATGATTTTAATTTTAACATTAATCTGGAACAAAGCACATAAATCTATATGGAATGAATCAACTGCCCATACTTCATCTAGACAATAGATAAGCTGAACGGTTACATGACCTACTTAATAATCCAGCTCTTAGGGAGGAGTGATGAACCAGTGCAAAAGATGCAAATGGCATGCTCAAAATTTAAAATTATAGTGGATTACTATGCAAGAAATTCTGAACTAACTGGCTACCTTAATTGTAACCTTCAGAATGGGTACTACTTATAATGAAAACCTATAATACATTAGGGCATGTGGAGCAAGCAAAACTTACAAATGGATTTTGGATCACTACTATTATAAAGAATTACTGGACTATGTTTTGAAGTCTTAGACGCTTGCATAACTTTTAAAAACAGACTCCACATAAGGCCAATTTTGAGTATCAGCCCATGATCCCCCAGCAGCCATTTCATAACTTCAACTTAGATGTTGCAGGTCCACGCCCCAAATTCTCAAGAAAAAATGATACATCCTAGTAAGGATTGCTCATTTCTTGAAGTGGGTTGAAACAATTGCCATACACGCACAGACCTCTAAAGCTATCATTTCTTATACCACAATTTATTTATTAGGCATGTTTGCCTGAAGTACTTCTATGCAACTTTAAAAATTTTATTTCATGAGTTGTGAGAATCTTAGCTATAAGAATGTGAGCTCAACAATTTTTTTCAGCGCTCTACAACCCATCAACTAATGGTAATGTAGAAAGAAAATAAAACCTTTGTTTTAGTATTACGCAAGTTGGCCACTACCAATCCAATACACTGGAACCAATATCTCCCATGTGCGTTAATGGCTTACCGGATAAGTTTCATCAAATCATCAATATATAGCCTTCAAGGCAATATACATAAGAGAACCTGGAATTACGGCTCTATTAGCTCATGTCCTTAAAGTGAAAAATCTAAATAGTCTGAGAAAGCTCTAAGAAAATTATCCCAAAAGAACATACAAAAATGCAATCAGAGGCAATGACAAATCTAGTCAAAGCAGTGACAAGAGGAGGCTAAGCAGCAAATGCATCCCATAACCTTTACCCCGCTTTGTGATTTTAAATTTAGTCTTGTACTATCACAATTGTATTGTGCCCTGAGGAGGAAAATCAGATTCTGTCTGTGATGGACCATACACTATTATCTACAAACTTGAGGATGTCTACTAAATTAAGTCTTAAGTAAGTGGCTTAACTGTCAAACGCGTACATAGCCAATTATTGCATCACTACTACCCTGCCAATTTTCTAGAAGGTGGTGATGTCTATATCCTGATATTGGACATGATGGGAGTAGTATTGACAATTCAATTCCCTTGATAGAATAGGAACCTAGTCCTGATAAGAGGTATAGAAGTTCATTAATTAAACATATGGAAAAACTATAGTTGGTAAGACTCAAATTGACACTGAGAAAGTTCTGTTAGACCAATTTTAATCCTATTACCCAAAAATAAAATCCAGTCTAAATAGAATTTTTTTTCCTTCAAAAGTCAGGTTACTATTACTCTAGGTAGAAGATCAGAGTAAATTATGACAAACTTGCAAAAAGAAAAAAATGAATCTGCATAATGATGACCTAAGTGATATTAATTCTCATTTTTTTGATACACTCAACATATACTTTTTCCCCATAAAATATGCTACAAAGGAATTATATCATCTAGAATGTATCGCCTGACCAAGAGCCTCCCATCCAGAATTCTTCTTCTATTAATTTATAAAGCTTTTCTTTTGGTAATTATACTGTTAAATATAGCTTATAAAACACCTATTCTATAAACTCAAAAAGGTTATGTCACTGATTCTATATCTTGTTTTGGTATTTGAATTCAAAAAGTCATTTTTTATTATTTGCACAGTATGGATACACTAGTTGATGGGACATAAGCGGTGACTTGACACTCTAAAATAGTATACTTTTTTGCATTTTAGAAGGATTCTAGTTGTGACGGTCAGAATTATTGGGCATAGCACCATTTAGCTCAAAATTCAGAAAACCAAAACGCTTCTCATTAATTGGTTTAAGAATATCCTAAAACTCTACCTTTATACTGATACTTAAGCTGAGATATGTCTTCGCTTTTCTCATATATTCAGACACTTTGATAAGGTTTGTGAGTGATGCGTGACGGCTCCCCCTTTTGGGTTGGGCAACACTAGTGCTAAAAAATAAGGTTTGTGAGTCAATTCTGCCAAAGTATTCACCCGTCTTTAAGGACTTTTTTTAAAATATGTGGTTAAAATCTATAGCGATGGCTAGACTCAGTTAAGGTCTGATCTGAGCCTCTTGTTGGGTTGCAAAACTAGCGCCTATGCCGTGGCATATTCCACTGAGAATGTCTCTTATATTTCGCCAATTTCCATCATAGTCCTTATGCAAAATCACTTTATTCTCAGGGCTTTTCTCCCAGATGATTTGTGTCAGTTTGTTATGTGTTTTTTTTTCAAAAAAAATTATGGAACCACAATAGAAATAAATTGGAACGTTGCTTGCTGTTGCTTGGAAGCTTTTCCTCTTTCTGGCATCTTCTACCTAGCGCGACACTCAGCAGCTTCTTATGCTTCGTTTTCAATTAAAGCCTGAGAGCAGGTGACTCTGGTTGAGTCTGGGTTTGGCAACCAACGGATAATATACTTGGGGTGTGATAAACATCCGTTTATAGACTGTGTGCAAAGTTAATAGTAGGGTTAAATAACCTTCTCAGTTTACTATATAGAAAATTTATATATTAAGCTAAACTTATCTTTAATTATTGAAAATCTGCGACCAGAATTCTAACTATCAAACAGTAAAACTGACAATAAGATGATCCTACATTTAGAGCAATTAATAATTTATTATAGGTGAATGACTTCTTAAAATTTATCATGCTCATCATGATTAAGATTATTGACAATAGTAGTTTAAGGATCATTAAGGGAAGTGATTCTTGAATAAGAATAGTTAAATAAGGAGCCATTTTGTTGGACACAATGTATCCCAATTAAGAGTAAAATCTTATATCAGGAGTTGAAATTTTATTATGACCTTGATTTGAAAAAATTGAATCAAACAAGTGATTATAGAATCTTCTCCCTCCTTGCTTTGATTTTTCATTTGATCTTTGGTAGGGCAGTTGTTATATTGTGATAAGGTCAAAAAACATGGCATGAACTCAACTAACTATTCTTCATCAGTCAAGATTTAAATAATAGGGCTTTAGATTTACCAGTTCAAGTAAAACATAAGGTCATTTTCCATAAAGAAGCTAACTTATGCATCCTACCAATTATATTTATCACAGTAAGCAAAATTAATCACTGACTGGAAAAGTCATTACTGTGAATCTGTGTTGATCATCGCTCTTTTTAAGTCTTAATATCCTATTCAAAGATGCTTCATAAGATTTGGTCTGGATTTTAATCAGGGATTTCACCAGCCATCTAAAGTACTCAGATGGTCAAATCCTATCTTCATTGGTAATGAATCAATTTGCAAATGGCAGCAGTGCGGGTTGTCAACCATATATAATCTGAAAAGGTGAATATTCTGTATTACTGTGGTAACTGAAATTTTAAGAGCAAAAACAGTTGAGTACAAATATGGCTTAATGAGAAGGAGAAATATTGGAAAACTTATAAAGAGCTTGTACTAAGGTACTGTTGGAACATTCCACCAACACATTGTTTCTGGATGATTGGTGCGGTAGAGCACCTCAGATTCCATTAACACATTCAGTTTAAGAATGACCCAAGATTTTTAATTATTGACATTGTTCGTGAAAATAACTTGAGGACACCCATGCTAGCAATTTACCTGTTCCTTATTAAATTTAGCCGTTGATATCTCTCTAAGATCTCTAATAGCTCAAGTTTTGGAAAAATAGTGAGATGATTAATTGCTACTATAACAATTTGAAATTGAGGAATATTTTTGGGAAATATCCTAAAAAATCTATAGACAATGTATTTCAGGCTCAATAAAGCTTAACCAACCTATAGGTAGTTGTAGGTTTATAGGACTGTTGGTCCATGGTATTTGTGACATTTTTTTTATAAGTCCTGCATATTGAACCTTAGTGATCTCTAATAATACTTTTTTTTGGATAAAATTTTTGGTTATTACAAAGGACTTTATCTCCTGCTGCATGATGAGCATAGTAACAGATTCTTAATAAGCAGAAGGCGGAGGGTATTATACTCCGTCATTTCCTACAATTATATAATATAGTTCATACTAAGTTAAACTTTCTTTCATCAGCTGAAATAAAGTGCGCAAAAAGCAGGTTTTCCATCGGCATAATCATATGCTTTCATTTTAGTAAAATTTTTGGATTAATGGGAATAGAGCTATTATAACAGGGGGCCAAGAAAATGCATCAGCATTCTAATAAGTTTGTCCTGAATGATGTAAACTCTCGTAGTTTTAGGCCTTTAGTTTTAGTGCCTATCATGATAATGACCCTCATGGTTATAAGGTTTGTAGAGCTTCCTTTTTTAAGTTCAATGGCGGTATGCCCAAGAAACCCAACAAACAATACTTGAGGCTGACTAATTCGCACAACAAGTATATTCTCTAAAAAGGGTGCCAAGTCAGCACATATGTCCCATCAGAATGAGTACCCATCCAACGGTAGGTATGGTGGAATGGATACTGATGTCAAATGCCATTATGAGATATAAAATTAATGACGTAACTTAATTATAGTATAAAGCTGGGGTTTTTATATATTGCAATTAACAATATAATCCCCAAAAGTAAAAGGATTATAAAAAATAGTAGAGGGCGAAATCTGGAAGGAAGGTTCTTGGTCATGTGATAAATTTTAGATGTTATATAGCCTTTGTATCATAATTTTGATAGGGCAAAATGGTGAATATAATACCTCAGTTGGATGAGACTGTGTGTCACTTAGGTTGATCATTTGGAAGCATCTTAGTTCCTATCCTTTTTCAGGTCTGCCTTAATTTGCTTCCTTGAGTGCCACTATAAGTATTTGTCACCTGACCTTCAGATGATCCATCATTTTGATGAGGCATTAATTCATCTTGGGGTATCTTAGGCTCACCTAGGTTTGTTGGAGTTTTACTTAAGTTGACTAGAGCTATGCTAACTATTAATTTCTTCAGTAATTTTTGAGGTTATGGATTTAACCCTCTTCTTGGGTTTAGATGTCAATACAGCTGAGGGAGTCAAATTGTCAATATTTTTTCATCATGTCTGATATCAGGATATCTGACAGAGTTGTTTAACCATTAAAATGAAGCATGGTCGGTGACAATCTTGAACTTAATCTCATGTAGATAAACTATAAGTTTTTTAGAAGCGTATATGATGGCTAAGCAAACTCACTTTCATACCATGTAACTTCATCCATGCTTTTCCTATACATGACTGCAAAAGGTTAATGGATACTTTTCTCAGTCATCTTTTATCTGATAGAGTACAGCTACTATAGCCATGTTTGATGCGATGTTGTACTATAAATATGGCTGGTTGAAGTTAGAGTACCTCAGACTGGGGGCTTAGTCAAGGCTTTACATAAACGGATGGAAGAGGCTTTACATTTTTGAGATCATTGTAAAAAAACTCCCCCTCAAAGCAGATAAAATAGAGGCTCAGTAATTTGTGTTGAATCTTTGTATGAATCAGTAGTCTTATTTTTATTCTAAGATATACTGGATACTTCATTTCCGTTCATGTTTCCTCACATGTTGTTAGCATCACGCTTTTGAGGTTGTAGCTGTAATACTTGGATGTCAATGATGTGACCCAGTACTTTATCTAATACTTAATGAACTGACACTTTCTAGGAGTGATTTTTAGCTGAGCTCAAGATAATTTCTAAAAAATTCTTTCAGATGCGCTAAATGTTGGATATAAGTTATTGAGAACATTTTTATTGTTGAGATATTCTATAAAGCAACTCATCCTGATACTTCTAGTAAAATATCTACGGACAGCTGAAAAGTGAAAGCTTTTTGCACAATCCTGAGGCATTTAAGTCGGTTGAAACCATTCTTGAAAAGTAATAGTTGCAACTTTTATTGGTCTTCAGGAGGCAGGTTGATCTGACAGTATGCATTAATGAGGTCTAGTTCCGTAAAGTATTTGGCTATCTTTAATTGTACCAGGGCGTCATATATTTAAGGTAAAAGAGAAATCGTTTTGCAGTAATTTACATGGTGGTAATCATTAAGACTCTACTAGAGCCATTTTATAATTAGCAATAATTACATACTGGACCTTTGGCTCATGAGGGGACAACATCACTTGGCATAAAGGCTTCTCTCATTCCTTCTGCACATCCTTATCAAAAGTTTTTCTTCTCCATATCAGCCGTGATTAAATGATTCTTGCATTCCCAGTATCAACGTGAAGCTGGATCTCCAGCGCATCAAAGTTCATAGTCATCTGTCAAAATACTTAATTATATTTTTGTATAAGAGCCATCACATTTTCTCTGACTTTCAGATAGTCCATCAAATTATTTGCAAAAATGACCAAACAGTTTTGTAGTGGAGATTCTGGTAAGCTAAACCCTGCAAAATTAAAACTCATATATCCTTTATATTTCTTCAAGCAGAGTAAGATGTACAAATGCAAATTTCTGCCCATTCTAGAAGGAGGTGAGAGACTACTAAATTGTCAAGTAACACACTTATCTCCAGTTAACAGGATAAAAAATTTCAGGAGAAGCAAAAAGGTTAATTCTCAATCATTGCCAAGGGAATAGAATTCTTCAGTTTTTCTTTCATTAGCTCCAAGCTCAATCCATTAGACACCACGCAAGTTCTCCAGGATATAATATAGAACTTTTTAGTGCCCTAATGGGATATCCTTATTCTCAGAGATGTTAGCTAATGTGGGGCTTCTGTGGCCCATTTTTGATATCGGATGGTGATTACTCCATCGTTATAAACCATAATAATGAAGTTATTTCTATTAGTTGAGGTAGTCTTAATATTACTTAAGTAGTGAAGGGGCTATGATTGACCTAAGATACTAAAAGTGTTCTCTATATAGCTTAAACGACCATAAAGTTTAAGAAAGCTGATACAAGCAAAAAATTGGTTGTTATTGTTTGGTATAACTATCAGGTACACTATCCTGTAAAGAGCTAAACCTCATTAAAAACGCGCTAAAATGCCCTATCACTTGTAGTACTCATAGGACAACTGTTCCATATTATTGATGGTAGGCCACATTGGGAGCTATAATTAATAGTATTTTTAATTGTCTGGATATTACATTCATGAGAGCACACCTTTTGACAATGGCTCACAACCAAACTTTAATTTACATAAATGCCAGTATAAGTATGGTATAAAACGCGACTCAATGTTTGTTTAAATTAATAATGGAGTGGATATTGATTAATCATGGTCTTGATTTATTCCTCTACATCAAGGGACTGAGTGTTCAAGGTCTCAAAAAATAAAGCAACTTTAAACCTTTTTATAGGAGGTATGACTTGGCATTCCTATGTATCTTCAAAAATGGTTGTGCTCAGTAAATTATATGGAATAAGGTTAAGAGACAATTTTTGTCCTCATCACCCCCATAGCCACTCTCTGGTTTTTGGTAATGGCTTACATTGTAGGAGTGTCTTTATCTTGAATGAGGATGGCTCGCTTCCTTCTCATGATTATGGGTCAGTACTGGACTATGACCTACTGTAGAGAGTCATCGTTCTACTGCTGGTATTTTTTACCGGGTTTCCCTCTTCTTGAAAGGTCAAAATTTTACCACAGGGCGTCGTTTAGTACAGGTGGCCGCATAATACCCTTAGTTTCATATATCTATCAAGCTAATTTAGCCAGGTTGCACCAATTTCTAAATTAATTTGACATTGATAGAAGCTATATGTGGTCCCTCTATTACCTTCATTAGTCCACGAGGGGTTGGCTGGTTTAAACTTCCACATTGGAGGTCCAAACGTGACCTAACACCCCAACAGGTATTCAGTCATGGATGATGCATCCAAATCCTTTACAGGCGCCGGCAGCAACGAGCAATGTAGATAGAGATTTTCCTTTGTGAAATTCTGGAGCGCTTTATGGAATCAAAGTCCACCATTGATTAGCATCCAGTAGTACCTGAGTCAGGTGGTAAAATCAGTCAGCAAACTAAATAATGATTTCGTTCATTTTGTTACAATGTCAAAAATTCAGCCTTCCATGTGGCCATGCATTTGTACTTCCAAACTCTCCTAGGACCAAATTTTCTATGTCAGCAAAGGTCCAGTGTTCCTTAAGTAAGTGAGGCATAATCAGATCTCAGCTTTGGTCATCTAAACAATAAATCATGTTAGTGGTTATAAAAAGGCCATTGGATCCATACATGGTCATCTTAAACATTTTTAAAAATGATTGCATGTCCTATGCTTGTCAAATAAAGAAAGATTAACAGAATGATATCGTTGAAATCCTTGATAGATACTTTAAGGTGTAGTGTAACTTATGCAGTACTAGTTCAAGGCTTAGGTTACTAGTATGGGGTTAACTCTTCTTGGGGGTTGGCATCTCCACAGAAGGGGGAAAGCAGTAAGTCATCACTTAATGAGAATGTGGATGCATAGGCTCACATGTAGCCTCCTCTTCCCAATATTCGCCTACAAACAACTCTTTTTGAGCCATAACCATAGATTGACAAGGGAACTGACATCTACTATCCTGTAGATTAATTTAAAAATCATTCCCAGGGGGTTTAATCTCTTGCTCCTTAAGGTAATGTTGCTTAGATTTTTTAATTCCGTGAGTCTCTCTGCTGTCACGCGCCATAGTTCACAAATCATCCGATTTATTCTTGTGAGCAGTCCCATATTTTACCAAGTATAAGAACATGGTTATATAATTCATTGTTTGACTAGAGAAGATCTCCATTATACTGTTGGTATGACCAAATTAATCCTCACAAATCCTTCAATATCCCGCTATATAGCTTCTTGTTTGTTTCTGATTACTTATAATTTTTATAAAAGAGTTTTATGTTTTCAATGTTGCCTCCAAAATTATAACTGACCATCTCAATTTTGTGTTGTGTATTTTAGTTAAGCTCCTTGACTGCCTCAGCCTACTAGATAACATTTCCCAGAGTAACATAGTTATGGCAAAAGATTCTCAGAATTGATTCAAGCCTTGTGTCTATTCATTGGTGACTCCTCAGTTTTCCATGGCTTGATATCACATGGCCAACACGTTCCAATTTAGTTTATCAATAATTTTGTCAAATTGTTGCAAATTCTGCACACTAAGATTATGTTTGTTGGTAAAAGCCTGACTCTGACCTCTAAACTGTTTCTAGTGCCAATTCAAGTCCCACAATGCTTCTACATCCTGCTAATTTGTTGTTGAACATTTCCATAATCAAGGGCTTGATGCTGAAAAATGTTGACTAGGAATTTTGCACATTGAGATGGAGTTACAAGGTAGTATTTCATTATATGGGATAGTTTACTGGCTTGTTGTAGTACTTGACTATGGTTTAAAGTCCCAGAATTCCTATATTGACTGATATGCTGGTCTTGGTTCTTATGACGATAGATCAAATCAGATACTAGGCCTAATTGGGTTTGTCCAAAGAGACGAAATCCCCAAAATAACGTTTGTCCAATCTGTCTCAGCTACTCTGCGATGACTTATAAGTCAGAAATCATTAAAAAAAAGGGGAATATTAGAGCTAAACTTTCTCTAATGCCATTTTGTTTAGGAGTAGGAGGAGTAACATAAAAATAACTGATTTGTTTTTCTCGTCATCTTCCCTTTTTTAAGTTGGGTCATTGTAAGTTTATTAAAAACTTTTTACCTTCTACTACAGCCCCTGTAGTGAGCACAACTTGTGTAACATGAGGTCTTTTTGTGCTACATGCACGGGCAATAGTTACTTAATTTAACTTCTCAGCTTATTAATTGAATAGTTTTTCTTTTAAGCTAAACTAACCTTTGGTATAGTAAAGTTAGTTTCTTTCTACTCTACATTGATTTCAAGTGATTTTAAAAAAGCAAGTTGATTTCCACCACCGCCTCACCACACCAATATCAAAATTTATGTCCTTGGATCCACCACCTGCTAGCATTTACCACCCAGCAGGCAAATGCTTGCGTACTGGCTCGTCAAGTCTGCCAAATACAACTGGCCACTATGCCCCCAAGGGACTTAGCACTCCACCTTGCACAAACCCACCCAACCTGCCCTCACCCTCTAACCCTACCCCAATCCAATATTCACTTTTGCCTCCGCGTCAAATATGGATGTCTCTTACCATACGCTGATAAAGCAATTATTGAGCTGGCAGCGGCCATCTTTGCACCAGCAGGGTTTATCAACTTCCAACCATACAAGGGCTATTTTGATATGGGATTCCCCTCTGAAGAGGCTGCAGCCACAGCAGCAGCTATGCAATTAATTTATAAAATCACCCCCATTACCACCACCCAAACACGCCTCCCAGATGATACCACACTTGTGGTAACCTTTGCAAACCTCCCCTCACACCTTCCCCCTCATAACACTCTATGAGGAGTTGATGTCAAGGTTAGCCACATATAGTGAAAACCCTAACCTCCAATTCATTGTCCCAAGTGGTGCTGAACGCCTTGTGGCACCTTGGGCGATGGCCACCATTACCCCCCACCAGCTGAACATGTCCCAGCATATCCCACCATGTGCCTGTATCCCTTTGACACCGAACCATTTCTTTTGGGCCCACACTGACAACAGGCGCACACTTTGCCCCCTATGCTATGAATTAGACCACACCAAGAAAGCATGCTAATATAAGTCATACATTGTGAACACGGCCAACTCCACCCATGAGGCCACACCAACAGCGTTCAAGTGGGGATTTTGGCTGCCCCCACCGCCACAGACCATGCACTCAAATCAGAAGCAAGATCTAGTACCTCAAACTTAAGATGGCCAATGCACACCTATGCTAACCAATTGGGAACAGGATTGGACCTATGTGCAATCCAGAAAATCTCCTGCCCCAAAACCTACCCACCCAAAATCACCTACCAACCAATATTCCTGATTCAACCAAAATCCCTGAAATTAATGAATGTAGTAACCAAATATTATGAAATTGTCCAACCACCAAGCTATTCAATTGATTAACACCTTATCTGAATTCAGACTTTGATGGCCCAGCCCTGACCAACTGATATGTCCCAAACCCAAAGCCTCCTTTTTCCAAAGTGAACACCAGCTTGCTGAGGCCGCATTGGTCTGTAACAATAATCCCCATATCCGCAAAATTTGCACAAAATCAGTTGCAGAATTTAAAAAAAGGGCTGCGCCCCCTTCATTCCCCTCTGATTTTCCTCTCACCGTAAAAGAAGAAATCCAAAAACTATATAAAACTGCCACCACCACTGTCAAGCAAGTCGCTGAACTGGCAGATTATTCCCCAACCAAACACACTACAAGATAAGATACAGCAAAGATAGAAAAACTTCTCAAAGCTCATATTGAGGCTGAACATCACGTTGCTGAACTCATAGAGGCTTTAGCCCAGGCCTAAATTGTCGATCTTAACAACTATATACTTCACCTTGACCCTCATCCCGCGGATGCCCCAACCCCCTGCTCTCGGCATTTCTCTGCTTCTACAATGCTGAGCCTGATGATGACCCTCCTAATTCCCCCTACCCCTCCACCATGATGGGATAATCTGCTTACTTCTGTGCCACCTGGTAGGTTAATTTTTCGTTTCCTTTTATGTCTCACTACCTGAAAAGGGCGGTCAATTAATAATTTTAGTTTTAGTCATTTTGTTTTGGAATTTTTAGTTTTGGTATTGTCCATCCCCTAGTCTGCTTGCCTCAGTTTAAAATAAACCTTTGGTATAGAAAATATAAGCCATAAGATTTATATGATTAAACAATAATATTGATAGTAAATACTATACTTTATTTAAATGCAAAAGGAATATTTATAAATGAACCACTTTATCTAAAATTCATTAGGGAAATCATGATCTAACATCATCAGTAGTAGTATTAATGATTATAAAGTGAAGTTTCTTCTTTAAAAAAGTAGCTGAATATGGCATTCAGTCAGATATGATGTATCTTACTTTAGTGTAAAATCTGAATTCAGGATTTGAGATTTTATCACAACTTTGATTTACAAAACAGTAAATCTTGTCAAAGATTATCCCACAGGGGGTTTCTGGCTTATTAAGTCAAATAAGAGGGTTTCAGAAGGGCTTTACAGCCTTAACTAATGTTAGTCTTCATTAAGCTCTCTAGTGGAGCTAGACTTTAACACAATTTCTGATTTACTAAGAGAAACAATAAGGAAGCGAGGGCTTGAATTGAGTAAATTTAATCTTTCACTATCATCATGATTTGAAAGAGTCAAGAGTGCCTAGAATCCCTATAGCGATACTTGTTAATTTATAGTGTTAAATAATTTCTAGGGAAGGTCCTGTAACAAGATCTATAATTAGCTAAATCAACGTAAAATATTCTTGGCGCAACTGTTCTCTTAATTGTAACTAGAGTTCAAAATGGTCTCAAAGTGTAAACTAGTTGAGAGGTGATAAAAATAAAAAGATTGGGTGAATTTATCTACTTTATTAAGTTAAAAAGCGTAAATATATATTATGTGTGGGACATGGTTCCTAGGGGGCCTTTGTGGCCCTGTATGATCAAGATCTTTCACAGTCTTCCAGATCAACAGCCTGGTCAGTGTTCTCTTCTTCTGCATCATCCTAGTGACTGCATTGGTTGGGGTCGCGCCTCTTGAGGTTCAGGAATTGGATAAATTCTTGAATGCATCTCCAATGGTTCTTGTGCGTGTGATGTTTCCTAATTGAAACTCTTTTTGGTGCCTTCAGGGTCAGGTTTCGTTCTTTCTGGCTTTAAGGTTATCTTATCAAGTCTCAATTCAGTAATAGGGATTTTGACTTTCTCATTGTCTCAAATCTTGACAGTGCTCCCCCTCAAGGTCCAGTCAGAGGGGGTATAGGGCTGAAGGAACCAGTCATTTACTTGGTTCACCACTGTCCCTTGATTGATGATTTCAATGGAGTACTCAGAGTTCACCTTATGAATGACCTTATAAGTTCTGGACCAAAGAATGTCAAGCTTATTCTGTCAACCTCAGGGTCAATAGTGATAAAAGAGAATGAGGTCACCTGATTTGAAAATGGGTAAGGAGGTCAGTGGCATTATCTAAGATGTCTACCCTTTTGTATTGGTGACAATGCCTTGAATGGCTATACTTGAAGCCAGATAATTCCATTGGTTAAGGCTACAATAGTTATATCAGAGAGTTTTCAGGTATGAACGTACCAATAAGAGGATGATACTAAATGGAAAATGGGCAGCACTCCCATATAGATCCTCAATGGGGGACATAATGATGATTCAATGATAGATTATTTGGTAAGCAAGCCAGGCGCAGGGTAAATAATAATTTAAGTGATTAGGGTCATAGGCTGCCATCTTCTGAAGGATTGAGATGAGGATTCCATTACTGCGTTCCACTGCTCCATTGGTATAGGGTGTAAGGGGATATGAAACTTTTGTTAGTTTCAAAAAGCAAAGCTTGTTCTTGGACTACCTGAGAGGTGAAATTTATCCCATTGTCTGAAAAAAGTTTGTGGGAATCCATACCAGGTGAAAAACATAACTAGGAATAGGGATGTGGCTTTTGTGGTGGCATTGGGACCAGAAACTGCTTTGACTCATTTGGTCATTTGATCCACGGATAAGAGGCATTTTTATTTTCATGCAACCTGGTGGGTAGTAGGCCCATTACCTCAATGGTAACAACACTAAATAAACCTTATGGGGCCATGACTGAGAGCTGATATTGAGGGATGACCAAATAATAAGGTTGACAAGTCATACAAGCCTCTAAGAATTCTTTGATGGTCTCACCATTCGGTCCCAATAGCATCGTTTCTTTAGCCATTTGTGAGTCTTCTTCACTGCTCCGTGTCCCATGGTCATATGCCCTTCTAGTATAACATTAGTTTGAGAAGAAATGTGGCATTTGGGAGCCATTTTATTATTTTTCTTATACAGCATTTCTTACTTAATCAGGGTATTTCATGTCATTTTGGAGCACAGTTGAATCTCAGGAGTCTCAAAATCCCATAATTGGGCAGGCTAATTAGATTGTACAATCTGTCCTCCTTGGGGGTCATAGCATCCTGTACCAGCATCGTATAGAGACCACTAGCGTTCTTGGAATTGCTCCTATGTGATGGAGTATAGTGATGTCAGGATTTGAGATGACGAGCAATCCAAAATCCCTGCTCTATGAATTAAAAATGACCAGACAACTCTTTAAATAGTGCAAATGGAACCATATCCTGAAGGCACTGAAACCATGATTAATCAGGAAGCATCATGTATATGAGAATTGATGGAATCACCTTTCTAAATCTTGTCTCCGCTTCCCAAATCACGTGAGGCGCTTTTCACTGCTGCAGTCACAAGGATGATACAGTACAATGAGAGCACTGTCCAGGCGGTTGATCTGGAAGGCAGAAAAAATTTAATCTTGCAGGGTCACGGAAGTCCCTAAGGAACCATGTCCCCACGTGCCCTATAGATATCAATGCTTTCTAACACAATGAAGTAGTATATATACCTCCACCTTTTTTGACCTCTCCATTAATTTCCAGCTTTGAGCCCATTTTTTGGACTTTGGCGACAGTCAAGAGAACTTTAGGCTGAAAGGTGTTCTTACTACAAAAGTCTAAGCTGTCTTAAGTGAAAACGTCTATCACAAACAATTGAGAATACTAGCAGTCATGAAGATCAATCTGATGATCAGTCAAGAAGCATTGCTAGATGGATTAATACCTTGTGGTATGAAGTGCTGCCCATGTAGGCTAAGAGTCTAGTTTTCCAGGCCACATCCCAGTTCTCCCTGCCCTCAGTTGATGGAAGTCATTACCAACTTCGGTATGAAATCCTTAACGATATTGTCCAACAATTGATAGATGGCATCTACTCCATGGGTGCCCTCCAGCCACTCCCACGCCTCTTCCGTGCCCTCTACCATGCGGGACCTCTATACCTTGGTCCAGCTGCTAGCATGAGAATTAAACTGGGACCCAAACTCTACCTTCAAAACTTTTTCTCCTGAACATTCATCACCTTCTCCAGTTAGTTGAGTTGCACCATCATGAAGTCTCTTGTCAACTGGGGCTCACCCAGGACTTACACTCCCATTTCATCACTTTCTATAACGAGGCCTCCTCCTTCATCCTTGACAACATTGAGACCATTATCAAAAACTGATGATTAAGCAATGAGGTCTGAGGCCAAATTTCAGTGTTGGATAGTGGGATCTCTGGCTATAACAAGTATTAGCTGCTTTAGAACATCTAACTCATTGAGACTACTTGTAATAATCGCCTCCTCCAATTTGAGGATCTAGTATGGACCCTGCAACAATACTATCAGAAGCTGGCCTCTTGCGACTACATCTTCAGGAGTAAAGGTTCAGAAGGGTCTAGGGGCCCAAAGGCCTAAAGGACGTGAGGGACCCAAAGGACTAGAGGGTTCCAGTGGACCTCAAGGGCCTCAGGTACATCAACACCCACTCCCAAAGGCTCTGTTGACCCCTCACAAAAGGATGCGTTAGCAGTCTTGGCTGGCTTATGCAATCAATTTGTAATGTAGCTCAGGTGTGCAAACTTTGAGTGGACAGAGTCCCCCTTGACCCTAGGGTCTCCATTGAGGCACTGTCAGATGAAATGGGCAGAATCAGAGCCTTCACCAAGCTATTAATAGCTGCATCTCTAAGCTTGAACAAACTTGTAAAGGGTTTGAAACCCATTTGACCACCTTCAAGAGTCAGCTTCGCCTTCAGGGCACAGACATTCAATCCTAAAACGAATATATTGTAAATAATACTTCCTTATTTTCCCTCGTCTGAAACTGAGATGATATTTAAGAGGACCTTAGGGCCTATGGCGACGGTTAGACCAGCAGAACCCCCATGACTATGTGGAGACCAAAATCTCTGAGCCAGCACCAATCCATGGCGTTAACACCCTTTCCACTCCTCTTTTAGATAACCTTAAACCTAGTTTTAAAGAAAGATTAGCCCCCGGCCAGGAAAGCATCGCCTCCTTCTTGTATGTATATGAGAGCTCCATGTAAAAGGCCACCAACTGGCAGAAAAGTGAATCATATCCACTCCTGAATCAAAAGCACTGCCCAGGAGAACATGAACCCCCAATTTGAAGGAGTGCAACACTTAAGAATAGGTCCATATGACTTTAATTCAAGAATTTGGCAGCAATCAAAACCTGGCAAATTAAAACAAGCATTTATGAGTATTCGCCTGAATAAAGGAGAAAGCCTTATGGATTTTGCAAGCCAATTTTATGCTCAAGCACAACCATTAGTCAACACCAAACCTATCAACTTGGACGACGCTATTATTGATGTCATATCTGCGTTGGGATCCTACTTTGAAGTTCAAATTAAATAATTAGACAGAAGGATGGTTTTACCTGCATTTAAGAAATTAAGGAAGCACTTAACAAGACCCCTTCATTGACCCTACACTCCAAGGCCACCTCTTCGGGTCCCACCAACTGTCCTCAAGTCCATGTGTTCAAAAACCAGAAGAATCCTTGTCCTTGATGCATCTACATAACAATTTCAGACATAGTGAAAACACCTGCTTAAAATGATCTGCTGAGGAGGTGGGAAAGGGCCATCATCATGAAGGACGAGTCACTCCATGCTGACATCTCTCCTATGCCTCAAGAATCTTCTATACTCTTGAACAATCCTAGAGCTAACTTACCTGAACAAATTTAATGCCTATAATTAATAGAGAGTTT
This sequence comes from Massospora cicadina, assembly GCA_022478985.1. Classification (NCBI taxonomy): domain Eukaryota; kingdom Fungi; phylum Entomophthoromycota; class Entomophthoromycetes; order Entomophthorales; family Entomophthoraceae; genus Massospora; species Massospora cicadina. The sequence continues at coordinate 131,035 of JAKSZP010006646.1, read as the reverse complement.
ATACTGCTTACTCTTTATCAGATGACTCTTTCATAATTCACATGCTACCTCCCCAGTTTGGAAGCCTAGTTACCCATGTTGCAGTTTAAGTTCATAAGATCCCTGTCCTTGCCATAGTCAACAATGGCTCCCAGTGAACGTTATATTATCCAAGTTAATGAAGCGCATCAAGATCGCTCCAGACTTGCCCCACTATATGGAGTATGTCACGGCTGGCCTAGAATGTGCTCAATCTAGAGGGGCTATTCTTGCCTACTTATACGGTTCAAAAAGCACACTGTGATACCCTCACTGTCGTGCTGGATAACCCTAGCTATACCTGCTCCTCAGGACTCAGTTCCTTCAAGACTACTCAGCAGTTTTCCATTACAATGTCGACTTTATATCATGACTAGGGCATTGGGTCCCTCTAATCTTTGAACCCTCTTGTGACTCTAATATGGAGGTCAAGGCCTGAGCCTGCTTACTGGAGAGTGAAAGCTGAATCAATTGGCTTAAATATAATGTAAGGGGCTCTTGGGGCTTGGCTTCCCCCTGCTATTGATGGACAAGAAGGCATGATGATCTACTTACCTAGGGCGACTACAATACCTCCAAGGTCCCAAGTCATTGCTGGCACTCAGATCCATGTTAAAATCCCCCTATGGAGACCTACTGAAAATCTGAGGCTAGAAACCTGTCCACCAATGAGGTGCTAACCTGCCCGGTAATTCTAGTTTCAGCTTATGCTGGATCTAAATTAGTTTTGTTGGCTAACCTTACCACAAACCCAGGATATTAGTCCAAACATTCCCGCTGCCTATGTCCACAGCCTGCCAGTAAGCGCTGTTAACAATGTCCATAGTTTTGGGATATTAAGGAATTTGGTTTGGAAACGCCCCAATCAGTGAACCTGTTTGACACCAGCATTTGGAAGGACCTCACTGATGATCAACAGCGCTAAATTCAAGAGTTGTTGGAGGATTGTCAAGACCTATTTATAGCTTCAACAGACAGCTTTGGGAGAATTAATGGAATTCTGTATCACGTGGAGACTAAGGACACTCTCACCTTATGGTCTTAACCTTACCATAAGAGTAAGTTTGAAGAAGTTTAGGTGGCAGTATAGCTCAACTAATTACTCAATGCCAGACTCCTAGTGCCTTCGAGCAGTCCTTGGTCCTCTCCTCTTTCTGGTTAAAAATAAGGATGGCAGCCAGTGGGTGGTGATAGACCATCGACAGCTTAACTCCATCACCAAGAAGGACAGTTATCCTCTGCCTCAAATTAATGATTCCCTCCATCTGCTTGCCAGATTGCAGTACTTTTCAGCAATTGACCCTGGCAGTGTATATTGGCAAATGTAGATCGCCCCTGTTGATTGAGCCAAGTGCGCAAGAATTGTAATGATGGACTATTTGAGCTCATAAGGATGCGTCAGAGCCTCTTCAAAGCCCCAAACACTTTCTAATGTGCCATAGACAGGATTCACGAGGACTTAAAACTGTCATACATCCTCATCTAACTTGATGACTACCGTTTTCTCACAAACCTTTAATGGACATGTCAATTATCTCAGGGAAGCTTTCAATTGGCTTTGTAAGGTCTCTTTAAAGCTTAAGCCTTCGAAGTGCTCTTTTTTCCAGTAAGAAATGGAGTTTCTGGGACACTTAGATTTAAAGGATGGCATCCAGCCTATAATGGACAAAGTTGATGCCATAAAAAAGGTGTCACGCCCCCAGAGCTTAAGGGATATTCAGTTTTTCCTAAGCATAATGGGCTATTAGTGTCTCATTATCAAATGTTTGCCAACCTACCAGTGCCACTATTTTACCTCCTGCAGAAGATTGTGCCTTTTGAATGGCAGCTTGAACAAGAATGGCTTTTAATGCCTTGAAAACTGCTATTTATCTTAAACCCATTTTAGTCCTCCCACGTTTTGACCAAACCTTCTAGTTGTAACAGATGTGAGTGATGTCGCCATTGGGGCTATCCTAGCCCAGCACCAAAAATAAGGTCAACCATCCAGTGGCCTATATAGTAAGACACTGAGCATGGCTGAACTGAACTACAGTGTTACTAGAGGGAGTTCCTGGTTGTCTTGCTAGCCACCAAACCTTTTCAGCATTATCTCTATGGTACCTACTTTACCATTGTCACCAACCATTCCTCGCTCTGGTGGCTCCAGCAGATGAAGGACTAGGATGGCCGCTTAGCAAGGTGGGCCTTATGACTGCAGAGCTATAAATTTCATCATTGCCATTGCATTAGTTCGTTTTACCAAAATTCTGACAGAGTCTCTAGGATGCTGGTGTTAGCAGTTTGTACCCCTGAGGAGGACTGATTGTATGATCTGATTGGGTGACCTGGGCAATGAGAGTTGGAAACTCTTAAGGTCTAAGCTGAGCTCTAAAGGATGACCCAAGACACTCAAATCAAGGATGGGCTGCTCTATAAAAGAGTCAATAAGGAATGGCTCCCTTATGTCAGCCCTTCTTCCCAAAATGACATTATCCTAGAGGGCGATACTACTGTGGGACAAAGGGCGGTCAAGAGGACTCATGAATGGTTTAGGTCTCGTTGTTACTGGTACTGAATGGTAGAGACCATCCAAAAAGGTCTTAGAGGCATTTATGACTTGCCTAACCAATACTGAGCTAATCCTTTTCACCACTTGGTTGTTGCCACGACAAGACCATTCAGCATCATTAGAATTGATGTGATAGGCTCTCTCCCCACAGGTTTAAATGGCCATTGATTACATCCTCTTAACCGTGACCACCTGACCAAATGGGTCAAAGTGATTTTAGTCCCACAGCTACTTCAAAAGCCATGGATCTTTTCCAGATTTGATCCGTTTTCACCCAGCATGGATGCCCACAAATCTTTCTTTTGGGCACTAGGATTTATTTCACCTCGCAAGTAGTCCAAGAACTTACTTCGCTTTTTGCACTAAATTAAAGTTTCACCGCCCCTTTTAACCCATCTGCCAATGGGGCGGTGGAACGCATAATGGTACCCTTGTCTCTAATTGTGTATGATGGCTGCCTCTGACCCTGCCCTCTGGAATCATTATCTACCCAGTGCGTTGCTTGCCAACCAAATTAAGCTACTGTGGAGTCATTAAAATGTCCAACGTTGAGAACTATATGGACGTGCTCATCAGCTCTCAAATAATGTACATCCTTTGCTCAGAAACCTCAGCTCCTGAGAACTCCAATTTGACTATGAGGGCCTTATCCAATGAAACTGTCCAGTTCCAAGCCCTAACCTTACAAGGCATTGTCACCACCACTGGAAGAATGACATCATGATTTAATGTCAGCTAATTCTCCTTACCCATTTTTTAATTTTGGGACCTCATTCTTTATATCACCATCGACTTAGAGGTCAACTGATATACCAAATATTCTTGGTCCAGACCTTATAAGGTCATTCATAAAGTGAACTCTGAGTACTCCATCGGCAATGTCAATCAAGGGATTGTGGTAAATCAGGAGCTTGGCTGTATCCTCCGTCCCTATACCCCCTCTTATAGGATCTTGAGGGGGGCATTGTTAATGTTGAGATGACAAGCAAGCTGAGATCCCTGCTCCAAAATTAAGCCTCATCTGATTAAAAAGCAAACCATCATAAACAAAACACTATCCTGAAGGCACTAAAACCAGGTTCAATAAGTAAGCATCATTTTTATGAGAATCGATGGAATCACCTTCAGGAATCCCGTCCCCACTTCTCAAATCATGAGAGGCGCTGCCATACCGCTGCAGTCACAAGGACAATGCAGTACAATGAGGGCACTATCTAGTTGGGCGATAGAAGGCAGTAAAAGATCCTGCTCTTGTGGGGCCATGAAGATCCCTAAGGCATCATGTCCCCATGTCCATATATATACTAACGCTTTATAACACAATAAATTAGTCTATATTCCCTCCACCTTTTTGTTTTTTGACCTCTCCGCTAATTTCCAGCTTCAAGAACATTTTCAGACTTTGGTGACAGTCAAGAGAACTGTTAGTATGAGAGTGAACTCGTAGTTTTGCAGCCTTAGAGCACATCTGGATAACGGCCATATAGGTCTTACATCTGCTAAAGCCATCGGTGCAATAATGGTCAGTGATAATGGTGAAATATGTGTCATATAGGTAAGGCTAGAAATGTTCAATTGCCAGCAAACAAACAACATCCATAATCAGTAACTCTATAACTCTGTTCAGCCTTGGTAAGATTTTCTGAAGTAGGCCACTAAGTGATCACCCTGATCCTCATTAGGCTGAGATAAAATGGTCTAAACAGCGACATCACTAAATCCATTATTAAAAAAAGGGCCAATCAAAATTTGGATGGATTAAAATAGGTTTATAACAAAAAGTGGTATGCACCACATTTATGCGCCTGTTCTTATTAAAGCTGCTACTCAAAGGGCACATTCTTTTATAGGAGATAGACCCAGGGTCAGCCAAGATGTTGAACCAAGATATGAATTGACAATGAAAACCACCATGGCCAGTAAGTGAATACCCTAGGGCTCTGAGGGCGCAACATATTCTTAATGGCGTCGGCTTTGTCTATGATGGGCTGGATAACATCTTTGAGACCTTGTTTCTAAGAATTTCATTTCTGATTTAAAAAATGAGCACATTTAGAGGATTAAGCTTTATTAAGCCCTTCTTAAGACGGTTAAAGACTTCCCAGAGATTTTCCACATGACAATTGAAGGTTCACAAAAAGACAGTGACATCAAGGTACTTGAGGTCACAGGATAGTTTCAAGTTTCCTAATTCTTTATCCAAAGCACGTTAATAGGTGTTTGTTGCGTTTACTAGGACCTGGGACATCCTTGTGGGTTCAAATAGACCCTTATTGGCTATAACTGCACATTTGGCCAATCCTTGAGGGCGTGCAACTTGCCAAATTCTGCTAAAGAGATCTATAGCGGATAAGTATTGCAATTTTGCATGCAAGGCAAGAGAGTCGTTGATCCTGAGAAAGGGGAAACTGTCCTTGTAATTGAGTTGAGCTAGGCATAGTCCAGTTTTACGTGATTGCTGCCATCTTGCTTCTGAACCAACAAGAGAGGGAAGGCCCATGGACTACAAGATGGCACAATAGCTCATCCTCAAGTAGCTGCTTGAGCTCAACAGCCACTTAAGCCTCTGTTAAAATTGGGTGTCTGCTTCAGAGGGCTGGTTCTTCTTCAAGGGTGGGATGTAATTTTGAGCATCTATTGTGTGAGGACAATAGACAGGATGGTGAATTTAAAATTTATAATATAGCCTCTTGGTAATAATCCAATTGTATGCCCTGTCATTTCACTTGGATGATGGCACGCCGCCCTGTTCCTACTGATCCCAAGTGAAAATTGACTAATACAAAATGAAGTGCTAATGCAAAAAGTTTATAAGATAAATTATAAACTCGTCCAGTAGAGGAAATATATTTTATCAGTGTCAACTCATTATTATTTATAGGGTTTGATGTTCACCACACCTTACCCATGACGTCTTATTTTAGTAGCACTTGGCCACATAAAAAGTTTGTAAGAACGTCTACATATACTTTGACTCAGGGCATCATGCTCAGCCTCAGGGTTGGTGTAAACACCGTCATCAATCTTGAGATGGTGTTTCATACACATCTTCAATATAGCTGAACTGATTCACTTTCATGTGCAATTGGCAGCACATACCAAGGCGATTCAAATCACTAATTAAAAATTAATTTGATCGAAAACTTGACTGACATTAAAAACTATTTCAACATAGACCAACAAAGCCCATGTGCCCAAGTCTTTAAGTCAAAACTTAATCTAAGTCCAACCTAACCAGCAAAGCCCTTGAGCCCATGTCATCATAGTCGAATATAATTAAGTGAAATTGCTAGGCCGCAGATTCTAAGCTTTGCATAAGCTTAGAATATACCTGGTCCATAATCTTTGATATCTGATATTATTTATAATAAGTTTTAAACATGCTAACCTTATTATGTCACTATCAAATATCCGATGATTAGGTCCAGTCAATTACTCAACACTTCCCCCGCCTTGACTGGATATAGGCGGCGGGTACCCTTCTTCTTGGGTCACAATGTCTGGCTTTTTGCGCTCCTCCAAATATGAATATTATCTTAATAGCCTTTCCGCCTCAGACTGACAAGCCTTCCTAAGGCTAAGCAAGTCCATGTGGCGAGCTATGGTCACTTTGGGCGTGTTGCCCATGGTTCCTCAAGCTGGGTTAACCAGCTATGCTTCCATGATACTTGAAAGTTCAGCTTTGCAACCCATTGTGAAAACCCCAATTGACCAACCTGAACAAGCCTCCGTGGCTTCAGGTGCAGTTAGTTGAACATCCTGATGGGTCAAGCGGGATTCCCTTTTGTCATATTCAATATCTCTTTGGCCTTCTGAGGCCATTCAGTCCAAAGAAACCCTGATCTGAGATCAATTCGCTTTGGATGGGGATCTTCTTCCAGATTTCTTGTTTATGCTTTTTAATGTCTTCCCTTCAAAAAATCTTGCTTCCTCCCTTTGCATGGGCAGCGTGGCTTCATTGGGTCTTGAGCTCAACTCGATGTCAGAGCTTGTGAATGCCTAATTGTCATCTGCACTTGCAACCAGTCCTGAGGTTGCCGCTTATGATATCTTTGAGGCCAACCAGGCACTTATTCTCGCTAACACTGTTGCTAGGATTTGGTGTGAATCTGCTTTGGTTCATACTAATTTTCATGTCGCGTTGGGCCTCAAGACTTGGGTTTTGAAGAATGGTGCATCCTGGTGCTATACCAAGCCCTTTGTAAGAGCTTGGCTAAGGGGCTTCCCAAGAAGTTTGTCCCCCAGATGGCTCTTTTGGGTGCATGCGTTTGCTTCACTCCTTTGTCACTCCCCACCAATACTGTGCCTGACATGCGCAGGGTATAAGATGAGGCCCATTCCCAAATGTTTCACATGAAGGAGTTCCTCCCCTCCATTTACTCTTGCCTTGAGAGTCTTCTTGCCAATTGTGTCTTCCTTTTGGTGGCATTTGCTCCAGAGTGAATCTCTCCCACCTATTCTGAAGTTCCTACCAATGGACTTTCCCTTCTGTTTGATGGCCTTTCCTAAGCTGACAGGGCCAGCGTGCCTGGTGCCAAGCTTTCTTGGGTTTGGCATATCTCTGCCAGGGTCTAGAAAGTCAGGATTTGTATGAAATTCGCCTCTCTCTGGTTCCATTGCAGGGTTCTCCAATTTGATCGCACTGTCCTCCCCCTACCAAAGAGGGGGAACCTAGTTCTAATGCCAGTGAGGCATCAAATTAACAACTTAAACTCTACGGCTTGCAATTATTATAATTATTATTTTTTTTTCTTTTTTACTTTTTATTATTATATAATATATTTTATTATTTATTATTTTTATTATTTTATTATTTATTTTTTCATTTATTTTTTTAAATTATTATTCCTTATGATATGGATGAAGGAACTTAGTGTGTACTCAATTCACAACCCAACTGCCTTGATCCTTAATGGTATATATGTCTTCAGACAATTTCTCTAAAATAATAAATGGACCCTTCCAGAGCGAGGCTAGCTTTTGCGCGCGTCCTGCGCTATGAGTGTCACAATACACTACTAAATCTCCGTCATTGAACTTAGTCACCATAGCCCATTTAGTGTCATCGTAGCTCTTCTGAATAGTTTTTTGACTAATCGCATTTTGATAAGCTTCCAATTGAAGCTTGATTAGGGTCTTCACTAGTTGCTTGACATAGTTATTTGGGTTAATTGTGTCAGTTGAACTGAGTACTGAATTTAATAATGGAGGTAGAGTGGGCTGTCTACCATACAAAAGTTGAAATGGAGAGTGTCCTTTGCTGCTGTGGTGTCCAATATTGTACGTAAACATGGTCACACTAATTGAAGTTGCCCATTGTGAAGGCGCCAAGGCTGCGTTTTTGCATAAAATGCTGACTAAAGTGCCATTCACTCTCTCTACCATGCCATTAGTCTCATGATGGTATGGTGTTGACAACACTCCTTTGATAGACATCAACTCATTTAGCCATTGTACCATTTGGGCAGTAAAATTCGTGCCATTGTCTGTCAATATCTTCTGGGGGCATCCGTGCTTATGGATAATATTATCCATAATGAACTTGGCAGTAGTTAGGGCCCCAACGTCTCAAATTGCTTTCACTTCCACCCATTTCATTAGATGATCAATAGCAACAATGATGTATTTGTTGCCTAGGCTACTCACAGGCAAAGGGCCAATTACATCAATTGACACGGTATGCCAGGCCCAGTCAGGTTTGATCAAATGGTATTTCACATCCAACTTCGTAATTTTTGCGATTTGGCATGAATGACATTTATCAAGCATATCTTAGATATCAAATTGCATGGAATCCCAATAGTAACTGGCTCAAATTAATTCTAGCATCTTGGTCATCCCCCATGTCTGACAGCCTTGTGTGCTTGTGTGATAATCTCCATTCAGTCAGAAGGTTTTGGGAAGGTTTGACGTTGTCCATCAGGCTTAAGTTTGTATAGAACTCCATCTCAATATTTGGTGTCAATTAATGTTTTCTCAATCACTTTTTGAACTTTGGGTGGCTCATCTCCATATGTTTGGTTAATCATTTTTCATGAAGCTCATTGGCCAAACTGCTCAGGACAGCTACAATAGAAAGTCAAGATAGTTCATCTGCATTTTGATGGGCCGCTCCAGCTCTGAATAATATCATAATTGTACACTTGTAATTTCAGGGCTCAGTGGGCTAATCATCCTTCAGGTTCCTTGATCGTGGAGCCATCATAATGAGCTGTGATCTGTTACTACTTAAAACTTGGTGCCATGAATGTAAACCCGAAATTGTTTACAAGCATAGATGACAGCCAGGCATTCTCTTTTGGTCACTGTATAAATACGCTCATGATTATTCAGCGTCCTGCTGCAATAAGCGACTGGATGCTCCTCACCATCATCCCCAATCTGCGATAGCACACCACTAATTGCAGTCAATGAGGCGTCAGTTTTCATGATAAAAGGCTTGCTGAAATCTGGATATTGGAGGATAGGCGCTGAGCTTATTTTGTTTTCCAAAGCCTCAAAGGCTTGTTGGCATTCCTCTGCCCAGCAAAAACGAACTCCTCCTTGTAGTAAGTGGAATAGAGGCTTGGCAATCTTTGCAAATCCTTCCACAAATCTTTGATAGTATCCTACCATGCCTAAGAACACTTGAACATCTCTCATACTCATCGGAGGTTGAATATTGCTAATTGCCTCCACCTTTTGAGGCTGAGGCTGCAAGCCCTTGGAATCAATGACAAACCCGAGGTATTCCAAATGTTTTTTAAGAATTGGCATTTTCTAGGTTTTATCTTCAGATTGGCCTTCAACAATCGTTTGAACACTTGTTCAAGGTGCTCCAGATGTTCAGAAAACATTCTCAAAAAGACATTGATGTCATCCAGGTACACCAGAACGCAGGAAAATTTAAGGTCCCCCAAGATTGTGTCCATTGCGCACTGAAAGGTTGCCAGAGCATTACACAGCCCCTGTGGCATGCGTGTTGGTTGAAAAAGAACTTGAGCAGCAATCATTGTGCACTTTTCCTGCTCCTCTGGTGGCAACTCAATTTGCCAATATCTGGAGATGAGGTCCATTGTAGTAAAGTACTTCGCCCCTCCCAGACAGTCCAGAGCATCGTCAATTCTTGGCAATGGATACAAATACTTTTTTGTAATGGCATTGAGGCGTCAATAATCAATTACAACTTGATTGCTGCCATCTTTCTTCTTTACAATTAAAACAGGGCTGGCCCACGGGCTTTTGGAAGGCACTATCATTCCGCTTTTTCAGCAATTTGTCTAACTCTTCACTGACTATTTTGTCACTGGCTCTGGGGCGCCAAATTGGCCTCATTCTAATAGGCATATGGTCCTCAGTATCAACAAAATGATGAACTCCTTTTGCACAACCTAAATCTTGGTCATCTTTGGCAAAAATTTTGGAGTATCATTCAAACAACTCTAGTGCTTTATACTTCTGTTGTTCCAATAATCTGGTAAACAATACTTGGGATATTACTGTATGTGCCCCAAGGGTTTCAGTCAGTAAGCCAAACTTGGATAAGTCACCAAATTTGACAGCTGGTATTAACTCGTCCCCCAGAAACAGATGCGCAAAAGTGACTACTTTATATTTCTTGACCTTAATATTTTGGCTATTCAAATTTGCTAGTAAGACATCAATCTCTCCATGCCCCGGTATGAGTATTCCAGGCGCCACATTAGGTTCCATATGAGAATGATGCCACGGGGATACAACCTCCCCATACAGTCCTTCTAGAATATCCAGTGTGGTTCCAGTCCTCTTAACCAGTTGATGGCCTGGAGCTATTGTTGCATCCTTATTCACATGTAGAGGTATTCCTTGATTTTCATTTATGGCAGTTGGCATGGGGCGGCTTTGACTCCCCCGCTGAATACACCCTACTGGTATTATCCCATCGGCATAAGACATATTAATAAAATTCCTACAATGGCTTGTGGGCTTCATATTATTGAGAGAGTAATAAATTGGAAGTTATTGGCCCAATATCATAAAAATGTTTTCTTTAAAATCGCATAAATCCCATAGGTCCTTAAAAAACTAGTTCCAATTAATATGTCATAATTGGCGTTTGGAAACACTATAGCGGGTGCAGCTACTACCAAAGCTCCAAATTGCAGTGGCAAAGCGCTGTAAGCTCCTTCACTCTCAGTGCTGTTAAGGCCTGCGGTCCCATATTCTTGATGATGGTCAATGTCTGGAGCTATTTTCAGTTTCTTAACCAGCTTCATGGAAAAAATGTTTACAGGTGCTCCACTATCAACAATAGCTATAACTTTAACCTTGTTGATCAGAATATCCACATAAGTGAACTAAGATTAATAAGAATCAATAGAGTTTACTAAGTGAATATGGGAAGAATCCAGGGGAGTTAAGAGTGTGCTTCAGAGTATTCCCAATACTGGGAAATTCATTGATGGATGTGTTGATTGGCATTGCTATATTGACCCTTTCAGGATTGGGGTATCTGCTGCATTGCTCGGCCCATCAGCTGGAATATTCTCAAGTATTTTTTGCACATAGGGTTTAGCAACTACCTCAGAGGCTTCAGGTATGACAACCTTATTCTGGGAGCGAGTTACCGCATGTATATTCAAGAAATCTTCATTTGATACTATAATAATATATTAATTTCATTATTAAATGAGGCCCTGTGGCCATCATTTTCTTGTTGATCGGGTGAGACTGGTGTCTTAGGCACAATAGAGCATCCCGCATCTATTGTGCTTGTCCTTTTCCCTCCTCTTGCATGGTATTGGGAAGGACTATGTTGACATTTTGCTGATGGCAATGGGAAGCATAGTGACCTTTACTATGGCAATTAAAGCAAGTAATGTCACTCACTGGCCGTGGGGCTCTTTCATTTGAGTTTTGCTCATTTCTTATAGGCGGATTACTGTCAATCTTCTTATTGGTTTTAAAGGGATTTCCAGCTAAGGCGATGGTTCCTGATCTGTAACCAGTATTAGGAGGGCTGTAATTTTTTTAGCATCTGCATAAGTAGTCAACCAATTATGATGTCGCAAGGTTTTGCACAAAAAGCAGGCAATATGGTGGTTGATAGTTTAGGGTAAGGATCTACTGCATGCTCTAGTGTAATATTGGCGTCAAAATCGACCATAGCCCGCGCGCCTAAGAGAACTTGAGCTTCACAATAGAATCGATCCACAAATTCATCAATTGCTTCATCTTTCATAAAGCTAATGTTCATAAGTTTAAATTTTTGGTTGACATTCATTCTGGACCTCCAAATTCATGAAGCACAGCCTCCTTGACTTTGGCATATGTTGGATTTTCATTAATGTGAGGCATAATCAACTCAATGCTCCACTCATCCAAGAAGTTAATCATGGTGGCTGCTTTGTTGCAGTTGCTGGCCCCATGCATGACCATTTTAAAACGTTTGACAAATGTGGTAATACTTCCATTCTTGTCAAAGGCCGGCAGGTTTGCTGGTTTATAATTATCGCTTCCCTGTTCCTGGTTTTCATGATTACTTCTAGGTTGACTAGAGCCAGGCGTACTAGGGCGTTGGGGCATCATATCCCAGTTTGATGCGCTAGGGTTGGCCAAGGCAACCATATTGCTAGACAGTTGTCGACGTGGCCCAGCGTCCATTTCAGTAGCTATTTCTGAAGCTTTGTCCTCATAATATTTGGAAGAATTTCCAGTCAAGTGGGTTTTAGCACACTGACAACGCCCACCATCCAAAGCTCAAATTTACTCATTGATTTCATTTTCCCAATTGACATGATTTTGGTTTTTTAATTTTAATTTCACAATTTCCTCATTCAGGCTAGTATCTTGTAGCTGCAAGGTGGAAACCACTTGGTCCTTTTCTTTTATGGCCTTCTTGCACTGGTTCAATTCTCCATGGAGATTATTGTTTGACTCATTAATAACATTAACATCATCATTGAGATTATTGATCTGTAGATTAAGATGATCAATAGAGTCTTGATTTTTTTCATTTTTTGCCCGTTGGTCCTCAAATTGTGTTTGCCAGCAATTGATTTTTAGGGTGTATTCATCCTTCATCTGAAAAATTTGGGCGCTCAGGCGCCGATACTGGTCATGGAATTCATCTTTATGGTTTAACTGTGCCTCTTGGGCTTTGTGATTAGGCCTCATGGACTATGAAGCATTAATAGAAGTCTGAGTGATATTGCTGTCCCAAGATTTGGTGACTCCTCTTACCTCTAAGAAATTTTCAAAGATAAGATGCAATCTGTCATTTGGCTCTTGTGCTAATATTGCTACCCGGTCATTAGCCCAAGTGGCTAAGTTGTGATTTGCCTCCAAACTCAAACGGACCTCAGCAAAGTTGGCTTCCAATCGCTCATTTAGAATTTGGCCCGCCTGGCTGGAGTTGTGAGAGAAGTTCACTAACTCAGTAATGGTTGCATGATGGCGGGTGATTGTCATCTGAGAATTTCTAGAGGTGGGATGTACAAAATCAATTAAGTATTGGGTGATAATCTCAATCCCAATTAAATTGTTTCAGATATGAGCTACATTTAATTGATGATGATCAAGATATCTCATCCACAACACATCTTGCTGTCGTTGGCAGTAAAAAGGGTTGCTACTATTGTCCGCGGGCCCTTGTCCTAAATGATACCCTCTTAACAACTGCTGCTCAAGACGTTCCAGCTCTTCAGGTGAAATGGGATTGTTGGGATAGGTAATAATGGGTACTTCTTCCCAATTAATCTGGGACATAGTCATTTCAGTATTCCCATTGGGCCTGGAGATGGTTCTGAATAATTGATTGGGATTGATCCCTGTTCAGCGCAATCACCATCTGCGGTCCCAGACATGAGCACCACTTGTTAAATTTGGGTGTCTGCTTCAGAGGGCTGGTTCTTCTTCAAGGGTGGGATGTAATTTTGAGCATCTATTGTGTGAGGACAATAGACAGGATGGTGAATTTAAAATTTATTAAATAGCTTATTGGTAATGCTCCAATCGTATGCCCTGTTGTTTCACTTAAATTATGGCACGCCGCCCTGATCCTACTGATCCCAATTGAAAATTGACTAATACAAAATGAAGTGCTAATGCAAAAAGTTTATAAAGATAAACTATAAACTCATCCAGTAGAGGAAATATATTTTATTAGTGTCAACTTAAGGGTTATTTATAAGGTTTAATGTTCACCACATCTTACCCATGACGTCTTATTTTCAGTGGCACTTGGCCACGTAAAAAGTTTGTAAGGACGTCTACATATACTTTGACTCAGGGCATCATGCTCAGCCTCAGAGTTGGTGTAAACACCGTCATCATTATTGAGATGGCGTTTCATACACATCTTCAAAATAGCTGAACTGATTCACTTTCACATTCAATTGGTAGCACATACCAAGGCAATTCATATCACTAATTATATATTAATTTGATTGAAAGCTTGACTGACATTAGAAACTAATTTCAACATAGACCAATAAAGCCATTTGTCCGAGTCATTAAGTCAAAACTTAATCCAAGTCTGACCTAACCAGCAAAGCCCTCGAGCCTATGTCATCATAGTCAAATATATTTAAGTGAAATTGCTAGGCTGCAGATTCTAAGCTTTGCATAAGCTTAGAATATACCTGGTCCATAATCTTTGATATCTGATATGATTTATAATAAGTTTTAAACATTCTAACCTTATTATATCCCTATCAAATATCCAATGATTAGGTCCAGTTAATTGCTCAACAGCTCTTCAACCTTACTTTTTAAGTAGGGATGGTACTGAATGGGGGGTGCATCCTCAGTTTCCATGTGATGCAAAAGCCATTAAATTTTCCAAAATCACAGGTAGAGGCTTAGAAGCAATTGCAATATACCTCAAGTAATATAACATGGCTTTGTTGCTTAATAGTAAGCTCCTTCAAATAAAGTTATCAAACATAAATACTGATGGTGGTGTCTTTAACCCAAAATTTCCATAAACTGTTAAAGTTTCAGATGTCGTTGATGGCCTCTAAAGTAAGGAGGCAAACATAAGCAGCTGTATTATTAGGCACCACTATTCTAGGTTTGTCAGTGAGGTTAGTCAATAATATCAATATGGATCCAGCATATGCATTCCGAAATTCTAAGACAGGCCAGGACTTCTTTAACAGATGGGTTATCCAGATCCTGAACTTCAAGCAGTTGTCCAGAGAAAATATCAATATGGACCCAGGTGTTAGTGATACCTGTGACTTTGGTGGTATAGTGATCGTCTTAAGCGAGTAGATTGGCATACTTCATGGACATCTACTGCAGGAGGGGGTATTAATATGCTAGAAATCCTTACATGATACTTGAGTTGGTCAATCCAGCCTTTTCTCTCCAACAGGAAAGCCCGAGCTTTGGCCTCCATTTTGGCATCATGTGAGGTTTCAAAGTTCAGAGGGACAAGGTATCCCAGAAAGGATGTGAAACCCTATCATAGTGCATGATTGCTAAATTATCTCAGAAGAAAGAGGCCCTAGTAAAAGGTCATAGCTTGGTTGTCTAAGCAACAGAGGGGGTATTTGCAGAAAGCTTCCCAGAGCAAATTGGTAGAGAGGAATAAGCCCCAATGAATCAAGTGCAATGTAGACCATCTGAGCTGTGTTCCATGCTTTATGTACATTGTAGCATCTTGATGCGCTTCATTAATTTAGCAAAATGATTTTCACAGTGGAACTACAGAAAACAAATGGCGTGAATAGGGAATTTGAGGTCTTAATGTCGATGTAGTGTGTAAGATCCTAAACTGCGGGGTTAGAATGAAGAACATAGGAGATTCATCAGAAGAAGAGTAAGTAGTATAAGGTTCCTCTTTGTCAATGTGTACTGAATCTTTTTTCAGGTATGCTGATGATAGGCTCATTTAGTCTGCTAAACATTCTTGAGGTAGTACTGGAATTCAGAATAAAGTGCCTCCTCCTTCATTCTGAAAGCCTTTTTCCACCTCCTCGCAAGTCTCTTCCAATAAGTCTTGGAGCTATGACAGAAACCAATGCAATATGAGCATAAAGCTCTGAGATTTCTCTGGTTCTTGACAATGTTAAATAAGGGCAATTGGAGTAGGCAGACGCAGTAGACTTGGGATAAAGGGTAAATGCAGTAATTTAAAGAATTGCCTCCTTAATTCCTGGATGAAAGTGAAGAAATTCTTCTGGACGATCATATGCATATGGACCTCAGTATAAGGTCCCAATGCGGAAAAGACAGCAGTTTTGGCGTTATCCAAAGTAAAACAATTAGTGTTTATTAAAACTTTCACTTTGCATAGGTCCAGTAGCAACCTCTACAGGATCTTCCCCTATGTTCAACCAGATGCCCATTAATGCCTACTTCTGTCTGACAAAGGTTTAGTTGCTTCTAAATTCCTGGATCAAGGCCATATAAACTTGTTCCTAGGTGTGGCATTCCTTTAAATGATAATCATAATCCCCCAAGGAGTTCTATTCAGACAGGGGTGGATATGCTTCACCTTCTGTCAGTAGGTAGCCTCTTCCATGGAACTCTAATAATCGTATAGGAAGGAGGCAATGCTTTCCTGGCTAAGGCTAAACTACTTTAAGGAACTATGCTTAAATTTAGTCATAAACAGAGTGGAAAAACTATTTATGCCAGTAACCAGTGTAGGCTCAGGAATATTATTCTCCGCATAGTTAGGAGGGGTTTGTTCATCAGTCACCATCCTAAGCGCTCAAGGTCTTCATGATTATAAACCCAGTTTTGGTTCAGAGAGGTAATGGATTCTTTATGAGTTACTGCTCTTATAATGCTTAAATCTCAGCGCGTTAGTGAAGCATCTGGCTATCAAAGCTACTAATGCAGATTTCAGCCACTAAACAGGTTTTCTCAATCTGAGTGATGTGATTTTCAGTGAGCTTGGTGAATGCACTGAAATTATTTATCTCATCTGAAAAGGCCTCAATTAAGACCCTAGGGTCAAGAGGGCTTCGTCCGCTCTGAGCTTATACCCCTGAGCCACAATGCATATATGATCCTTTAGGGCATTGAGAGCTGTTAAATATAACCTTTTTAGGGTCGCTAGAGTCACCAGGAGTAGGCCCCGAGGGACAAGAAGGTCCTTGAGGCCCTCGGGGACCTTCTAGTCCTTGGAACCCTTCTGGCCCTTCACTTCCCTAGTTGATATTGTGGGATGCCAACTTCTGGTAATGCTAATGGAGGGTCCACATGAGGTCTTTGTACTGGTCAATGCGCTGGTTCCAGGCGGCCTCAAGGAGCTGCACGTTTTGAAGAAGCTATTTTTAATGTAATTCACAATTCGCTATCCAACATGGTAAGCTGATTATGAGCTTCATTAATTAGGTGATGGTTTTCAACAATGGCTTCCCAATTGTTGTGAACAAAAGAGGAGGGCGTGTTATAAAAGATGACAATGTTTGAGTGTAGGGTTTGTCTAAGCCCTAGTTCTTGTGATACTTTATGGTGATGCGGCCCAATTATTATTAGGAGGTTGTGTATGGCTGGATGAACGAAGCTTTAAAGATAGCTTTTGTTACCCTAAGGACAATTCTCCAGATGGTAGTAGAGCTGAGTTATATAGTCTCACATTGTGAAGGCACTGAAGAGGCGCGGGAGCAACTGGTTCATCTTTCCACAGAGTAGATGCCATAAAGTAGTTGTTAAATAAGTTCATTGAGGTCTCATATTAGAGTTAATACTGATCATTATCAATGGAAGGTAGGGTAAACTGGAAGGTGGCCAAAAACTCATAGCTAACAGGCTGGATAGGAGGTACTCAAACAGAGATGTAATAATCCATCTATTTATGTTTCTTGTCCATTCAGCAGGTAGGCTTTATTAAATTTCTATTGTTCCTATTTTTTGTAATACGTTTTTACTTAGACAGCTCAGAGTCCCCTGTAGTAGGCGCCACTTATCTCAGCATAACAGTTCCCTTGACTGTAACTAGAGTTTGAAAATGGACTTAAAGCTGTAAATTAGTGTAGAGTATTTAACAATAAAAAGATTGGGAGAAATAGACTACTTTATTAAATTATAAAGCGTTTGTATTTATAAGATGAAGGCAATGTAGTTCCCAGAGAACCTTTTTGGCCCTTTATAATCGGAATCTTTACAGTCTTCCTGATCAACCAGTTGGTCAGCGCCCTCATTGTTCTCTATCATCCTCATGGCCGCAGTGATGGGAATCACCTCTTTAGGTTTGGGAATTAGAGATAAAAATCCTGAAGGAATATAACCAATCCTCATGTGCGTGATGCTTCCTGATCAGAACTTTTATTGGTGCCTTTTAGGTACAGGTCTGTCTCATTCATGATGGCTTGCGAGTTAATTTATTGAGGCTCAATTCAGTAGTAAGGATTTCAACTTAATCTTCTTCATCAAATTTTGACAAGCTTATAATTTTTGTGCCAGAGATAATGGATCCTAATTTAGAACTAAGCAAGCTCCAGGTCACAGGATCTTTGAAAATCTTATAATTGACTAGGTGGCCTAGGCTTAAGATTAACTTGGCGGTATGAAAATGCTAGTGTGATACTAGCAGCTTATTAGATCTAAGGTAGATTTAATGATTCTTGTAGATAGTTTAGTAATTCTAAGAGTAAAATGAGTGTGATTATGTCAAAAATAAAGATATCTTTTCAATGTTATTATCTTATATCCTTTTGTAGTTGTTTTTAGGTACAACAGTCATCATATTACTCTTACTTTATACTAGTGGTACTTGAACATTGTGCTACTATCCGCTGATTCCTTACATTGTGAACAACATAACGTCAGAGTTTATAGTGGTACTCACTACAGGGGGCCACTAACCCGACAAATTGATGCTTTTTATGATTATTGGAACCATGTAAGACCCTTTAGTCCCAACATCGGTTCTTTTCACAATCTTTGCAGAGACATGGTGTGATTTGAGGAAAATATGCAGTTTTGTCCATGCAAACCTATATGATGAAACACCCTTCTTTATCTTAGAGACTTTTAACCAGGAAGACATGCTAATGGAGATACAACTAGATAACTTCTATTTTTAAGAAATCTTCGTAATAACTGACAACAATCAATTTATGCCTGAGCAGCACAAACTCATGATGGAATGGGTTCTTAGATGATACCGCTTAAACGCTAGTGACCATTAAGAATTTTCTGGGCATGTTTATTGCAATGTAATTAAAATTAACGCTATGGCTTCTAAATTTATATCTTAAATCAATTACAACTAGAATCAATAAAAAGCTTAATTTGCAGAAGTATATGCTAAAATATATTGTTGCTTACAATTTCCATTTATCAATAAACTTTTATAGGTTATGTCCTACCACAATATTTATATTAGCATTATAATGGGTTTCACTAAAGCCCAACATGCTAGAAATCTATTCCTAAAACTCTTTGACAATGCATTCCTGGAATTTCTTAATGTGTTAATTTAGACTCAAGAGCGCATATCAGAAGCATGTGAGCATATGGATCAACTCGTCTTACAGTTAAATAATGAACTCTCACGAGTTGTTGGTGATCTATTGTTATTTAAGGGCTGATTGTTGAATCCATCTACTACATCACCACGCTTTGCGCTACTAATGAACAAATTATATATGTCTTTACTTGTTGATTAATTGAAATCAAACTGCTATAGCACGTTTACTGGATAAAGTTCCTATTATAGACTGCTGACTCACAAAATTTGAGGTGATATTAGGTAAAAATAATAATTTTGCATAGAGAAGCATAGCATAAGACAGGTAATGACTGAAAACCCTCCTTCACTGGAACTCCTAAAATAGGAACTTATGGACTGCTTTGTTCATCTACAACTAATTCAGAAAACAAGCCTATCTATCCCTTGACTCTCCCATTTACTAGAACTGTAGAGTATGCCATAATTAAAAATGACCTCGATTTCTTGCGCTGGTCCAACAATTAAATAAGCGGCAGACAGGATCCCATTCTAGTACAGTTAGATTAAGCAAACTTAAAAGTTGAGATGTAGGCGTCTTAAAATTGCTTACAATGCCTCTTAGATAACTTTTCTGATGACCACAGTGTTGAGCGAGATTTAAGCCTTAAGATGCTATTGTCAGGGTTTATATTGCGAGACTGACAATATTATAAGAGAGTTTATTGATAGAAGATGACATTGTAGTAGTGGAAAGGATGAGGCACTCATAGAAAATTTTTCTATAAGCCAAGAAGGTGATGGACGTGGATATGGAGTTAACAAAGGCCCAGTATATGAAATTCCTTGTTTCTCCATGGGGGAGTCCACCTGTAATCATCATTAATCTGGTAAAGCTGAAACTTCAGAATGTAGAGTTTCTGAGGAAGTAATTGTTAACTTCTTCCCTGTTTTCTCCCCTTGGCTCAATTCCATTTACCCAGATCATGAAATGTACCAATTTGTTATAAGACTTTTTAGCTGATATTGGAAGAATTCTTTCAAGATAACAAGCTACACCTCTTTAGCTAGGAAGGAAATATGTATAGGAACTGTAATACTTCAAGTTTGCTGTGCAATGGGCCTTTGATAGGGGCAAAGATAAGCTAGTAATTTTTACTTTAGACGTTGAGAGTGCAGACCAAATCATATTTTATCTAGTAACAGCTCCATATTATATCATGAAATCACCCAGTCTTGTTGTGACTCTTTGAGTGGGATAAGAAGATAGTAGTGCTAAAGGCTGATTTCCTAATCATTAGCCTTCTGCAGAATTAGACTCTTACCAAATTTGACAACCAGTTTCTTAAAAGGCTCATGTACTACTCTGCGCAAAGATACTTTCTGAATTGGATGTTATAACAGCAATGACGTCATCTGTATAACCTCATTGCAAGCTCACTAATGAGATGGTGATAAATGTATTGAGGAGCACTCCCATATTATAGGTGAGTAATTTTCTAAGTGAGTGTCAGCCATTTTTTTACCTAAAATCTAGAAAAGAGACTGCAAATAACCCCTACTGCGCCACAAGCATCAAGAAGTTCAACAGACCTAAAGCTACTCATAAACAAGACAGAATGTGGGAACTACACATTAATACCAGAGACATAATTTTTCCGGAATATTACATACGATTAAACATAAAGGCCGCTAAACAATGAATTTCCCGGTCTAACAATGAGTACATGTGTTGCATCCACTTTTCACACTATTTGCAAAAAGATTATGTGGAGTAGAGGTGGCACTCTCTTCTCCGCCAACATAACAATGACAGCCCCACCAAAGAGGAAAAAAACTATGAAAATAAATATGGCACATCTAACCATGTTCAGATGTAACAGAAAACTGCTTACAATGTTTATGTATGAACCTAGATACAAGCCATAAGATTCGCAGCACAGCAGCTCGCTAAGAATTAAAAACCTTATGCTTATCAAATAGTAGAACAAAATTCTGCTGATGTACCTTCTTTAGAAGGCTTAAATGTGGCCATCTCATAGACATTATTACCAGAGAATATCCTCGATTTAGTTTCTTTATTATCGCTTTTTTGACAAATAGGATTTTTGAATTTAAATATTATAAATAATCGCTTATCTTATCCTGAAAATACCTATTGTGACAATGTTGTGGCAAAAATCGAAACTTGAGCCATCACAGTTATTATGCACTTATCAAATTTTAGATTTTTAGGATGATGAACAAGCAATCTGTTATAAATTAAAATGACTGACCAATAAGCTAAATTACATATAATTGCTGTGAGCAATCTGCCATCACGTTTCTGTTTTAAAATTCTATTAATTGAAAATTATGAATCCTCATTAAAACCCTTTTTGAAGTTGGTGCCATCTTCCAACCTGGCTTATAGAATTTTGCTCACAAATACAAATTAAAGCTTATATTGGATTGGGTCCAAGTGTAAACTATAAGTAACTTAGAATATACAGTGCTGAGTATATACATCATAAATGAATATTATAAAGTCAGTTTAAACATGGTGGTGACTTCAATTAGGGTTTAATGAGGAGTCATAATTTCTTCATTATTTCATAATTTTTAAAGCTTTTTTAGAGGAGTTCTTTTTTTCCAAATTTTTTATCTACCAAATATTTAAATATAAATAAGTATACATTATTTATAAAACATAAGATCTTATAGTTGGTTTTCTTATATCAAAAGATTTGATATGTAATAACTAATTAATGGTTAACTTTAGCATAGGAGAGCAAAACTTCTGAAAAATCTGATTTTCTAACAAAAGTTAGTTTTAGTAGTGTTATACTATTGGGTGAACTATAGATGACGAGGCCTAAATGTGGCTTTTTAATTAAATAAATTGATGGATTCATAGTGTACATTTAAATTTGGAGTTTTGAGTATAGAAAAATGATTAACCTTAAGGTTAAAAATCACACTTTTCAGAATAATTTAACGGAATATTGTATTGTCATAAGAGATACATAAATGTGCCAAATTTTAAAGCAATAGCTAGCCTGGAAGGTAAACAAAAAACTTTTGAATCAACCAAACTTCAAACTGCTCAGCCGTAACTATATACTGACTACCATAGAAAATACATAGGATTTCACTTGATATATATATATATATATAACTTTTTATTTTGAACATGAAAATTAAATTTTCGATGCATTATTGTATTGTCATCCAAGACCAACGTCTGTGCAAATTTTCAGAATTCTTTATCAACAATAAGTGTCTGAAATAGAGCATGTAAGATTTGATTACAGACAGATAGACAGACAGGCAGACATACATACATACATACATACATACATACATACATACATACATACATACATACATACATACATACATACATACATACATACATACATACATACATACAGATAGACAGACAGACGTGACAGTGAGTTAAAGAAAAGTGTTTAATAAAAAGAATAGAGATCAGACGTATCTTCTAAATGAAATAATTGTTTTTATGCATCAAATTACAAATAAGTAGGGTTTAGTTGCAAGCTCCACACCAGTTTACTCATGTTGATGAACAAATTGATTGTTAATTATGCTAGTACTAAGGACTATGGTCTAGAGCTAAGTAAACACTTGACCCCAAAAAACTTATGCCAATATGGTGATAAATAGGTGACCTGGTTTAGGATCAATTGATTATATAAATTGTTTAGTGGTATACTAGTAGAAAAAAGAGAAAAGAAGAGAATTAGATCTAGTAAAAACTAGTTTGAGTGTAAGATTCAGTAGTGATCATAATAATAAACAGAAAATTTTTTTATTGCTAAATGAATATATCTCTATATTAGCTAATTTGTATCTTTTGGTTATTGTTTTGAGGGGCAACAATAATCATATTGTACTCCTGTTGTATAAGTGGATCTTGGAACATATTATACTATCAGCAGGATTCTTTATGTTAAAATTGACATATATTTATATTTTGATACTGTCATTAAAATTTGATGCTGATACTTAAAAAAGGAACTGCTATGTCAGAGTGTACTCTATTAAAGGAGCTTAAAACTCGCTGCCCCTTCATATTGAATGAATTACTGCGGCGCCCTTGATTGTATAACTGAAACAACATTATGATATGTTAATAAGTACATTATTCATGTGGCTTTTAAGCGCCATGGTGAACATGGCGGACAAAAAAGCTTATATGTCTGGGTCAGAAGATCTCCCTTTATTTTATGATATTAAAGATCATATGCATACCTTCCATGTAGATCTAGCACATAGATCTGAAGTATTCTCATCCACTACCATCAATTAAGGTGATAATCTAGAGCCCTCCTTAATATTATCTATGAGTTCAATTGGTACCTTTACACTATACTATAAGCATTGTGGTACCCTCTGAACAACAGTTATTTATAAGTGTTGAATTAATGGTCAGAATTTACTAGAAGGACTGACCACAGAATTGTTTACACCACGCCAATGTTCACGTTTAGAGAAAACTGTAATCTATTAAGTTATTAACAAATTATGGCGAGATGAAAGTCCTTTTTTCCAAATAACAAAAAGAAGTTAACAGCAGTAGGCATTGTGTGGAATCCTACATATACCTGAATTCAGTTGAAGATATTAAAGGTGAGAATAATTTTGGAACGCTAGAGAAAGTTGGACTATACACTGGATCATCAAGTATCTTGTTTGTGCTCACAATAATAAAGTCTAACTGGATATATCAAAGATTAAAAATATAGATCTATCACTATTCAGGAAAAGTGCTGGAGCTACACTTTTAAAATTATGATTTTTGATGCGCCTGTGATGGTTACTACTGTAAGAATGTGGGAGACCGCGCCCCTATTCACTTGTGGCTCACCCATCATTCACGTACCATGGCGGAAGTAGTAACTGAAGAAATGGAAAGCTACTGAAACAAGGAACGCTAAAACCGTCAAGTGTTCCATGGGATTCCCCTATTGCTTATAGTATTAAAAAGAAGTATGAAAACATCTAATTCATTATAAACTAATGTTAAATTAATACCTTAGCAAAAAGATTCATACCCCTATGGAATGATAACGCGCTGGACCATTTGGGAGATGCCAAATTTTTGGGCTATAGATCTAATCTCAGGATATTGACAGATAGAGTTCTGCAAATATGAACTAGAATTGTGTACAATAATTCCCTTCTGATCCCTTTTCCAACCTACTCAAATGCCTCAAGTGTTGTAATGCTCTAGTGATTATTCAACAAGTTTTGGAAACCATCCTTTGAGATCAAAAAATGTCCTGCGCCCTTATATACTTGGATGACATAAGCATAATTTAAAAAGTTTCTCATAACACTCAAAGAACTTGAGAGAATTGTTCCGCAAGCTTGTCACTGCTAATTTGAAGATAATGCCCTGAAAATACAACTTCTTTAAATACCAATTAAAGTAGCTTGGCTTTGTAATAGATGACAAATCCTGCAACCACAGCTGCAAAGGTCAAAGCTTCAAAACAAATGGATAAACCCAATAAAAATGTGATGTACATGTTTTCAAAGGTTTTTTAGGATATTACTGGTAATTTAATCCTTAACCTTAGCTGTATTGATGAACTCTTTATACTTCTTCAATAATGAGCTAATTTATCTAACTAAAGATTGCCAAATTGCTTTTGATACCTTCTAAATGGCGTTAGTCAAAGCTTCTATTTTAAAACTACACCAATTTGTGAGATAAACATATTGTAATATAATAAATTCTTTTCCTCCATTGGTTCAGTACTTTATCTTAGGGATGACGATGGTTTCAAAAATCTACTTGGTTATTGTAGTTATAGCCTTTTAGTTATGATAGCAAAAATCATTACCAACTGGTAGTTCACATCCCTAATATTCACATACTGTATATCTCAGGGGAGTCCTTTGGCTCTTGATCGGGACATCTTCCCGTTCCTGAATAAAAAGACACCAAAGAGGATGGCAGTACCTCTCATCACTCAGGGTGACCTCTTTCATATAGTAGAGGAGCGATGGGTAACAGCTCGTCCACTTCAGATCCCACCTCCGATACCCACACTTACCTCGGCAAAACTGTTGTGAGGAATTATTGAAATCTGTGCTGAAATTACCAAATTGAAATTGATTGGATCTAATTCAGCTGGCAATCTGGCTGATGCCTAAAATTCGAATGACTGTAAAAGCATGAAGAATGAGATATCAGCTGGATTTCCCAATGGTTCCAATTTAATCTCCAGACCAGTTGAACAAATATCAGGTGCTATCAATGAGGGTTTGAAGCCCTCAAATAATAATTTGGGTGTTGTGCCCAATGTGATGCTGTTGACCTAATGAATGGTTAAATGACTGAGAGCGGGTGGGTTGGCCATCCCAAACCTGTTCCCAACCAAATGGACCCATCCCTATAAGGGATAGCCTTGGGGGATTCCTGTTGCCCGTTGGGCCAAACGCTGTCATGCTAATCATCAGAAATGTAGTCAAGCCCTGGTTTGGACGTTTGAGGTCAAACTGACAGAGACTTGGCCCACCGCCAAATTTTGTGATGTCAGTTCCCAAAGAATAAACCCCCCATTCCCAAACAATGCACTGGTCAGGCCAAATTTGTTGGGTCCTGACCCCTCCTGTCACTACCCAATTGACCACTTACCTAATCAGTTGCACGGCACAGAGAAAATTGTTGGTCAATTTTCTTACTTTCCCTTTCCTAATAAAATTTTTCCAAAAAACAAATTTTCTTTATTTTTCGTTCTAACTGCATTACAGATGGCATTTCCCTGGTGGCCCATCGCCCCGCACTCTGGGTGGGCTTTACCAATTCTTTTGGTCACCATGGCTTCCTCTATCATTGATTGGGCTCAGCGAGTCTGACACTTTTGGTCTTACAACCCTGCTCTTATGAATTTCTTGACAACACTACATGGGGATTTTATGGCCCTATGTACAACAATGGATAGAGAGAACCCATCTCCCTATTGCCCCCAATGAGTTGACCTCTCAAACTAAGAATCTCATTGAGACTGTCCCAGTAATCCCACCTCCTGCAATTAGAACCACTGGTTTGGGAATGGGTTCAGTGTGGTTTGCTGTTGGGTCACTCCTTATCCTGTTGTTACACCACCACTTTGTGGTACTACATTTCCCAGCTCTATATCAAGTCATACGGTTGGCAATTCCTCTGGCATTCTGGCTTGCTTTTGGGTGTTCACACATCCTGACTGGCAGGCCAGTCTAAACTTCTTCTGCCATTTCCATGACATAATTGACCAACCATTACCTCCAGCCACTTCCACCTTGATTTTCAAATTAGGCGCCACAGTAGTTACCCTCTACCAAATGAACGTACAATCAGTTGTGTGTTGTTTGTTGTTAGTTTGGTCACTTTCTGACTTCAGGAGAAGCATCCGCTCTATTTTGGGAAACTTTCTTCAAGCCACCCAAGTTGTGCAGATTGCATCTTCTCTTACTTCCTCCGGCCTGGGAAAAGGATCAAGTATCCTCTCCCCAGAGATTGCCAATCAGGTTCTTGACACTCTTGTTGAAGTACAAATGCAGACAACAATTGCACTCAGTAACGCTTCTGCAATATCTCATGCCCAACAAGGTCTTGCGTTGTTAGACGCCGTGGATGGAGATGCCCGCCATTGGGTGAGAAGACTTTTGCGTTCTTCCTCACAAGAAGGAGACTCCATTCCCCTAGTGGCTGTTGTATTGGCTTCTTTAAAACCCCATGTGTCCCAATCAGACCACTTATTCAGACTACTCCTAACCATGGCTGAAGCCCCTTGTTTGGCTTCTCTGATTTCTACCTTTCATGAGATGGCTTCCGCGTTGGGTCTATTTATCAATATGCTTCAGGAAGTCTTTAGAGCGAGCTTTGATTCAGTTTCTGCTCATCACATGGCCTGGTCTACTATCCAAGGATCAGTAAATCATGTATGTGCCACTGCAACTACTATCAAAGTGTTACCTCGCCACGTTTCCTCATATCAGAAGGGGAACTTTATGATAGGATTTCCTAACAAAGATGTAGATGGTGCGCCCAATATCAGAATAGCAGTTGAAGTGGGTCCTAACCCTGCCATAACCCCTGAGTCTGAGTTGACATTTCTGGAGTTAACTATGAATGATTCTGTTCAAGCCCAGATGGAAGAAA
This sequence comes from Massospora cicadina, assembly GCA_022478985.1. Classification (NCBI taxonomy): domain Eukaryota; kingdom Fungi; phylum Entomophthoromycota; class Entomophthoromycetes; order Entomophthorales; family Entomophthoraceae; genus Massospora; species Massospora cicadina. Next base: position 103,939 of record JAKSZP010006646.1, on the reverse strand, counting down.
TGATTTCTCCTGCTCTTGTACTTCCAATTTTCACCCCAGCTAAGAACCCTGACCCTGGTCCCGACATACCTGTTATTTCTTCAGTCATCCATGGGTCAGTCAAATCTTTCAATAAACAGAATTCTGCTTATTTTCTTGTCCCTATGAAAATCAGTATTGGTCCACATCATGTCTCCTTCGAAGCTCTGGTGGATACTGGAGCAGCGGGGAACTTCATAAGCGTTGAGTTTGCATAGCAATTAATGTTGGAAATGTATGTGAGTTCCTCAGTAATGGTGGCCTCTTCTGCTTACCAGTCTTCATATGTCATTCGCCAGCGGATACACTTCTCAATCTGCCAATATAACTTCTGCGATCATTTTTGGCCATGCCAAACTTGGTATTGCCAATGATCCTGGGTGTGGGATGGTGGCATCGACAACATGTGAAGATTCATTTAGAGTCCAATTAATTGTCATTTACCAATGATGATTCAGAGGGAGAGTTCCCTTTATCAACACCCTCAAAAAATACAAGGGACCAGCTCTATCACTACCTTAGTTACCTCCGCAGGCATTCCGGCCAATTTTCCCAAAAGCTTAATGCAATATCAGGGAATCTTCAACATGGAAAAAGCGGTATGACTGCCAAAACATACTAGGTATGATTGTGGATTTTGGACAACTGTGGAGTTGGTGAACATTAACTTCCCGTTGTATCCTCATACAGCGGAGGAAGAGGTCGCACTCAATACCTGGTTGGATGACATTTTAAAAAAAGGTTGGTTGTTCAAAGAAACCTCCCCTGTCACCTCCCCTATTATCTTTGCAAGAAAATCAGATGGATCACTTTGTCCTTGCATAGATTATGGTCACCCGAACAAAATAACAATTACAGATCCCTATCCATTGCCTTTAGAGCAGACAATCAGTCAGGCAATTGCCAAATCCTGTGTGTTTTCAAAACTTGATCTGTTGAACGCTTTCAACCAAATTTGGGTGATGGAAGGACAAGAATGGTTAACCGCAATCCAAACAAGGCGAGGCATTTTTCAATTTCGCATAATGCCCTTTGGGTTGAAAAATGCTCCCGCTACATTTCAACAAATGATTGACAACACGTTAGGGGATCTCCAGTTCTCTTGTGCTATTTCATACATTGATGATATCCTAGTTCATTCCCCAACTCCTGAACAACATGCTATCAACTTAGAAAGCAGTGGTGGTCGCTTTGCATAAAGCAGGGCTGTTCCTCAAAGCTTCTAAGTGCGAGTTTTATAAGGAAGAGGTCACATTTCTCAGAAACCTGGTTCTCAAAGAAGGTGTCACTATCCCTCTCAACAAATTAGATGCAATCTGAGAGTGGCCAACTCTGACTACACAGAAACAACTTCGGAGTTTTTTGGGAACTATCATTTTTTTGAAAAAAATTTCCCCCACACTTTCCCAGCTGGCCGCTCCACTCCATCCCCTCACTGGAAAAAATGAGCCGTTTTGTTAGACCCCCAAATGCCAGCAGGCATTTGAATCGATCAAGGAGGTGTTCATGTCTCCTCCCATCTTGAAACACGCTGATCCTACTAAAACATATATCATCACATGTGATGCTTCATCGGTAGCAGTGGGTGCAGTGCTGCTTCAGGACCACAATGGTCTTGAACATCTGGTCGCTTATTTTTCCTGAAAATTCACCACTACAGAGCAATGTTGGGCCATTTATGATAAGAAACTGGCAGCTGTTGCATGGGCTTTAACTCATTGGCAATACCTGTTACAGGGTACTCATCATGAGCTAACGGTTTGCACAGATCACCAGGCTCTCTTGTATTTCCGCAAACCCCAAAAATTAGTACCGGCAGGCCTGAACCTATTGGGGCCTGTGCAGTTACAACTTCAAATACAAATTTGTCAAAGGTGCGCTCAATGTCCTCCCTGACTTCCTAAGCTGTAGCCCAGCTCACTGTCCCTTGGAACCTGAGGAAGTGGATCTCGTTACTGTGATCCCTGCCACTCAGATTCTGTCAATTGTTCCCTCCGTTGTTTCCTCCACCACGTTGTCTCCTGATGATCCGTTATTGGCCCAGGTGTTAGCCAGTCAAACGGCCTGCCCTGAGGGTGTGGAGTTGGTCGAGCAGTTGACTCACTCGAGTCCCAAGCACTCCCTATACTCCTTAGAAGAGGGGCTCATTCACTTCCATTCTCATGTGTGGGTTCCCCCTCCTTCCGCCTGAAATTATTCCGTGCACACCATGATCCCCCCACGGTTGGGCATCCCAGCAACAAGAAATGCATCAACCTGATCAAGCAAACCTTCAATTGGGCAGGACTGACCAAACAGGTTCCGGCTTGGATTGCTGATTGAGTTACTTACACAAGGGCCAAGTCAGATCGCTCCAGTAAGAATGGCCTCTTACACCCTTTACAGCAGGCAGAAGGTCCGTGGACATCAGTATCCATAGATTTTTTTGTCGATCTCCCCTGTTCTAATGGGTTCACAGCGGTGATGGTAGTAGCAGATCACTTTACAAAATTTTCCTTTTTTATTCCTTGCACTTCTTCAATTACATCAGAAGAAACTGCCTGTCTTTTTGTATGACATGTATTTTTGATGTTTGGTCTTCCCCAGGAAATCATTAGTAACTGGGGTACTCAGTTTACCACACACTTTTGGAGTGAACTCCTATCGATCCTGAAATTAACCCCCTGTTGATCCATGGTGTATACCCCCCAGTATGACGGTCAGACCAAGCAGGTTAATCAATTCCTCAAACAATACCTGCGTTGCTATGCCACAGCAGCGCAGGATACTTGGTCCAGTGACTTGCCTCTCACTCAATTTGCATACAATAACGGGATCCACGCATCCACAGGGTCACCATATGAAGCAACGTTGGGCTATAACCCATCATTTTCAGTCAGGGCATGCTTGCGACCTGAGGTTCAAGCTGCCACAGATCATGCTACCCATATTCGATCAACTCAAGCCTTAGTGCAGGAACACCTCACCAAAGCCATTGATGACTATAAGCAATTTGTGGACCATAAGCGCCTTCCAGGTCATGACTTTATGGTGGGTTCTTACATCATGCTTGATACCCATCATTTGCAAATTCAAACCCCTTCCTGCAAGTTCGCCAGTAAGCGTTTGGGTCCTCACTTAGTGGAGGAAGTATTGGGTAATGGGGCATTCCGCCTGAAGCTTCCCATGCATTGGAAGCAGCACCCAGTCTTCCATGTTTCCCAATTGTCGCCCTTCAAGGGTGTAATTCCCACAGACCTGGAACCAATCATCATCAATAACGAGGAAGAAGCTGAGGTAGAGGCTATCTTGGCATCTCACAAGTTGCGACGTTCAGTCCAATATCTCGTGGCCTGGAAAGGATACCCAGCCTATGAAAATAGTTGGGTCAAGGCGCGCGATTGCGCGAACTGCATGGCCCTGGTCAAAGCTTTCCACGCATCCCACCCTGGGGCCCCCCGCCCTCCTCAGAAAATCGCGACAATTATGGCTATCAAGCTACCTAAAGCACACAAGAATGTGGCCCTGGCACAATTTCCTGGTGGGGGTGCCATTCCTTTGGAAAAAGGAAAGGGTAATGTAAGTCTCAGGGGAACGTCCTTTGGCTCTCAGATTGGGCCATCTTCCCATTCCCAAATAAAAAGACACCAAAGAGGATGGCGGTACCTCTCATCACTCAGGGTGACCTCGCTCACATAGTAGATGAGCGATGGGTAACAGCTCATCCGCTTCAGATCCCACCTCCAATACCCACACTTACCTCGGCAGAACTGTTGAGGGGAATTAGTGAAATCTGTGCTGAGATTACCAAATTGAAATTGATTGGATCTAATTCAGCTGGCAATCTGGCTGATGCCCAAAATTTGAATGACTGTAAAAGCATGAAGAATGAGATATCAGCTGGATCGCCTGATGGTTCCAATTCAATCTCCAGACCAGTTGAACAAATATTAGGCGCTATCAATGAGGGTTCAAAGCCTTGAATAGTAATTTGGGCGTTGCACCCAATGTGCTGCTGTTGACTGAATGAACGGTTAAATGACTGAGCGCGGGTGGGTTGGCCATCCCAAACCTGTTCCCAACCAAATGGACCTGTCCCTATAAGGATGGCCTTGGGGGATTCCCATCACCCATTGGGCCAAACGCCATCATGCTAATCATCAGAAATGTAGTCAAGCCCTGGTTTGGACGTTTGAGGTCAAACTGACAGAGACTCAGCCCACTGCCAAATTTTGTGATGTCAGTTTTTAAAGAATAAACCCCCCATTCCCAAACAATGCACTGGTCAGGCCAAATTTGTTGGGTCCTGACCCCATCCTGTCACTAACCAATTGATCACTATTTAATCAGTTGCATGGCACTGAGAAAGTTGTTGGTAGATTTTCTTACTTTCCTTTCCCAATAAAATTTTGCCAAAAAATCAAATTTTCTTTATTTTTCGTTCTAACTGCATCCCAGATGGCATTTCCCTGGTGGCCCGTCGCCCTGCACTCTGGGTGGGCTTTACAAATATTTTTGGTCACCATGGCTCCCTCTATCATCAATTGGGCCCAGCGAGTCTGACACTTTTGGTCTTACAACCCTGCTCTTATGAATTTCTGACAACAATACATGGGGATTTTATGGCCCTATGTACAACAATGGATAGAGAACTCATCTCCCTATCACCCCAATGAGTTGGCCTCTCAAACCAAGAAGCTCTTCAAGACTGTCCTTGTAATCCCACCTCCTGCAGTTAGAACCACTGAGTTGGGAATGGGTTCAGTGTGGTTTGCCGTTGGGACACTCCTTACCCTGTTGTTACACCACCACTTCGTGGTACTACAATCCCTGGCTCCATATCAAGTCATACAGCCGGCTATGCCTCTGGCATTCTGGCTTTCTTTTGGGTGTTCACACATCCTGACCAGCAGGCCATTCTAAACTTCTTCTGCCGTTTCCATGAAACATACAAACAAACTTTGATGTACCTATATGGGAAAATTTAGGTCATGACCAAAACACTATGCTACGCTGGTTTTATAACCTTTGAGAACTAAAAGGTAAGTAAGTGCACTAGGACCTTAAAGTCCAGGCATACATCTTTGACATAATCCATCAACTGGAGCCAAACATTAGAACGTGGACTGTTTATCACAGTTACTACAGTAGTCAAAACAGCAAATATTGCTGACTTGATGTATAAGAAGATGATAAGCGGCAAGTACTCCAATGAACCTTCACAAGTGATATGAGAAATGTATGTAATGCAAGAAATACCTTTAAGAATTTTGGTGAACAATCTAAGAAAATTAGCAACGCTAAACTAAATTCCCCTAGGGTGGTTAGTCTGGCAGAGAGTTCCTGTTTCAACTCTGGTGCAGGTTTTGTTTAACACATGTTCAAAACCTGTACTGGCTATAAAAAAATCTTGGTGTGGTATATTTTGTCGCAAGGTCAACCTGCCTCAATTCCTTTTTAAACTAAATTCCCCTAGACCGTTTGATAGACTGAACGTAATAAATGTGCACAAGGTGTTAGGGCATGATATGTTATGGAAGATAAAGTCTTCTAAGCATCATTGTCCAAATCTGTAACAACAAATGATTTGAATTCCCATTTGAGGACCAAAATTATGAGTGGGTCATATACTCTCCACTGGAATTGCTTTTTTGAACCATATGACATGTTGATAAATATGTTAATGCCCCAATTAGAAGGACCATATTAAAGCGTTTTGGAATAGCTAAAGGAAATGGATTGACTTAGTGATCTAAAAGTAGATTTGTGTGAATCTATACTTTAAATCCCAGAGACTTAACGTGAAAGTCTCATGACAATAGTATGCAACATAATGAAAAATGATGAACAATATAGGCTGCCTCGATCCTCCTATTAGGTGGGTTAAAAGATCTTGATTGATGAGGACAAATATACTCCCTACACCACAGGGATCTACTCTCCCTATAAATATAATAAGTTCTGATTCAATAAAGAATTATAAAAGCTATTCTATACCTTAATTAGTGTATATTTTGCATTTCCTCATAGTTTTACCACAAATGGTACAGCAGTCATTACGCAAGAAAATTGCTATTGTGGAATCTTCTAAATGCGAAAGTACTTAGCCATCACCTTTTAGAAGCCATTTTGCTATGAAAACACACCACAATGAAAGCTAGGCTCTCTGAACAGAACGCCTATGTGCATTCAACGTATTAAATCTTCTGCTCCACTATAGCAGTTGAGCTTTATATCTAATTAATAAAGGGTTGAATTTTTATAGGAAGATGTCAAGGAAAATGGAAGACATTTATAGCAGTGAATCTCTACCTTCAGTGGGTCATGCATTTTCACCAGATGGATTAGCATCTTAAAAGGAAATACTACCGGTACAACTTGAGAGTTTAGAGTTCTGAGCCACATTTGATTTATCTGAATGTACCAGATAATATATATAAAATTTCAATTCTGAAAGTATTGATGGTACCATCCAGCAGCTACTGGATGGAGTTATTTGACTGAAGGTTATTTCATTCACTCACAGGACACAGATGTATGCTCCTTTTATCAGTAATTTGAGGCTTCTATAGCTTGGCTGATATCAAGTTAGCCTTGGGGATAGAGCCCTAACTTCGCCTTTTTGTACATCCATATCTTTATCACCTCTTCCAGTTAGTAGAACTTTTCCATAAGGGAATTTGTCAGTTGGAATTGATTCAAATCCTTAACACTAACTTTGACAATTTCTATGAGTCTGCTTACATGTTTTTCCAAGACAAACATACTTACAATTCGGGATTATTGATGGCACATCAACAACGTTTATAATTATATCATTCTACTAGATCTGAGTTTAAGGCTACCTGTGTGACCAGCTAACTCATCATATATTGTATATTATTACTTAGTATGCAAATGCAATTAATAAACTACCTCTAAGTCCCTTTGTGAGAATCCAAACTCTTTAGACATCTTCAATACAATGGTTGCTCCAGGTAGAATCTTTAGTGGTTTGCAACATTAAAATCAGAACTATTGGTATGAAATGAGAACTCGAGGGCTAGAAGGCTCAGAAGGCCCCAAGCGGTCCCAAAGGGCCCATAGGGCCTCATAATTCAGCCAGAACCAATTTTCCTGACGGGTCTCAGAGTCCCAAAGGGCTTATGAGGCCAGGATGCTTTGACAGAAAAGAATCATCATGAAGCCCAAAGGTGCCTTGGTCTCCCCAATCAACTATCCCACATGCCGGGGGTAATTAAAATCCCTGGAGAAAACAGATACTGGGAATTATTGAGGCTCAACATAAGAATATGGAGGAATTACCCAAGGATGTGGCGTCCATCCTGAAGGACGTCTTATTAATTTTATTATCACTCTGGAGGCATAATTGTTAAAATGAATAATATACATGCTTTTAACAAGGTCAACAATAAACTTTTTAATATATTATAGCTAACCTGTGCTAATTCTGGTTCCCAAATCAGATGTAAAAAATCAAGGCTCAGCCCTATTATCAAGTAAAGTGAGAGGGCAATACAACTGCTTTTGACCTCTGCTGGAATATGTTTAAGTTGACATAGATAGTACAGAGACAAGTTGAATAGAGAGCATTCAATAGTATGTAGTACAAGTACCTTTCAGGTAAACCTGATAACGCCGCCAGCCATAGGTACCTTTTTGCTATGTCTAGCTCTAACTTCAAACCCAGTCTAAAAAAGAGAGTACATCAAGGCTAAGATTATCACGTTATTTCTAGATTCTTGTGAGAGTGTAATGAAGAAGGCCACTGACAAAAAGAAAGTAAAGCAAATGCAACCTCCCTCTGCAGTTAAGCCAGAGAAACTATGACTTTGCATCTGTGTAATTTTTAAAATCTGAGTAAAGGTCAAGAATGCCTTGATCCAAGTATTTAGAAATTATCAACCCATGCGATTCAGAAGCAAACATTTATGGCAATTAGCCTTAAAAAGGTTGTAAAATTCAAGGATATTTTATAAATATTTTATGCCAGAGCTCACTAAGTAACTAAAAATAATACTTCTATAGATGACGCAATTTCTGAGGTTTACTTTAGCCCTTAAATTGTGGCCTGATGTCTAATTAATCATGAGAAGGCTCAGACAAAACTTTACTAGCATACAAGAGATCACTGAGGCGCTGAAAGATATTCCTCCATCCTTAGAGTAAATATTCTTACCTCCATGAGACACCAAGGCTGGACTCATGTGCTAACCTTTAGGCGATGGATAAAGACATACCTATCTGCTCATTTTGCAAGTGTTATCAACAATATGTTGAAAGATGTTGGAAAAAAGCGTGACAAGGAGGTGAAAAGTAACTTTCAGCATGAAGAAAGAGGCTATTTGTGATGATTACTCTAGCGCGCCTCAAATTTTTTACTTCCTTAACTAATGGTCTAGAAATCTCCTTCTTCAAGGATAAACATGAGAGCAATTTATCTACTCCTGACAATAAACACCTAATTACTAATTCTTCTTCTGCCAAATTGCCTATGTTCCTTACATTATCACTGAAATATAAGAACCTAGTAGCCATACTTGCTGTTTAGGTCTGTAAAATCCCCATAGTTTAATTATTGATAGACGATCCCTGGTGAAATTTTTTCTCCAATAAAATGAGAAAGATCAAAATTGCCCTTGATTTACTCATTATATGGAGTACAGTTTGCAAGGCCCCAATGTACAAGATACATTAAATATACTCTGCGTCCCAAGTTTATTAAATTATATTTAGACACCCCAGCTCTTGCCCTTAACAAGCCAGCTATAAGTTACTGTTGAGGAATGAATACTTCAATGAATATAATGCCTCATTTATTACAGTGAAGGATTCTTATCCTTAATGGTGACTTGCATATCCCTAGTAGTTTAAACTCTTAAGGATTATAAAAAAAATTTGAAAAAAAGAACCTCCTTTAAAAAGCTCTAAAAAGTATGAAATAATTGAGAAATTAAGCCAACTCAATAAAACCCTTTTTAAAGTCAGCGCCATATTTTAAACTGAATTATAGAATTTTGCTCACAAATACAAATTATATCTTATGTCTGGATTGGGTCCAAGTGTAAACTATAAGCAACTTAGAATATATATTACTGAGTATTTAAATTATAAATACCTATTATAAGTCAGTTAAAATATGGCGCTGATACATCGATGAATCCCCCCTTGGGTTGGGACCATCTAGTACTAAAAAAAATATGGCGCTGACTTCAAAAAGGTTTTTATTGAGAAGGCTTAATTTCTCAATTATTTCATACTTTTAGAGCTTTTTTTAAAAGAGGTTCTCTTTTTCCCAAAAAAAGTTGATAAGGTTCTTTTTTCCCAAAAAATTTTTTTGAGAAGATTCTTTTTTCCCAAAAAACTTTACCCACAGCTCTTTTCCCCACAAAAAATTAGTGCCTTTTTAAACGTGCCTTTTTTCCTACTTATATTGGAATATTACTATCTTTATATATCCCTTTTGACCCCTTACTATAATTTTTAAAAATAAAACTCATTGCTATTTTTTATATATAGTATCATATAAACAAATATACTAATAGCTCATTTAATTAGGTTTTGTTAATTTTATTGGTCAAATTATACTAAATTTACTGATCACCATCTACAATACTTCATTTTATTTAATTTAAATGATTTTATTGGACAATGTATGCTGAATTACTGATTGCCATCTACAGTACTTCATTTTATTAGATTTGGTTGCTTTTATTAGTCAATTTTTGTAAATTTCTTGATAGCTATCTAAAACAAATCATTTTTATTAACCTTAGATGAGTTTATTGGTCAAATTATGCAAAAACAATAGCCATCTATAATGATTTAAGCTCATCCCGCTATGAGCTCATACTGACTGAATTTTGAAATACTTCCCAGTCATAGGACATATCAAAAGTGCTTTGAAGTTATTGCTTCACCAATAATGGAATTAAGTTTATCCAGAGTTGTATTAATCCCACAAGTATCCATTGCTTCCAAGCCCATTTTTTTACTACTAAATTAATGGGCAGATACTTGACCAATACTTACAAAGGTAAAAAGGGACCTAAGTTGTAGCATCATCTATTTTTTAAGAAGATGATTATCCAAATTGATCCAGTATTTTCAGAGTTATGCACAAACAACCATAGAAAAAAATAAAAAAAATAAAAAAAACATATATATAGGTCGAATTGAGAACCTTCATCTTTTTCAAAGTTCGTTAAAAAGCTTACAAAGGCCAAAGCCTGCCTACTTGAGGCGGATGCTAAGGTTGTCCTAACCAAATACCATTTTCCAAGGGCCCCATGTGCAGCTGCCACCACATGTAGTAGATGGAATACAAGGAATGTCACTATATCTTACGATATGAAACTAATTCCCTAAAATCACAAGTTATTATCAATACTAGAGTTAGTGCAATTATTCCCTTAAGGAGACTTTTGGAGTTTTAAAATGCCAATAACGCTAAGTAAAAAGCATTCCCTCTTTCAAGGTTTTGATACTGTGTACATTGGTTTTATCTCAGTATTAGCTATTTGTGGATGAACCACTTGAGGTGGGACCTAGTAAATTAAAAGCTCACTTATGACTATTACCGTTGACAGGATAAATAATATTCAAGGGTTCAGATGCTTTTTTGTTTTTGGGTGGAGGCACCTCACACAGTGGCTCTGGTTTAGACTTCAGTTGGGAAATAGTTAAATTGTGAGCAAAAAAGTAATTCAATAAGCTGCTTAAGGAATATGACAGCCTGTTCTCAACTTAAACATAGAATGTTGGCAAAATGAGGGAAGTCATACATAATGTAAGGATTGTTGATTATTCCCTTTATCTAAGCGCAGTCCTATTGAAAGGGTAAAGTATAAGAGTCTCAAGTTGCCATAGAACTTAACTATGGGAGTCAGGAATGCTGGTTCATATAAAGTCAATGGGATTTGCACTTCAATTATATTCACAAAAAGATGGAGGCCATTGTGCTGTCATGGACCATTAAAAGCTTAACTTTATGACTTAGAAGGATAGCTAGCCTCTGCACCATATTAATGATTAGCTACGCCTCCTACCCAAAAACCATAATTCTTGTCTATGGACTTTTCTAATGATTGTTGGTAGAATAGGCTAGTGCCTAGGACAAAGCTAAGTGCACTATGATCGCAGAGGAAATATTACTTGAACTGACACAATTCTAAAGGGCTTTATAACAACCCGTCACCTTCAATGAGAATTTTAAAATCTATAGTGTGACGTGATGTTTTCATGTGACTTAATTTACCTCAAAGACTTTAGATTACTTAAAGATTAAATGAACATTTATTAAATTCATATGAAGTCTTCACCATTTGATAAAACATTTTTCAAGCTTAAGCCATCCAAATATTTACTTTTTCACCCAAAGTGGAATCCATAATTTTACTTATACATAGCAAGGAATCCAACCTATCCTTATAAGGTTTCTGCATTCTTAATAATGTCCCTCCGTAGTTTAAAGACAATCATGTGTATCTTAGGATGGTGGGTTAATATAGTAATTCATTCTGCTCTTTGCAAACCTTACCAAATCCTTTAGTCTATCTACTTCAAAAAGGAAGACCCTTAAAATAAATCTTAAAGGACCAATCCTTCACCTTCTTTAAACTGCTTTAGTTACACAGTCTGTCCATGTTCATTTAAATATTGACCAGTCCTTCTTGTTTGTTACTTATGATAGCGACATGGCTTTAGGGACTATAGTATATTAACTGGACAACCAAAAAGTGGAAGATCCTGAGGCCTACTTTAGAAAAACTATATCTAAGGCCAAAAATGAAAATACATTTTCAATAAACGGAAATTTTTGACCATGCTCTTCTCAATATAGCTTTTTGACATTATCTATATAGAACAGCCTTATAATCATTGCTAATCACACCTCCATCAATTGGCTTCAGCAGAGGAAGGATCATGATAAGACAGTATTGATGGCGTTACAGGATCAGATTATGACTTAAATATAGTTCATTTCTGTATTTACTTATAATAATGCTGATTAGATTTCTTAGATGCTTGTTTTTAAAAAATACTGACACCTAAGGACGATTACTTGTATGATTTAGTATGGCGAAATGACAACTGGGAATTTTAAAACTGATAATAAGGTTGAATTACAAGACAGATGAACAACACAAAGTTTAGAAATATAATTTTTCATTAGATGGTCTATGTAAGGTGGCTTCTAAATGTGAGACCTTACTCTTAAACTAAAACTATATCTAAAGGACACTTTACTCTAGACATGAGGCTGTCAAGAAAACTTATGAATAAAAAAGATCTTATTAGGACTGAATGCTGAACACCATCCACAATGTGCTGGAAACATGTTAACTTTTACTCAGTATTTTCCACTTTTACAATATTAGCATCAAGTAGTCGCTTCTTTGGCGCTATTTAGTGTGGTTAGTATTAATGTAGAGGGGCGCCTTGTCTATGTAACCTCACAGCCCTTAATATTATGCTTTTCATTGACCACTAAACAAAGTGAGGTAAAGCTATCTCAGTCCATAAAGCCAGCGCAAAAAAACACCGTTATTCCTTTTTTGATATAACTTCACTCAACATGTTTTGCTCTAATGTTCTTTAAATAACAGTTGAATTTTATGTTGCAATTTGTACAAGGACTGACTTTATTGTTTAGTACCAGCTGATTTTTCACTGCTCCTTGCAATCCTTCAACTAATGAAGCAGTGGAATTAGTGAACGGGAACTTGTATCTATTATCTAGAAAAATGACATCCACAGACCTATCAATTGAATCCAATATCTGCATTCTTCCTTATTGGACTAACAAACAAGCTTTTAACAAGTGATCAAGATGTCTCTTCTGGTCCACTACAGAAGATCCGCGATTACCAACTATTTAAGACTGCTGCTGAATTCTTCCGCTTCAAGATCTGCTAAATTAACTATGTGGGTATTATCCAAACAGATCATTAGGTTACAAGCAATTTTACTAAAGGAACTATCATGACTAAACAAAGAAGACTACTTGATTCAATATTTATTGTCTTGCCCTTATTTAACCTTCTGAGATGGAGATCTTGTTCTGGTTTATCATTATCACCTGGAAGGATAACCATAACAAGCTTGATATCCTCTGACTGGGCATATTGTATCTTATATAAACGGGGGTCTTAGTATTCCATTGCAGATGTTATCCCATAATTAAATGGTCTTTATTGTCAAAGATGTTTTTTCAGCCTACTTCCCCTATGGCAGGATCATGAGGGTGTCACTGTTAGGGTTTGCAATGGTGAATTATAGGGCCCCTACTAAACTTAGAAATGGTGATCAAGTCAAATCTCTTCTCCAGAATTAGGTTTTGATGAACCATATGACATAACATTTATTTTGTCAATGCTCCAATTGGGAAGGACTAATTTAAAAAGATTTAGGAATTGCTAAAGGGAATGGATTGACCTAATCCATTTTATAATAGTGTGAGTGAAAATGCATCCCAAATCTCAGAGCATCAGTATGTAATTCCCAGGACAATGGGGCTGAAAAATATGGATGAAACGATGATAAAGGCTGCTTCTCAATTCTCCTATTGAATGAGGAGGTATGATCATGATTGATGATGAAAGCACTCTTTTCATCACAGGGCTCCTACTCACCCTAAAAATATTAATATTTTTATAATTAAAAAAATAGTTTATTTTCTATTCATCTCAATTAATTTATTGAATATTTGAAAATGTAAGTCTTTAATACAAAAACCATTGTCATTCCACCAATTTTATTTCATATGTCATTTAATTTTACGCCTGATTCCCCTGCATTTGGTGTGCTATGCCTCCTACTGGAATTTTTTGACCAATACTAAAGCAAGCCCAGGATGTCTCTTCTAGCCTCCCTAATCCCTCTGGTCGTTTTGCTCCACCCTCAGGAGTCAGTTTACCACTGCGCACACTCCCAGGCATTTCTTAAAAGCTGATGATGCCTTGAAGCAACCTACACTTCAGTCTTTGAGCCAAATATGGAAACCTCTTCCCCTTTGTGAGTGCAGTCATCAATAAGATGGCACTGGCGGTGTTAAAACCATCATTTTATAATTTTCGCCCCTTTAAGGGTTTCTCTGATATTTGCTTCTCTAATTAAGCACAGGCCATGGTTGCAGCAACAAAGCGCTTGTTTTAAGAGATAATCCCATCTCTACCTCTAGCACTTGATTACCAGCAAATGCCACACTAGATGCTCACTTTTCAGGGTTACACAATCATATTTACATTCAATGTTTTCGCTTGGAGCTCCTTGATAGCTTTACATAAATATGGTGCCAATCCGTCTTTTAGTTTATAATTCATAATGAAGCCATTTTACAAGGCCTCACACCTTTGTAACAATTCGCCCCTTACACTGGGACACTCTTCTTGCCATTCCCCCACAGCATGATCCACTCTGCCCTAATTACCACATTTTGGCCTGCATTGAGCTCAGCTTACCCTCTGCCCTTGTGCTTCAGAATGGACCACCCAAAGTGCAAGTGTCATTTCCTTGCCACTGCCATGGCCTTAGCCCCTTATTTCTCTTGCATCATCCCCGCTGTCAATCCAGTGTAACTTTTAACATATCACTCAATCCTCCCTTCCACTTATTCAACTGCTGTGGGCACTGCTCCTTTGGCGCCAGCAAAGCAATCATAATCTTCTTGAACAGTTTAAGGCAGATTGGTGCTCAGACCCTAGTCAATTTCCAAGTTAGTAGATCAAGGCAAGTGCTTTCTTTCCCTAGCCAGCCATCTCCTGTTGCTGGTCACGTTTACCAATCTTGAACACATTTTAATTTCTAGAATGAGTGACCACTGATAATAAACTATTTAGGTAATACCAAATTTGATTGCCAAAAACTTTCACATCCTCACAAGTCTGATCCTCAGTGCCACTTCCACCCTCCTAATGGCTTCCAAGGTTACAGGAATTAAATTCAACTTCTTGTCAAAGAGGCTGCTGCCCACCAAGTCCCGCTCCACTAAGCCCTCCATGCATTAAAAG
The DNA here is from genome assembly GCA_022478985.1 of Massospora cicadina. Classification (NCBI taxonomy): domain Eukaryota; kingdom Fungi; phylum Entomophthoromycota; class Entomophthoromycetes; order Entomophthorales; family Entomophthoraceae; genus Massospora; species Massospora cicadina. Next base: position 88,931 of record JAKSZP010006646.1, on the reverse strand, counting down.
AAATGCTCATTAATAGTAAGCTCTGTCCAAATTTCTCAATTGATTTCTCTAAGGGGATCCTGAGACAAAATTGAGGAGATCTGCTGTGGGCTACTCATGTGCTTACGCAGCCAAAATGTCTTGCTTAACCCCCACTACACCCAAAAATTGTCAAATTCCTAAAAATGTGCGCACCAGAATTAATTAAGTACGCCAAATATCACTCACTCAGTATGTCAAGGCACTGCACACCACATACCTTATTGGCAAAGACAACATGACATTCTTTGCCCTTCTGTCCCATAAAAAAAATCTCTACTTCCATTAAGTCCACTTTTACTCGTGCCCTTAGATCCATGCCAAACGGCAATCCCCCACAACTCATCTTTTCAAAATTCAGTATAGCTGTTTATGCAAGCCGCTGAGGAGCTAAATTGAGAGTATCTTTTCAGTATTATTCAACTCCTACAAATAAAAGCTTGTGGCCGCTTCTCCCCTCTTGGGTTGAGCCCACTAGTACTAAAAAAATATTTTTAAATTCTATGCTAGTTTTACTAAGTGTATCTTATTACATTTCTTGTTAGTTACAAGATAAAGAATACAGTAGTTATGCAAAGAAAGTTGCTTTTATGGACATTTCAGTACGTGAAACTGACCATCAATTACCATTTATAAACCATTCTGCTATAAAAAGCCATCCAAAAAGAAGCTGGAATCTTGAACAGTACACCTTCTTGCAACTAAAATTTCTGAATCTTAAGCCCATATTATATCAATGAAGAGCAATCATTAATACTGGTAAATCATGAGCATCAATGTCTTAAAAATGATACCATGTTGTCATCAGTACCAGATGAAACTCCCATTCTGCAAAAAAACCAATTTATCACCTAGTAAAGCCCCAATTAGTATAGCACACCATGTCTATGGATATTGTAGGACCTCTTATGGATGGCACAGGACACACTAAGTACATCATATACTGGCCAAAGACCACCTCATGAAGTGATTACAGGCATTTGCTTTTCAACAATTAGGCGCATTACCTCTTCTTAATTATCATAGAGTGCATTATACAATGACATAGTTGCCCTCAGTTCAATCTCAATGATATTAAAGTTAATAATCCCTTCCAATGCCATACCCAAGTTTAATAATCTGATGGTGATCCGCAGAGTATATTGGCACTAAAAATCCTAAGTTTAATGGAACTGTTAAGCAAGCTAATGGTACCTTGATGAAAATCCTATGAAAAGATTCCAGTGGACCAGCTTAAGTTTAATGTTCACTTCACCCACCAAAAGTTTTTTGTGTATATATAAGCTATCTTTACAACTGGAATGAGCCCATTTTAATTATTGTATAAAGCCAGTTTGCCCTAAAACCTTTGAGAAATATATTTGTGGTGATACAGCTGGATTTAAAACACAGGGTTCTTGAATTAAATTAGCTTCTTCATTAATTATAATTAAGATTAGCCTATATTCCACTAACCATTCAATGAAAGTTAAAGACTTGACTATGATATACAGCGGTGATTTAAGCTATCACATTTTAGGATAGGAAATCATGTGATGTACCATTATAGCCATGGATCTAGATGAAAAAACTAACTGATGAGAATATGGAGCAACCCTTTGAAATATTAGAAGGTACACCCTCTGACTAGTATATAATAATGATTTTTAGATGGGTGTATTATCAAATGAGTCTACGACAAGTTCATTCATCCATATAATCAAAAAAAAAGAAAAAGAGAGAAAAAGGAGAAAAAAGTATAATATTATATAAAAAGCAATATGTAGTATCAATTATAAAAACTAACCATTAAGTAAAATCAGTTTGTTTTTAGGACTGTTGTACTCCGCAGTTCCTCATTGTTTTTATTGCTGGAATTCCTTTCTAATCGCTTGGCATAACAAAAGCCATCAGAACCCGTTCCTTGCAGTTGGGCTCTTTGGATGATTTGACTGTTACGCTCAGCATAACCTCTTTGCGCTTTGTCTCAGGTTTGATTTCTTTAAATGGCAGACATGAACTAATTTGGGTAAAAAATGTAACTTGTGGTGGAGAGAACCCTGAAGGAAGTTGACAGATGAGTGAGGATTAGGGGCTGTTAAGAAAGTCTCAACTATAAGGGTTAATTCTTCAGCTTATTGAAAATCCCTCCATAAAACCTCCAAATTATGGTTTTTAATTATGTTACTACTAACCTACCTGCCCAGAACAATGAGTGATTCTTGTCCAACTTTTCTAGAAATCAAAATATTTGTCAAAATTCCAACACACTTATATAGGCTTTGATGGCTTAATCCTGATGAATTTGGCATGTATATTTCCTGACTGCCACAATAAATTTTCAGCTGGTCACCATGACGTCAGAAGACACTCAAATATTATATGGTTCAAAAGAATATATGCAAACTGTTTTTAGACGACACCTCATAGAAACCTCATTTTATACTTTGGTTTGACTGCCAATGAAGGATGAATTACTAAAATCCATCCAAAGAAAAAATTAAAACTTCTGAAAAACTGAGCAATGCAAATATTACAAAAATTGAAAGCAAATTATTTTTGCAAGGTCAATAAATTAATATAACTAATGTATCCATGAAGCTGCAAGAGCCACAAGGGTCATTAAAACAACAAGAGCCACTCTTAAACACTGACCAGCAGCCATTCATTCATAAGCTGGTCAGAGCTCCACAAAATAGCTTATGAAAGAAGACCAGAAAACCCCAAAGGATCACGAAATTGGACTCCACTGCCCAAAGAGCTAAGTTGCAAATTCAAAATCGTCTTATGAGAAGAATTAATCTGATAAGAATTAAGGTCTACTTTATGCAACCGAAGTCTTAATAACATATACTTTTTCATACTCATATCAATAAAAATGACTTCTTTCAAAGAATCTGCATTACTTGGTGTTTTATTTAGTGTTAATAATGCCACTTATAGTCTAATGTCAAAGGGTAAGACCTAGACTTCTTTTTGTCAGCAGATGTTGGGAGGGGCTCCAGTGTTCATAAGAACAGCCATTTTCAGTTATTTCCAAGACTTTGACATGGTTGGACACACTAGAAACCATGTATAAAAAAATGCATACAGAAAACCAAGATTCTGATTTGCTAGTATTGCACCATGTGCAAATAAATGAAATATTGCAAGTGGCTCAATCCTTTAAATCAGCACACATTATCAAGTGAGCCACTTTAGCAATACAACCCTTTAAACTAGTATGGATAAGAGGCAAGGTAGAAAGTCGTAGTTTGATATGGACACACTCCTGGGCAACTATGAGGAGGCCGTGTAGCCATACTAACTGACAGTTTTGGGAGATCTGAAGTATGCAGTGAAAAAGGGGTTGGCTGAAGGACATAACAAGAAATAAACTTATCCACAATTTTGGGGGAAGTATTATCCTAATTTCAAACATTATACCAAGAAGTCATTCATGCAGGGATAATCTAGAGGGAGAGGCGTTTTGACTGAAATGATTCTATGCTGTACCCCTCAACTTCTTCTCTGAGACAATACATTTTGGATGAGGTCCAAATGATAGGGAGAAAAAACAGAGATTTCTGACAAGGAACATCGGTGAAAGATATCTCCATGTGTTAGTTTTTATCTAAGACAAGAGGTAGCATATATCCCTAAACGCATGTAATTGTATTCTGTTATTCTGAATTTTAAACTCCAGTGGATGGTAGTATTCTAGGCCATTTAGATACTTATCTAAATATTAAGCAACACCTAGAGAATAAATTTTAGTATCCAGTCTATGATCTCCAATGATAGCAATGACCTGTGGTTGGGGACATTGGCAGAAATTAATACCATTATCTATGGGGAACACGGCTTCTGCAAATATATGATCATATCAGTGCTCCCCACCAACCGCAAATGGGCCATTTTATTTTCCAAAAGGAGCCCATGAGGATACTAAGAGGCCAAAAACACAAGAAGGAACCTCTCTTGGGATAGAACAGCATGGGTGTCCACTATTGGCATATTGATTTAGTATTGACGTTATGGCCTGATAGTTAGAAATTTTTTCCTTGTGTCTACATTATTCCAGTAGTTCAGAAATATAAGACTTGACAGTTTATGGCAGCACTAGTGATATTCCTAACTTAAAGGCTCATATAGAATAAGAAAAGTGTCACCAAAAGGAGATTTATTGCTCAGTCAAGGGCGGGAAATTGTCACTGATTAGTATTATTGAGCACTAAGCTTAATTAAAGAGATGGATCCACTATAGTCAATTTTTAATAGTACTATCATCTAAAATAAATTATAAAAAGATCAAAGCTCTACAGATCATTTTAACTTGATATCTGATAATCTTAAGCTTCAAGTAATGAACATGGAAGGTCTTGTGGTAAGTTTCCACTTTTTTAACATAAATAAAGTATGATGTCTAGTTATATCAGAGATAATGGATCCATCATAGAGCTAAGAAAATTTCAGGCCAAGAAACTTATACCAATTACTATAATTAGATAAGTGTCATGTGTTTAGAGTTATCTTGATGATATAAAAACTGGTACTGTGTTAATAGCTTAGTACTATAAGATTTAGGGAAGAACAGTAGTATGTTTAAAATACAGGTATTAATTCTAAAAGGTCAAATGACAATATGATTATTTACAGAAGTAAAAAGATCTTTATTGTAATTACTTTATGTCTTTGTGGAATTGTTTTTAAGGGACATCAATTTTTCATATTGCTCTACCATTGTATTAGCTCTATTTGAACCAGGTGATACTAGCACTGATTACTTTATACTGTTAACAACATGCTTTCTGATTTTTATAACTTTTTCCATTTTCACTATATTGAAAGATAGCAAACTTCAAATTTCTATATTACAATGTTAGTAGCATGGAAACCTCAATAACTTATATGCTGGAGTTTCTACAGAGATTCTCACTACAGGTGGGCACTGATACATCATAGACTCATTTTCTGACTCATTGGAACCATACCAAGCCCTTGCAACTCTGGCATGCTCACCCTCACACTACACTTGTAGACCAAATTTGACTCTAGACTACCACCTGTGCTACTTCACAGTAATAGTTTCTAGAATAGCTTGACATTTTGGGTAATACTGCACAGCCACGTACAGTTACCCAAAATGACTCAAGTTCATGACCAACTAGATTACCTGGTTATCACGATTGATGAAATGGACAAACATTCTTGGTTAGAAATGAAATTACTTTATATGACTTGACCTTTGGTCTACATCATAAAACCTATTCGAACACAACCAAGTGAATTTTAATTATGTCAGATATATAACCCATAAGGCGAATTATAGACCAAGAGGACCCATCTCCAAAGCACCCAGGAAATGGTTGGTGAGCCATAGAACAATTATAACGGAGCTGCAACTCCTGTGAAACAAACACTTAAGTAAACAACTGCAGGAGAGACTTATGTTACCCTGGAAAGTGAGATATATGACTTTATTAGATAATTTATTTCCTGGGATGAAGAGTCATTACCCAGTGAATTCCCTGTGTACTCACCGTTTTTTATAATCCAACGACAAATGTCCACATAGAGCTCTTAGAACTCAAGATGAGACAACTTGCATTTATGCCACATATCCCAGTAGGAGATAGGCCATTATGCATTGGTCAACTCCCCCTCTTTGACCAGAATGGAGATATACATGGATAGTATAGACGATTAAAGTTTGCCAAGGAAGAGTGCAAGTTTAACACAAAGCAATTCGTTTGATCTCTGCCCTTAACAAAGAAAGTGTGGATCAGATTACTAGCTACTTGAAGGTCTTAATTATTAACCAGAGATCAAACAGACCATAATGAAGACTTTTTGAGTCATGGAGAGGGTGGCTCAGCGCAAGGCGGCTTCCTTACCATCAGCTTCCAACGCCATGAGACTCTCCCTGTAGTCACTTATCTGGTTACACAAGAAGCTTACATGTTTATAGTTATTGGGTTCTTATTAGATATTGATGTAAGTATTGATATGATCCTTGCCATATGGCAAAATCAAAGGCTTCATTGTGTGGGATGGATCCCATTCTATAAGGGGATAATCCAACAACTGGATTACTAACTACCTAAAACAATTAACGCTAAATCATGGCCCCCAATTTAAATTTAGTATAGTGTTTCTACCAGCATGAAAGAAAGCTCATCAGACTTAAGCTTAGTCATCTAAAATTTAAGTTTGGAAGTTCAGAAGTTGTTTAAGGAATTACTTATCCCTCTTGAACTTCGGTTAATGCAAGAAAAGGGTCACTACGCTGGGACTGTATCAAAAAGCAAAGAGCGTGAGTAGTGTGACAAGTGAACAATTAACATAGGAAAGATCAATTGAAGTAGAAGAGAGACTCTCTAAAAACATTGACATAACTGTACTAGTGCCACACATCAACGTGACAAGTTTCCCCCCAAAAGTCAGCGCCCCAACAGATGTTGCATCATAATACAAAGTTATCAACATATACACCAAATTGTCTCAATTCACAATAAGTTAGATAACTGAAATTGTGTCCTGATAAAACAGAGAATTTCTTCGCAAGACTGTTAATCAATCCTTTTTGGTAAGATCAGCCACCCCGCCTGTACCACTAAATCACCTTATATAAAAAATTTACAAACTCTTACATGACGATTCATAAACTTTCCGGATCATATAATGTATCATGTGCTCTTTCATTGAATTGCATTAGATAGCCGATTTTTTCTTTAAAGAGGTCTCAACCCAAGGGACCAGCTAAAAATTGAGGCCATTAGAGTGACGCCCCTCTGATGAAACAAGAATTTACACTTATGCAACACATCTAAATAGAATAGAGGCAGTTCCTTCAGTAGGTAAATACAAAGGAATACCTAAATGATGGAAACAATTTTGTGTGTCACCTTGACTCAGAAGGCCAAGATAAATTATAATAAAAGAAGATTTAACTCCCTTTGGTTGTACTTACTGCAATGTTATTCTGGCGCAGATCAAGTTTCAGGCAGTCATTGACACAGGGGACAACTCATTAATTTATCTTTTAATCTAGTTGCAAGATTCACATTGTCACTGGACGTTGAATAAGGAAGAATATTTTAATGGGGCTTTTGAACAGGTCATGTCTGAAAGAGTATACAGCTCTCTGAAGTCAGGATTGCAGCTTGTTGGGAGATTAATGTCCAATTAATCAAAGAAAGTAATTTCTCAGTGGCTAACTTGGATGCCAGAAGCGCAGAAGACCAGTTGACTCGTAAAAAAGCACTAAAAGGTTAATATGAGGGGTATTATTACCTAAAATCCAACAAAAGAATCCCCATAATAAGCCTAATGGCTGCGTGGGGCAATAGCGGGCCTTGCAGGGACAACCACTAGGAGTAGGAGAGGCAGGAAGTATAATGACTTTTCTGAGTTATGCAATTGTAGGCTTCTAAATGAGATTAGGTCAGAAAATGGATAGGAAATTTGCTGGATGGATTTAACCAATTTTATGTGTGGATTGGTAAATAAATTGAAGTTGCAGGTATCCATGGCGTGCATGACAGATTAACAAACCTTATCAGAAGCACATATTCCTTTAGATCGCCTATGGAGCGGAGTGCACTAGATTGTTGGAGTGTAACACCCACTCCATGATCACAGTTAGTATCTGTGGATGGCAGCATGCATTTCCAGATGATGATTGTGAGAGTAGTAGTGAGATTTGGAGGGCAGATATCAAAACAATAATCAAAAAATAGATATGTTACTTCATTAGAGCATAGAAAAAAGATAAATTGGCAACATATCCTTAGGAGGGCTGTTGCCTTTATAGCAGGGAGGTGGAGAATTGGAAGTGAGTTTTAGGACAGGTTTGCGCTTTCTTAGATTCTACTGATGAAAATAAGACTTAGCATCCTTCTGGGTGACCACCCAAAACACCTAAGATACCAAAGGTACATTCAAATACAAGGGTATGCATAATTATAGAAAGAAGATTTCATTATAGGCCAGGGGTTTAGGAACTGGAATTTCATGGCTGCCGATTGATACTGGGACTAAAAATTAAATAAAATTGTAGTATCTTATGAGGTTCATCATAAGGTAAAAGTAAACAAAAGAATAGACTGACGGCAGAGCTTTTTAGGTCCTGCTGCCTTTTAAACTGTTCTGGAAATAGATGGGGTGTGCAATAGGGTCAACCAATTATTAATGCATCATGATCCAATGATTGATACACTAACTAAAATTTTATAACATTAAAACTATGTTTGCAATACCAGATCACTCTCACCCTCAGTAGATTGCTATCAATTTTATAATATATTTTTCAATCTTAATTTGTGGCTAGGAAGACAGTTAGGCGGTCCATTGGGATGGGAGAGAATGCCCATGGCAGGAGTGGTAAGCTCAATCTAAACTGAATCAGATGATTTTACAAAGCTCAAACCTATTTGTCAAAATCTGAGGATTGTGAACTTGGAAAGTGTTATCCTGAACGTCTATTCAGGTCAAAGTTCTAATGGTTGTTCATCTATAGCGCCTATGATTTATGGTATTTGGACCGTTTAACAACTCACAAGGCCTATTAAATTCGCCTTGACTCTTCTGGCCAATTTTGGGCGTAATTTTCACTTTGGGTTTGGGAACTTCTTCCAAGGCAGGATTCATTACAAACTGGGAATTTGATCCTTCCAGTTTTTGACACTTCTCCAAGGTTGGGATTCAATTAAAAACCAGGAAAAGGAAAAAATAATATAACTTTATTATAAACTATATATTAGTTATTTATCACTAGGCCAAGCGCTGGCATTTATACCTCTAGGGCATCTCCTGACCACATTCCAGCACTAAATCTTAACTGCTATTTTGCCACTCAGTTCAGCTACAACTGAGCCCTTTTCTTAGGTTCCTTGGTAGCAAAATACTCTCAAAATTGGGAGGATTTCAGGTACAAAAATTGCAATAAAAGCATGCAAATTTCCCTAAGTCTTCTGGATTTCACTTTTGTCATACTGCTGATAAAACACACCTTCTGTGAAATTTTGGCCTCAATTGAAGTAAATGATGCACCCCTAATTGGGACATTGGCAGTCCTCTTCCCTCGATAGCCTAGGTAACCCCTTTCAGGTGGTCCACGCAAGTGCTATCATGCCAATTACACAGATCAACATACAAATTTCGCCCTAAGGCAGGAAATTGATTACGTTTTTTGTTTGTCTGAAGTCCACGGGATTTTCAAACATTAACTTCAGGTTGTCCCCAAATTATTTTGTATATGATTGAGTTGATTGTGTTTTGATAATTGGGACCAATTGCTGAGATTTGATGTGTAGGAAATTGGTCATAATATGCAAGTGTATTTGGGCTGAGCGCCTGATAAAATACTTGATAAAATTTTTGTTGAGAAAATCAGCCCAAATTATATGATTGTAATAGGCTTTGAGGTGAGAATATAGGAGTTAGCTCAAGCGTTGAAAGGATAATCAGCCTGATCTGATTGTTGTTGAAGGTTTATTTTCGAGTCAACCACCAGAATCTGACATTTCTCCCCTCTTAACTCAAACATAAGCCCTAGGATTCCTGATTAGCCTATGTTGGTCTTTTCTTATCAGCCCAAATGCCCGATGAGAATAGAGTTGGTTTTTCTGTTTGATAAATTTGGTCAGACTGGCTAATGAATCTGAAGAGTGATGGCCCAAATGCCCGTCGAGTCTGAAGTTGGATCCCCTCCCCAACCTCAAGTGCAAACTAAAATATTAATAAGAATAAAACTATAAGTATTTTATGTTTTTTTTGGTTTTGTTTTTTTTGTGTTTTTATTTCTTTTTTTACTTTTCCTTTTCTAAATTGGTCCACTTATTAAAACTTCTTAGGAATTTTTCATGGACTTGGGTGTATATATGACCAGTCCTAATATCCTTGATGGTGTATATAAACTTAGATGTTTTCTCCATCACTTTGAATGGCCCAACCCAGATGCAATCTAACTTTTGCATTCAGCCCAATCCAAGGGTGTTGCAAAATAGAACTTCATTTTTAATTTTGAGTTTGGACAGTGGGTAGTGATTCCCTAAGTCCTTTTGATTTCAGGCTTTTTTCTCAGCAAAACTGTTGTCAAAGGCTTGAGCTTGTAGTTTAATTAAGGAATCTGAAAGCTTCTCAACGCACTGAGGGTAAGTGTTTTTGCTGGGATCCTCTAGGGCCAAATATAGCAGCAGTGGTAGGGCTAGGTGTCTACCATATAATACTTGAAATGGAGACATCCTGGTTGATGAATGGTATGAGATATTGTAGGCAAAGACTGCCAAACTTAGATATGTACTCCATCTGGATGGTTTGGCTGAGGTTAATTTCCGGATAATGTTCACCAACGTCCCATTTGCACACTCAACAGTCCCATTAGTTTTGGGGTGGTAGGGATCAGAAAGCACACCACATACTCCCATTGGTTGAGCTTGGCAAGGACATTGGCGGTAAAGTTGGTCCCATTATCAGTCAGAATAACCTGAGGGCATCCATGTTTGTGGATGATGTTTTCAAGTAAAACTTGGCGGTGGTTTTCGCTTCAGCTTCCCAAATGGCCTTGGCCTCAACCCATTTTGCCAAATGGTCGATGGCTATGATTATGTACTTGGCCTTTGTATTGCTTGTTGGAAGTGGGCCAACAACATCGATAGATACAGTGTGCCAGGAAAAGTTGGGCGAACAAGCTGGTAAGATATTCTTTTTCTGAATGGTTTTTCACCTTGGCACTCTGCACAGCATTCTAGCGTTTCTTGGATGTCGAAATGCATTGACTCCTAGTAGTAGAATTGCTTCAGATGCTCTTTCATCTTCTTGAATCCGCCATGCCCTATGGCCTTATGTGCTGCCATTATTAGGTCTGTACGGGCTGATGGTCTTGGGAAAATAAACTTTTTGTCCTCAACAATCTTGTAAAGCATCCCATTTTTGATGGTTGTATTTTTTCATAGATCCAATAGTATTTTTTGGACAGATTCAGGCTCATCCTAATACTCTCTGCTGATAATTTTCATAAACAACTCATTGGCGGCCTGACTAAGTGTTGCGATGGTGGGTAGTCAGGATAGACAGTCAGCGTTTTAGTGTTTTGCGCCCACTTGATGCTCGATGGTGTAGTCATGGGCTTGAAGCTTTAATGGCCAGCGGGCTAATTGGCCCTCAGGTTCTCTTAAGTTATTCAACCATCTTAGGGAAGCATAATTGGTAACATCTCTGAAATGAGTACCATGAAGGTAGACCCTGAATTGCTTACAAGCATATATGACAGCTAAACATTCTCATTCTGTCACCGTGTAGTTCCTTTTGTGAACGTTTAAGGTCTAACTAGTGAAGGCAACTGGATGTTCTTCACCGTCTTCTCCAACTTGGGATAACATGGCCCCCACTGCTGTTCAGGATGCATCAGTTTAAATGATAAATTCGTAATCAAAATCCATACATCAAAGAACAGGCGCGCTTAATAGGGCCAATCAAAGTTGGTCAAAAGCATCCTAGCAAGCTGGAGTACAGTTGAAGGGACCTTATCTTTAAAGAAATAGAAAAGCGGCTCTCTAAGCTGTGCAAAGTCAGCAATAAATTGGCAATAGTACCTAATCATGCCTAGAAACACTTGAATATCGCGCTTAGATTTGGGCCATTTCATTTTGGAGATGTCATCCAACGTAAAGGGTTGGGGCCAAAGACTCACTTTACCAATTAAAATTCCAAGGTATTCTAGTTGGTCTTTGAAAAACTGACATTTTCTGGGCTTGATTTTTAAGTTTGCAGCAGCTAGCCTTTTGAAAACCTCCTCTAAGTGTTCCAGGTGGTCATCAAAAGTGCGGCTGAAAATGTTGATATCGCCAAAGTACACTAGTACACATGACAATTTTAAATCTCCCAGGATTGTGTCCATTGCCCATTGGAATGTGGCCGGGGTGTTGCAGAGCCCTTGAGGCATTCTCATCAGCTGAAATAGGCCCTCTTGGGTTATGATTGCACATTTCTCATTTTCCTCTTCGGGAAGATCTATTTTCCAGTATCCACTGATAAGATCCATTGCCCAGAAGAACTTCGCGCCCCCTAGCCTACCAAGGCATCATCAATTCATGGCAGTGGGTATGAGCCCTTCTTTGTGAAGTTGTTTAACTTCCAATAGTTGATGACTACTCAGTTGCTTCCATCCTTCTTCTTTACTATTTAAAATGGTGTGGTCCATGGACTTTTTGAAGGGACTAGCATGCTATGATTGAGGAGTTCCTTAATTTCCTTAGATACTGCCTCTTCTGATAATTTTGAGCGTCTAATTGGGCATAATCAAATAGGTTTATGATCTCCAGTATCAATTCTGTGGGTGACACCATTATCACAACCCAAGTCAAAATTGTCTTGTGCAAAATTTCCCAATATTTAGAGAATAACTCCTAAGATTGGCCTTTCTCAGAGTTGGTCAGGTTGCTTAAATTTGGCCATAAGGACAACAGTATTAGTGCTGAGTTGGTCCTTATTGGGGAGCCCTAATATGACAAAAGTTCCAAACTCATGGAATGAATGAACTTCTGTGGTAGGGAACAGATGCAGAAAAGCGATTGTTTGATGTGCTAATGGAGATGGGCTGATTTTACAGGTTCACACATAATATAAATTTCTCTGTGGCCCAGAATGATAATACCAGGGGCAATGTTTGTTTCAAATCGAGATTTAGACCATGGTTGATATATTTCACCATAAAGTCCTTCTAGGATATTGATTGTTAGTCCCATCAGGACAATTACTTGTTCTCTGGATGGTATAGTGATAGTCTGATTTGGTCGAAGTGGAATGCCAATTGACTCATCAATATGAGTGGGAAGTGGTTTTATCTTTGACTGAGCTTTAAAATACACAATCAGGATGACCCCATCTTTGTAGGCCAGATTTAAGAATAGGCTGGGTTTCTTTTTCTCAACTGCCTTGTCACAGCTATAGTAAAGTAAGATGGCCTGGCCCAGAATGGTGAGAGTATCGTCCTTATGATTGGTAACAACTCAATACCTTCCTAGGAAATTAGTCACAATTATGATATAGTTTGTATTTGGCAACACTATGGCAGGTGCTGTTACTACAATGGATCCAAGTCTGAGTGGTAGGGTTTTGTAGGCGCCCAGCTATTTGGCTGTATGTGCTCCGGAAGTTCCATATTCCTGACAGTGGGCAACATTAGACGCAATTTTCAGTTTTTTAAGCAAATTTGTACTAACTATATTAATAGTAGTGCCACTATCAACAATGGACCGAACTTGCACCTTGTTCACTGCTATGTCCAGATAAGTACATTCAGAGTAGTTTTCAGAGGTAATTATTGTGTGAATGCTGTGACTGTTGCCCAATTCCAGGTGTGATTTCAGACTTGAGCAAATATCTGGGAAGTTATCTGCTAAGGTCTTTATGGGAATAGCTACTTGAACGTTGTTAAGCTTAGGTAAATCGGTTGAACATCTGGGTTGTAGATCCAAACCCTGATCAATGGTTTGCTTTGGTAAGGTTTTGATACCTCTGCTCAGGCTTCTTTGGTTATTTTCAAGGGAAGAGTTGCTTTTGCGGTGGCCCAAGTAGTGAGCATCATGACATTATTAGCCCCAATATGGTTGAGGTTATTTTCAGCAACGTCTTTGGCCCTAAAGAGCTTATCAAGGTCAGGTGGAATAGTTTGAAATTCAGTGGAGTTAGAGCATTCCATCTCTACTCCACCTGCTCTTTTCCCACCTCACTGTCACTGTTAATTTCTAGAGCAAAGTTGACACCAGGCTTTATGTTAGACCGTCTGAAGCATTGGCTACCAAAGTGCCCTATTTGACCACATTTGTAGCATGTAATCGGCCCTGTTTGCTGTTTTTTCTCAAATTTTTGGTTCATATTTTGGAAATCTTTCCCCTTGTCAGACATCGTATTGTTTTTTGGGCCCAAAATTGGCCTTTTGGCTGATCTTTACCCGACTAGGTGTGTTGAAATTAACAGAACAGCTTCTCAAGTAATTGGTGAGCTCTTGGATTTCCAAGCTTCCATTGAATGCAGGCAACATGACTCTGTGCAGTTCATGGAAGGGCATAATCGCGTGCTCCAATGCAATCTTGGCGTTGAACTTATCTATTTCATTGCACCCATGCAGAACTTGTGCCTCATGGAAGAATCTATCCGCAAAGTCCTTAATAGTCTCATTCAGTTTTGATTTGATATTAAGAAGCTCTTTTTTTGGGTTTCTAATATTTCAGGCTCTCCAAACTGTTTGTTTATTGCAATTTTTGCATCCATGTAGAACCAATCATCGCCCAAATAGGGCATAATGAGGTCACAGCTATGGGCATCGAGTGCATTAATCAGTGCTGATCCTTTTGCATGGTCTGATGCTCCTCTCATTGCTTTTTCAAATAGCTTGAGGAAATAATGAACGTTTCAATCCTTATCAAACTTTAGTAAAACCAATGGTTTAAGTCATCTCGCCCAGTTTTGGCATAGGGGTTGTACTTCTTCTTGAACGTCTTGGTGTATCATTGCCCATAATCAGCCCTCTTTCCCTTTGGGAGGTATCTGGAGTCAAGACTGTTGCCAGTACTCTAGGTATAGACAGATGTTTAAAATATCAGTTTCTGCATTAGTGTCAATTTATGATAATTCAGTTTCATAATATTGCTCTGAACTACTGGATTCTGATGCCTAAATTCAACCATTAGTTTTTCCAAACTGCTTTTTGGCCAAATGGACAGAGATTTTTCCTACTTTTATTTTGTCAAAGCTGGGTGAGCATTGGATGCTTTGTTTTTTTTAAGTTTGTCAGGCTTTTCTTTGGGTAAAGCTTGATTAGATGCTATGCTTATAATGTCTTTGCTCATACTATCTACTCAGTAATTTACAGTTGATAATTGCATTCTGAGTTCCCAAATTTCCTGAGTAATTTCAGTATTTCTGGCCTTCAATCTCGACACAATCGTCCAAAATTTTTGAAATTCCTTGTTGTTCAAGGCATCATCCTCATCCCTATTTGGATGACTGGTTTTGATGAATGAGCTCCCCCCACTTTGACAAGATTTCAGGCATAGGAGGTACCAGTTGTGGAGCCTTGTTAGTTGGGAAAATAATCCAAGATGGCCTCAACTCTAGTTTCCATCTCAATGTCACTGTCAAATCTGTCTAATCTTTCCAGGAATTGGTTACAGGAATCCATTTCAGAGAGTGTCATCAGTTTTGAGTAAGCACCAGTTGTCAAAATCCAAGGATCGCTTGCTTAGAAAATGTTATCCTGCACATCTATTTTGGCGAAGTTCCTATGGTTGATCCTCTATAGCGCCTGTAGTTTATGGTATTTGGACCATTTAACAACTCACTAGGCCTATTAATTCGCCTCAACTCTTCTGGCCAATTTTGGGCGTAATTTTCACTTTGGGTTTGGGAACTTCTTCCAAGGCAGGATTCATTACAAACTGGGAATTTGATCCTTCCAGTTTTTGACACTTCTCCAAGGTTGGGATTCAATTAAAAACAAGGTCTAGGATAAAATAAATATTACTTTATTATAAGTTATTTATTAGATACTTTTCATTGGGCCAGGCGCCAGTAAAAATCCCTCTAGGGCATCTACTGGCCACATTCCAGCACATAATCTTAACTGCTATTTGCCACTCAGTTCAGCTACAACTGAAACCTTTTCTTAGGTTCATTGGTAGCAAAATACTCTCAAAATTGGGAGGATTTCAGGTACAAAAATTGCAATAAAAGCATGCAAAATTTCCCTAAGTCTTCTGGATTTCAGTTTCGTCATACTGCTGATGAAACACACCTTCTGTGAAATTTTGGCCTCAATTGAAGTAAATGATGCACCCCTAATCAGGACGTCAGTAGGCCTCTTCCTTGATAGCCTAGGTAACCCCTTTTAGGTGGTCCACACAAGTGCTATCATGCCAATTACATAGATCAACATACAAATTTCGCCCTAAGGCAGGAAATTGATTACGTTTTTTGTTTGTCTGAAGTCCACAGGATTTTCAGACTTTAACTTTGGGTTGTCCCCAGATTATTTTGTATATGATTGAGTTGATTGTGTTTTGATAATTGGGACCAATTGCTGAGATTTTATGCATAGGAAATTGGCCATAATATGCGAGCATATTCAGGCCAAAACCTGATAAAATACTTAATTGAATTGTTGTTGAGATAATTGGCCCAAATTATATGATTGCAATAGGCTTTGAGGTGAGAATATAGGCATTAGCTCAAGCGTTGAAAAGATAATCAGCCCAACCTGATGGTTGTTGAAGGTTTATTTCGAGTCAACCACCAGAATCTGAAACTATTGGTGAAGGGCTCAAAAGTCTCACAAGTCAAAAAAGGTTGTGGAAGGTTACTAAGCTCAAAATTGGCTTTTCTCGATTCATTTGCATTCACAATAGATTTAAATACTCTTAGGTCTACTCATACCTATTTTAAAACTTGTGACACTGTAGGGGAAGAAAACTTGATGGCAGGTGTTTCCCCAGGCCTCTACCACTTCCTTGTACTACCTCTTATTTATTCCCAGCAACTCCTTAGTGGAGGAAAAAATCTGATATGGAGAAAGCTTCAGAGGATAGTCTGTGATCAGCCTCTCATCCACTACATGGGACAAATAGCCCTTGCTAGTGAGAGGCAGATCCTCCTTCTTATTCCATTCTTAGTTCTATGGGAAAAATCATCCTTGTTTAGGCGTAAGGGTTGCTCCCCAAGGCTTACAATATATGTTCCTCTTTGAACATGAGGAACTCCACCACCGGGAACTTGTGGAAGCACGAATTTCTTGTGTGTCTTGGGCAGCATGATGGTAAGAAAGCGCAAATCTTCAAGGGAACGTGGTACATTGGCATTGTTTTGAAATTAAATCACTTGCTCCTTAAAGATGGCACAATCCTTCGCGCTCACCCAACTATTTTCATAGAAGGAAACCCCTTCCAAGTAATCAAATATTTGCACGAAGTGTTGGAATTATTTTGGCCAAAGATTGCTTCAACCTCAGCTTCTTGGGAGTCTTCCACCAATACAGGTTTAGGGATGAGAGACAATTCACCCTTGGATGATGAAATCTGGAGGCATGTAAACACTATGCTGCTTCCAATGGGAAAGTAGCATCAAACGGACGTATTTATTCTTAAGATCCTTCTCTGTCAGATGAGGACATAAATGCTCGCTTGCAAACTTCTTTGAAGGGATCTTCATTATCAGTGTAAGTTAACTAACAAGACCAATGAGCCTTCCATAAAACATGGTCAGAAAGCTGTTTGCAATAGAAGAACTTTTAATAGCTTTTGATGGCCTTTGAAAAGCGATTCTTGGCCAGATTTTCAGTATAATTAATATGCAACAAATGAGCTATATTTGCAGGCACTTCAGAGCGATGGTGGGGTCAATTTTAGTAGGACGGGATTGAATTATATACTGGCCTCATATGGGGAGAAACTAGTGGAAGAGTGAGTGGACTTTATATTGACAAACTGCGCCAAAGGTAAATCACCAGCACATGACTCCTGGGTAGTGGAGTCATATCAGAAAAGATACTTCTCTAGAGTCTGATTGACCCTTTCCATATGCTCATCCTACTGTGGATGATAGGTGGTTGAATGACATGGCTATACCTTCAAGATATTTAACAGCACGCTCCATAATGTCACTGTTAATTGAGGATTCAAATCACTTACCACTTCCAAGGGTAGGCTGAAAATTGCGAAGGCATGAGTAACAAAGAGCTACACAAACTCAACTGATGAAAAAGCCAAACGACAAGAAGTGAATAAGGGAAAGTGTAAATATATACATCACAACCATTACTATTTAAACTTTTAGATGGATAGAGTTCCAAATTAAGTCAACAGAGACGGAAGTCCAAGGGTCTTCTTCTTGCTGCAATGGATGTGATATCCATCCTTCTATAACCTTTCAGATTTCACTCAGGCACACACAACACATTTTACTATCTAGGTAGGTAAATCTGTTAATATATTGGCCAGTTAGATGCCCATTTCATAAGGTCCATGCAATTCTTGATGCCCAGATGACCCGCTGCAGGAGAATTGTGGTGTTTGCAAATCACCTCTTCCCAAAGCAGGGAAGGCACCCACATTCTGTTTCAAAAAATTATCTTATCATATAAAGTATGCTGGGTGCTTTTGTGAGGAGAGGTTGCCAGCTGCTTAAATAGTTCAGCCCTTCCGCACAAGCTGTTTAACTAGCTAATATCCAGGAACCAAATGATATCTCAGGAGCCACTCCACATTGGAGACTACCAGGGGCAATCGTCAATATTTAGGAGAGTGGTATCAGCATGTTCAGCCCTTGGGACTCCTCATCAGAGGGGCTTAGGGAGGTTGCAACTCAACAGTTAGAAGAATATTCATGGATCCCTTAACAAACTCAAACCTTAGATTAAAAATACAAAGAACATGATAGATCCATTTTTGGCAGCGGGCCAATTTCTGTGACTTACAAATTTACATGAGTAACTGATGATCCACCCTAATAACAATTTTGTGTCATGCCCCTGGATAAGATACTGCCAATGGGTGAATTAACATGCCACCACATCAGGCTCTTTATCATAGATGGCCCATGATTTCTCAGAGGAGGAGAACATGAGGAAATTGATCCTGGTTCTTTACTCCATGGTACTGGAGTAACACAGCACCACAGCAGCTGTGAAAGCATTACATGCCACAATAAAGGGCTCAGATGTGTTGGCATGCTTGAGAGTGGGAGTGGAGACATATACCCCCGTGATGGCATCAAACGTTTGCTGACAAGTATCCAAAAACTTAAATGGGACATTATTCCCTGGCTTGAAATGGAGGGGGCCACCAACTGAAATAACTGTGGGGAAACTTTTTATGAGATATAACTGTACAAAAAAATTTTGAGAAGAGGTTTATGAGTGGAGGGGGTGAGCCATGAAAGGATAGCTTCAAGTTTGCATTGAGGCAATGTTTACTCTCTCTCTCAAAGCCAAGTTCATCTAAAAAGTGGCCTCCTCCTTTAAATTTCACATTTGGAGGGTTTAGCGTAAAATCCTCCTTTTGATGAGCAGACAACACCGCTTTAAGACCTTTTTCATGGTTACTCATGACTAAATGTGACTACCAAGTTGTTGTCAATGTAAGCCACTGCGAAGATAAAGCTCAGATCACAGAAGTTGTTTATCAATCATTTGTTGAAAATGTTGCAGGTAAAATTTTGAGACTAAAAGGCATTACCTTTACTTAAAATATATCCCTCTTCATGCAAATTGCAGTGATCCTCTCTTTTTCCTCAACTACCCTTTTACTAATTGAATGTGTTTACCAGGTCAGGTTTGAAAAATAACAAAGACCTAGCAATTGCCTGGATATCTTTACTCAAAGGTTAGGGGACAGGGGTCATGCACAATGGTGTTGTTCAATGATATTAGTCCACATAATGCATAAGGTTCATCAACCTTCTGTGCAAAAGCTATGGGTGAAGTAATAGGTGAAGATTTATGGAAGATTTATCTGTTATGAATCATTTCTTCTAACTAAACCTCCAAGGCTTAAACTCTTGTTCAGTATATAGATACAATGGGCAATTTATGTTGATCAAATCCACCATATAACATAAATCCAGATCAATCTCAGAGTTGGGTTGGATATAATTGCCTTCTTCATAATGAAGACATATTTTTAGGACAGTAACTAGGAGAGAGTTCAAGTAATATTAGTGATAGAAGGCATTGCAAAGATGGAGTTCACCGCTCATTCTGGATATATCATATTGATATGAGAAAACTTGCCAAATAGGCGTATACTCTCAAAGGACAAGAGGTTGGACTTAAGTTGATATTTACTTGTTGGAGAATCCACCAAGCTACCCCAAGATTTACTAAACTGTAAATCTGGTACCGCGGTAAAATAGCCACATAAGAGGAACTTTTTCCCTGAAAAGTGGATGAGACGTCTCACCCCATATCAAGACATTGGAGATGAAGAAGCCTAAAGACAGATGACCCTATTGAAAGATCCAGGTCTAGTTCTTAACCCATGTTTAAACTCAAAAAATCCTAGTCATTCCTATATCTCTGAGAGCATCATTGGATGCGTTACGAGACCCCAACTGAAATTATATTATACAGAAATAAAAATTAGGCATGATCCTGTTTATCTGCAGCTTCACGGGATATAACTATCTGTGGTAAGGGAATTGCAAGGATGCCATCTGGGCTACTAACAGGAAGAGGAGGTGTATCCTTGGCCTTATGGGTGCACTACTCTCTATAGTTGTACCATGGATAATATAGGCACCAACTGATTCAAAGCCGCCTGCTTTGCATTAGCATCTGCATTAACCAACTGAGATTGGACAATTGAGCACTTTTTTTAAGGCTAGGGGGAGATAAGGGTAATATCAAAAAGAAAAACATGCCAATATTTGTGTTCTTTCCAAGATTTACAATTGGCTTTAGAATAATTGGATTGGCCATATGCAATCTCTAATCTAGGGGATTTTTTACTATGGCTGGTTTTTAAGGTAATCTCTCATAGGGACATAGAAGCTTTAATTGATGAACAAGGTGACGACCAATTCCTCATCAGATGAGACAGGGTCGAAAATTCTGTTCATATACCCAGGCCAACGCATCTCCTATCTCAAAGAGAAGGGTTGAGAAGGTGGAGATTAGAAGTCACATTAATGTGTAACGTTTTTTAATGACTTAAAATAGGACTTAAAAGCCATTATGTATGTTTGACTACCCAAAACACCATCCTAAATATCAAAGATACAGAAAACCACAAGAGTTTGTATAACTTGTAAAAGAGGATGCCAATATGGGCTAGGTGTGTAGGAACTGGAAAATATGGCTGCCAATAGATACCAGGACTAATTTTATTAATAGAAAGGGAGATTTTATGAGGTTATTATAAAAATTAACAAAAGAGTAGAATGACATCTGAACCTATTAAGCCTGATGCCTTAAAACTTTTGTGGGCGTAATTAGGGTTCATTAGGGTCAATCAATCTCTGATACATCATGATCTAAGGATTGATAAACTATCTAGTCTGATAACATTATGGCTAAGTATACAAGTCTAAATTCTCTGCCTTCATCTGGATCAGTATAAGATTTTTCCAAAGTAAATTCCTTAACTTGATCATGGCTTGGAATACATATGGGAATTCCATTAGAATGGATGGCATGCCTATGGGCAGGGGTGGTAAGATCAATCTAAACTAAATCAGATTGCAAGTCTGGAAACCCAATCTCTAAGGATAGTACATGAGAATTTCCCTTACAAAGGAAAGAAGGGACACAAGGCACCTGCGGAGCCCTCAGTCCAACTGGGTGACTTGGCCCATGCTGTTGATGAGCGCTGGGTAACTGCTTTAGCTCCCAAAAACCACCTTCCATTACCTCTTTTCTTCTTCTTCCTTTGTGAATAAGATCAAAGGGTCTTAGGAGGTAGTTCTGGCCAAAAGCCACCAACAGGTCCTCACCATCATCTGGTCTCCACTGTGTCACCTACCACCTCCTTGGAAACTGAAAAAATCAATCTCAATACTCAAGAAATCTTTTACAAGTTAGTAAATCCGTTTCAGGCCACAGAATTTAAGATTACAGGTCACAGGGCGCTGATCCAAGAAAAAATGTTTTTGCCAATTTTTCCATTTTGATTTAAACTTAAATGAAACAATTAATTGACTCTGCAAAAAATAATCTTCTGAGCTTCCAATACAAGCTAATATATTTAAGTTTGGATTGGTGATAGTACCCCCACAGCTGATCCAGAAAATTACATTGTCTGAGCTTTTTCTGACCTCATTTGTAAGTTATCTGTTGACCCCTCAAACCCAGGTTTCTCACTGCTAGCTTATCAGTCAGCCCAGTTCAAGCCATCCCCCAGTCCTCTTCTCCCATTATCAAGTATAAAAGACAAACATTCCCCTTAGAGTAGGTTGTCAGTTCAATATCTATTATAAATTTAACAAATTCAGTTCTAAAACCCTCTCTGTGAATTCCGCTGAACTACTTCCTGCAAACTTTCATTTTTGAACCCAACTAAACTTGCCGCTATCAGCATTTTGGGACCAATGAACATATAGTGTGAAATCTAATTCATTCATTCAGAAGCTCACCATGCACTAGCTGAGGTCATCAGAGGTAATGTTCCCAACATGCTTTCCCAATCTGCCATCCAATAAGGGCTCCATGTTCCTCCAGATCAAGTTTACCAACCCACTACTTGTTCAGCATAAGCTGACCAACCAAAAACCATGCCATCCATCACTCAGGATGGCCATTGTTAACTGCCAAATTTCCTTCGCCATCTCACCGCTGAGTCAGTACAATTCAGATATTGCGATATCCTCCATTCCGCCAAGTTCATTAAGTCTATAGCAGGCAATGATCACCTATTTTCGCAATCTGGAGGCGAAAACCAGGCGACTGTTATCTGGAGCATCGCACTTTGGTACAATCTGCCTCAAATATTAATAAATTGATCTGCCATTCAAACAATTTTTCATTTTTGTGGCAGCTCAAAACACCACAACGACTGCATACCAATGTCCAAGCTCAACCCATACTTGAGTTAAGCCAATTTTATTTGATCTGCAAACCTGATGCGCATATTCATGAGTCAACGATTTTCACTAAATTATGGATTCCTATATATATAACTGAACCTAAGAATCATGTGAATGAAACCAAAGGCCAGTAATTGCAAACCTAGGAGAATTGGTCATCCTCTATGTCTCTCCCACCCTTGGGGTTGCCCAAGAAATACCCACGGTTGCTCGCATTGTAGCCATCTGGTTTACTTGGGGGCCTTTGGTATGTTATTTAACTTTTACTTCCTACATAGGAACCATAGAGCGTCCTTCCTTCAAGTCACTAGGGTCGCTATGCCACTGGCATTCAGGGCATTTAACTGGGTTGCAATCACCCAGTTTGTAAACCCAGTCTCACTTAAATTAGCAGATTCCTGACAAAAAGGGGTTTATAAAGCCTGAACTTATTGGGAATTAGCTCATCATACTAACTCATGAGTCAGAAAGGTTAAAAGTGGTTACCAAGCACAAATTGGCTTTGCTTGAATCAACAGAATTCAAAATAGGTTTGTTTTCTCTTGGGATAACCTGACTACTTTATGAACTTTACCACATTATAGGGAAAGGCAATTTGTTGGCTCATGTTGCCACATGCTTTACAACCTCCTTATACACCCCTTAATCCTTTCCAGCAACTCCTTAGTGGTGGGAAGAACCAGAGGGGAGCACCCTTCAGAGGATAGACTGTGCCCCACCTCTCATCTACTACATGGTCCAAATATCCCTTGTTGGTGAGAGGCACAGTCGCCTCCTTAGTCCCTTCTTAGTTCTATGGGGTAACTCCTCACTATTCAGGTGAAGGGGTTGCTCCACAGGATTCACATGCACCTGGACTCCTGCAGTAAACCATCATGTGGTATGGCAGGAAAAGGGTGGTAAGTTAGTATAGCATGATGATAAGTTCATATCACGTCTTAAATTTAGTTTGTGCTACAGATCAAAGCATAAATCAAATTAATAAACTGATATTGCATAGATTTGTTTGAACTCATGAATCATTAAACCAGTTCTGAGTTAAATATACTGCTCAAAAAATTGTTTGGAATATTATTGGTAGCAGATTAAATATCAGGAGGTCTGATCTGAATTTTTCTCTTTTATCATGACCTAATCCAACTTGATAAACTTGATAGGACTCAAAGGGGAATTTGAGCAGGTTTGTGTGATTTCTGAAATTTTGCAGTAACCAGGCTATGATTAGAGCCCTAGGGTCCTGATGGAAGCCCTTACACTAGACTACCTGCTTGAAAACCTCTTCTATCATTACCAAAATTGTAGAAGAGGTTAATGGTGAGGGAGAAGAGGTTCCTTAAAAACCTGGGCAATGACTTATTGTTCTTATACCACATGAGCAAGGTCACTGAGCTGATTCTGGGGCACTCCAATAAGCCTAGGTTTTTTAATCCTGAAGGGGTATTGTTCCCAGCCCAGGTGGAGAGTTTGATTTTCAGGACTCGTATCTGCCCCTTCATTTTATCTCAATTGCCATAAAGGTTCTCACAGTAATGTTATCTAACCAACGGTATGCCATAATTATTGAAGTAAAGTTCATGTTAGAATTTGGGAAATTGCCAAAATGGCAATAAATATACTTAAAATATTTAGGCAAAAAATTTTCAGTCTACTTTGCTCCATCTGAATATATTGAATATAATAATCGCACCACTCTCCAGAAGTTCATGCTATTCAAGGTGCATACCAAAACACAATCTTCCAGTGAGGAGAGTGGAGGCATGCAATACAGCATGAAACCAGCTAAAATGGTTGAGCCATCGCAACAAACTTCAATCCCAAAATGATAGAGATGATGTCCATTTATGGGCACAATTTGGGGCAACAATATTAGGATGTCACCACTAAGGCTCCAGCGGGATTCTTCTACTAGTAAAAAAAGAAAATGGAATAAAATGTAGCATAAAAAATGATACAAATAGATTTTAACCCCTTTAGCTTCTAATTCTTGTCTTTTTTATTTTATCTATAAAAAATTTTAGGTAAGTTTAAGATACCATCTTCTCAGCCCTTTATTAGGCACATACTCTGGAAATACAAACACTTGTTTGAATTGGAATCTTACCACAACCATGAAGCATAATATCCCTCGCTTAACCAAGCCTTTGCAACCTCCCTAAAAAAGCACTCCTAATGAGGAGATCTCATAAGATCTACAAGCTACGTGACTTGAGCGCTTACTGTTCAGTCAAGGGGAAGCAATGTCAGAAAATCAGTTTACTAAATGATAAGTTCCACTAAAAGTTAGCTAATCTTAAGAAATTCACACCGTCGTGATGGTGAGATAACTTGACTATGTATTTATAAAACTTAGAAAGCTAATAATCTAAGAGATTGCTAGATAAAGATACTTAGTTGTCACTACAACCGCTAGTTTCTAATTTTGTTGTCCTTACATACCTGATCTAAGACCCCTGACTGACAGTTGTAAATGCAAACAATGGTTGAGATTGAAAGATGATATCTTGCTTGAATTATCCATTATGACTAAAACTTATGTCTAAAATATTGATATGAAAATTGGCGAACTGGATACAGGAGCAACAAATCACAGCCAAACTATTTGAGATGATTGTTTTATACCTAGTAATTAGATGGCAATTGGCAGGTAGCATAAGTCCAATCCTAAAGGAATTACTGCGCTGGGTAGCAACTCTAGTTTGATGTCAAATTTGAGTATTCCTAGGAGAGATGGTAGCAGTATAAGAGGAGCCAGTATAATATCTAAAAATGCTGTAAAATTTCCAATGACAATCTTGAGACTAGATTTGGCATAATGACTCAGCAGTTTTAATAAAAAGTTTTATTTACTGCTCCTGGTTTCATATCTTCTTTATCCTAAAGGGTAAAAATATTCATATTATTATCCCATTGTATTAGTATCATAAAAACCTCAAACGCTCATAAGCCAGAGTATCATAATCTGCACTCTCAAAAGATACCTTAGATCATTATTTGCCCTGTATATCAAATACTTTTTTTTAAATCAGAAATATCTTGATATTTTATAAAAATAATACGCTCTTTAGAAGTTTATGTAAATATAAAAAAGTGATTTGGTCATGTTGTTCTTACTAAATCAAGTGCTTAGCTCCTGATTATTTTTGAGATCATCAGCCAACAATTATATGGTAATACTCTCATCTAAAGAGCGACCATTTCAATTAAGACTACATCCATAAGACAAATAAATTTCTTATATCAAATGCTGACTTTCAAAGTAATTGTGAGTATCTTCAAGGTTAACAATAATTCCTTAAAAATGCAACGATCAGGAAGTTCAAGAGTAAATTAAGTTAATTAGAACTAGGGAATTCTTTTAGACCACTTTTACCAAAAGTACTGGGAGGCCCAGCTGGACCAACAAAAAACATCCTTGATGGTCTTAAGGGGACCACTTATTCCATCAGCACCAGGAGGTCCATCCAGTCTTATAATCATAAAAATTGCTATGAAATAGTTTCAATAATTGAATGTGTAATTTATTCAATATAAATTCTATCTTTCAGAAATGTTCTTCATAATGATTCTGTAAAAACATCTTGACAAAAGGTATAATAATTAGAGATCATAAAGACTGATCTTCATTCCATCTAGTACTAAAAAAAAGACTGATCTTCATTTTAGGCATAACATTATGAATTTTATTTACTTGATTTATTAAAGGAACAAAACTCCCAAATTTACCTAAAAAACTCCTAGAAGGAACTCATTTATTTTTCTTTGGTTAACCTAATAGTCTCTTTATTGTCTCAAAAAATTGAGAAACTGTGTTAAAAAATTTACAAGCTGGGAATTTACCACTTAATAAATTCTCATATTACATAGCATCCATTGATGATTAAATTTTTATAATATTAATAAATGATGAAGTGTTGGATAAACAAAATGTCTTAGGTATTTTTTACATAAATTACAGCTAAAGTAGAGGTTAAGGATGCAAACTAACATAACTCTCTCATAAAGGTGGGAACTGAAGTAGCTTGGTTTGACTCATATTAGCAAAATGACCTTATTGCTAAGGGGGTGCTTGCTTAGACTGGTGATCCAGTTGCAATAAGTTATTTACATTTTCACATAATGCATCACTAGGCAATTTTTTATCTTTTTTAGTCTGAGGGACTTTTGCCATAGTTTCAAATGTGTTCAGCTGTGGTAAATCCTTAAAAAATTAGCAATGGCTGTTCCTAAGCACACTGGAGCTCCTCCCAAACTCTTCTGATAATAATAAGGCAAAGTTTGAATCTTTGACAGTAATTTTTTATATTTTGAGCTATAGCACCAAATATAAACAACATTAAAGGCAGATTCTGTGAAACAATTTTTTATCCTAGAAATTTGAAAAGTATATAGTATATGGGGATTTTTAGTGCTAAAATTAGTCCTTTGTGTATATTAAGTCATTTTTTACATAAGGCAGTATGTATTTGTACCTTGGTTTCAGGGGTTGGCAGAGTCCAATTCCCTGATTCTTTCTGATCTTCTGGGTTTCTTCCTCAGATTATACTGTAAAGCTCTTGTTTTTTTGAATGTGAGGATGCTGTTCTGATCCTAACTGTGGCTCCTGTGGTTCCCATGACTCCCTTGGTCCTTACAGATGCATTTGTATTTTCGTCATCTCAATTGATTTTTTTTTCTAACCAGTATGATTCCTAATTTAGTCATATGCTCATTTCCTGGAGTCATACGATGGGAGAATGCCTTTAAGTGGAGTTTTGTTAATTCTCCCATCACTGGCAGGAGAAGTCAAATTTGTAAATGGGTTCCTTGGGCTGTCATTTGCAACATTGGGCGTATACTCATTTTTTGACTAGTTTATTATACTGGTGCATACTCTGATGACATTATGATCAGCTGAAAATTACTGCGGCGGTCAGAGAGAATATAAAGGCCTCCTTAAACCGGAATTTTAGACCAATGAATCCTATAAAAGTGCTTTGGATTTTCGTAAAATACTTTGAATGCTGGCCATGTTAGGATAGATTTGATTGTTATTCTGGCCATCTATACTTTTAGTACCAACATTATTATTAGATAGATGGAATTTCTGAAGGGGTCTTTTGTAGGGCGTTGAATTAACCCTTTATTTGAGCTTTTTCAACAATTATAATTCTCTCCCATTTGAACAGCTCCCCGTGATGATTCATCAGTAATTTTACAATGATCATGATTATTAATATTATATATATTAGGGTTAACTTGGGAAAAGCTAAACTTAAATAACATATTTAAGCTCCAAAGATTCATAAGATAAGAAGGGATTTCACTCTGTTTGGTATTAATCCTAAATAATGACGAAAAATCTGGTAGAAGGAGCAAAATCTTGACTAGGAGGACTATATAAATTAGGTTTTAAAAAACTTACAGTTTACAGGTGCACAAGCCCGAATAATAGATAATTAAAGTTATAGATAATGACTGCTACTGTATGAAGACAACTAAACCACTCAAGTTCTTAAGATGATTTACTTTGAACTCACTCTGACAGCTTTTTGAAGGCAATTGATTTCAAGCTTATTTAAGAAATATCTTGATGGCAAGTAATTTTGACCTCATTTAGGGTATTTGACACTTAAAAATGTAACTTAACCTCAAACACTGCAACAAAAAGTGAAAACAATAAATTTTTGTAAGACTTCTACTTCTTATGTTTCAATGGTGCTGTGCTCAAGAAGCCCAACAGTTGATACTTGTAGCAGTATAAGAATCACAAAAAGTATATATTTTTAAGGGTGCAAATTGCTCTTAGGTCCATCAAATTAAATATCCTTCCTATGGTTAGAAATGCGTAGTAACTTATTGAAGTAAGGTACCAGAATAGAGATAAAAAAATAAACAGCGTAACTTATCAAGAAAAAGCTTAGGGGTCTTTATATGTTGCTTTCAAAAAATATAAACTCCCCTAAGGAAATTAACATTATAAGTAATAGAGGGGGCTATCTGACTTAAGGCTGTTTATTGAAAAAACACTTCTGGGTTTCATTTATGCTTTTGTGGCATAATTTTGATATGTGAGAATTATTGTGCGGATAGCCTAAATTTGATGAGACTTGGTATCACTTAGGTCAACTATTGGGCAAGTTTCATATTTTTACCATCTTGAGGGTACTACTTAATCAAGTGAATTATATGTCACCTGATATATATATCGCCTGACATTTGGTTAATCCTCTGCTTTGACTACCCATGATTTTTCTCAGGTTAATTTGGCATAACTTATTATAATGGAAGTTTTTCTTTCCAAGATTGAGCCTTGTAACGTCAGAATTTACCATTTTTTAATCAAAAGAAATTTCTTTACCCTCTTTTCTGGTTTAGGCAGTGATTCTCCAATAGATTTCAATCAATCTAAGTTTTCCTATCTTGTCAAATAATCTGGTATCCTACATCATTTGAAACTCAAGTATAAACCTTATTATAAAATTAGGGCTACTATATGGGAGAGAGTATTAGAAGAAATGTGTAAAGTCTATATTTAAGGGGTATCATGATTATCTTAGCACACCCAGCTGACAACAATTATTATTGTTTCATACTCTGGACTAACATCCATGAAAAGCATGCTTCCACACTTAGCTAGCTGCAGATGATTAACCATAGAAGTGGTGAATTATAAAGCCACAATAATCAAATATCAAATTGGCAGGTACACCAATTGATATAAAATATTAAGTGCTCATTAACAAGCCAAATTAAAAATAACACTTTATTGGTAACAGTCTCAGTTAGTCATAATCAAAACTGTGATTAATTTTTTATTCCAGTAAAATACAATCAATCAATTAATTGGTGGCCAATGTTGATAAATGGACTGTAAAATTAACAATCTTCATAGAGCTTATACATAGGCTTAATTATAAATGAACCAAAGAAGATATAAATTAAAGCCTAATCTAGGCCAAGATGGATATTGTAATCATATAAATTTACAACACATCCCCTGGTTTGATCAGATTATGCAGCTCTCACGCCTTAGTCTTTTAGCTGCTCTTGGTACAATGCTATGTGACAGTTTTACTGAAACAGACGCCCTTCATACTAAACTGACAAGTTGAACAACCAGAATGAATGTAGTTAACAGTACAACTATATATTGTCACAAATTAAGCAGTTACTTTATCAACATTTATCTAATTGACTAGCAAGGCGTTAAACTTTCTAAAATAACGGAACTTGAAATGGTTACAATTAATCTCAAATTATCTTCCTCTTTTACTCTACATGATTTGGATCAAATTTAGCTACCAGATTCAGCTCATACTCATCAATTTATATGATACAATTAAGCCTAAGTGATCTGTATCTTTCTTCTTAAATTTTTTCTTTCTAACATTGCTCTTTTTCAAAGCTTGCATCCTTTCCAAAGATCTTAGTTCCAACTCAGGTTACTGTTGCAAGTATACAATACCAGATTGGTTTTTATGACCTAAGTACTTCTATTGTTATCCAGCCTTCCTCCTCCAAGAGGAATCTAAAGTGAGCTTGTATTCTGCAAGGTGAGGTTTATAGTTTAAATTAAAAATGAAAATGAAGACAAAATAAAGAAACGTTCAAGATGTTATTTTTCTTTATTCTTTTTTTCTATTTCTTCTTATATATTTACTATATTTTCTTACTTATTACCCACTATTCTTCTTATTTGCCTACCTTTTTTAATTACAATGTATTGTAGTATACTTGCACTCTACTAATGATACAACCATCATTAACATTTAATTGTATAGATATACATTTCTGATTTCATAATGACTTCAAATAGCTCATACCATAATGCATCCAAATTGTTATGACAACCTAACCCATGTGCACCATATTAAGAAAATTGATTCAATTGTGAATTCCTTAATAATGAGCTTATTTTGTTCCTCAGACTTTTTTGCCTGGATCTTCCATCAAAATTTAGTTTTATAAGCCTGCAATTATATTTCAGTTATTACATTTGGTAATTTTTATTAGTACACTTTTGAACTCATTTCTAGTGTTGGTTCCATGGCATAATATAAGTTATGACAAGAACGCTGCTTATCTTCCCTTATAACAATTCAAATAGCATTTTTCCTGTAGCGTAGTAGAAGCTAAAGTTATACATAAGTCACCAAGCTCAAGTAAGGTGCCTATAAAGATGCTTTATCCAAGAGCAGCTTCTTAAGTGTAGCACCCAGTGTCCTAATTACTCCTACTATTAATCCATTTTTTCTGATTTGTAAGTGAAGGACGCCACGCATTTCATGCCCATAAGCATAATTAAACAGGGAGTGACAAAAAATGTAGTATTTTTACAATAACACATAATCACTTAAGGCAACCATGCCTGTATACCACATAGTCAAAAACAAACTTCGCGGTACTTAGGACATTAATCAACTCAAAGTTTTTGTTTTGACCCAACTTTTAAAATGGTTAATGTGACAATGGAAATTATACTCCTACAGTTATCATGCTTAAGGGTCTCATAATATCTATGGATACTGTATGCCATGAAAGCCCTAGTCAAACTAATCAGTGTACCATCACGTTTTTGTGTGGCTTATGGAGAGGGCACTCCATGCAACAAGAAAAGAAATCCATCACATCATAGTTCTGAGATTCCCAATAGTAGTATTGATATATGTGATATAAGGTTTTCAAGGCCACCATGCCTAATGACCTTATGAACTGCACAAATTTTTTTATTCTCTCTGATGGCTTTGGTAACAGGAAAATCTTTTTGTCCAGTATCATGGTAATTAGTCATTTAACTGCTTTATTACTTCCATTGCTTTTCATAACGCGTTTTAGACTTACAATTTCTCTTTATTGATTTACCCTTATATCCTTATTTAAATGACTTATTGCCAGGTCTTGATCTGCTTGCACTGATGATAATCTATATGAATCGTTGACATTCTAAATTTCTGCCCCATCATGGTGTTTGATTTTTAAAGTCACAGGCTTTAGTATCAAGGCTCACTATGCTAATCTTTCTTTGGGCTCTTATAAAATACGCAACCATTGGAGAGGAGCATGATTAGTTGCAACCTTATTATGTGTCCCATAATATAACTCAATATTGCTTGAAAGCTATATTACTGTAAGATACTCGCTCTTGGTCATCATATAATTTTTGTTTAGACTTGGTCAATGCGTTTAACATAGGCCACTGAATTTTCTTTCCCATTTTGTCAACTTGTCTTAGCATAGCACTATTACTATAAGTGGCACTTCTAACCTATGATATATGCTTGTTCAAAGATTGGGTTCCTTAATATCAGGCTCGTTGTCAAATCTTTTCATAATCCATCAATTTCTTTTTGCACTCCTCATTCCATTAAAAAAGGTTTTTAATGGAATAATTGATAGAATTATGTATCTGCTATCTTTGCAAAATCTTATATGAAGCTTTAATGATAGTCAAACATTTCCAGATAAACTAGATATTGATTTTTTTAGATGGCATCTATTTGATGGTTTTAACATCTGATTATTGGGGCTTCAGTCTCTCCAAGCTTATAATAAATTCCAAATACTCTTATTCTTCTTAAATAATGGCACTTCTGGGGCTTAATTCTGAGACTTGTTGTTGCTAGCCTCTTATATACTTCCTCTAGATGTAATAAAGTGTCTCCAAAAAGCCAAAGAAGTACATTGTTAAAATCTGGATAAAATAAAACATAGGATAACTTAGAATCTTATAAGATTATATCCATTGCGTATTGTAATTTTTGGGTACATTACACAGGCCTTGAGGCATCTTTGTTGGTTGGTAAAGCTCCTGTGCCTAATTATGCACATTTCTCTTAATTATCAAGTAACATTTAATTTTTAAATACACTGATATTATATCAATGCAGAAAAGAATTTCGCCCCACCTAACTAACCTAATGCATCATAAATTATTGTAAAAGTGGTAAGAATTTTTTGTGACTTTATTATAATTACAATAGTCAATTTCAGCTTAATTTGAACCACCCTTATCCTTAGCTATAAAATTTGGACCAGCCTGAGGATAGTATGAAGGCATAATCATTCCTTTGTTAAGGCCCGCAATATCTGCTACTAAGTTAGAAAAATCCAGGCACCCTTTCAGGACTAATAAGGGCTCAAATCACAAAACATAACCTCTTAATCAGATTTATGACCTAGTGCATACTGTGAACAAGAGATGGGTAGCTGTGCCCCTCCCTTCTTTCCATGTGAACTACACCAATCTACTTCCAAGTGCAAAACCATCCTATTTTCAGAACGTGCAGAGTTTTAAATGAAAAAAATCAGACAACTCTGTGTAGACTTAAGAAAAATTAAAGATCCACACCACAGTCCCCATTCCTATTCCCAACAGGAGATTCAATAAGGAGACTCTATGAAAGGAGAAAATTTGAAACCTGAGGCAACCCAAGTGAAAATAAATTTATTAAATCAAATTTGAGCATGAAGTCAAAGAGGAAAGGTCAGATGTGGATATCACTTGTCACCAAATCCCTAGATTTGTTCTTAAATCTGTATATCTGGAACTTACAATACAACCCAAGAATTACATTGGAACTCTGTCCAATATTTTTAGTTCAGAGAATAGATCAAGGCAAAAGTTCCCACTACTGTTGATTTTAAAACTATGATTAACAGTTTTGGTGTTCAAAACTGTTAATCATAGTATTAAAATCAGCAACCATTTATTATTGGTTTGGCTTAATAATCCCCCAAGCCTAACATAAAACCTGGCGCCCTGCTGATAAAAGTATTATGCCATTTTATCTACTTTTCCCATATTATTTTTTATCTCAAAAATTATTTTTTGCTATTTTTAGATAAAAACAGTTTAGTGCTACTGATAGAGGATACTATGGTGGAGCTCATTTCATTTTGTCTAATTATAGTATCTTGATCACACTGAGAACACCTCCTACTTGCCTTCACTAGTTCCAGGAACCCAAACCCTCTTTCCCATTTCTCCTGATCTGACCTGAAAGATAGTACATCAACTTGCAGTTGGAGGATGCTGTTGTGAAGTTCAAGGCACCCGCAAATTTATCCAGTTTTTTTGGCTTGCAAAAATCCTAAGAAAATAACCCAATCATTAAAAATAAAATGTGAGAATGAGTACATAATTGTAGGGCCTGTTGTTCTAAATAAATGGATTCTGTTACCACTAAGTGACTTGTATACCCCCTCCTATAGCGCTGAGTAATTTATTTTGGTTTATATGACCCCAGCTATATTCTAATAATTCCATCACATGTGGGGATATCTCAAATGAACCTTTGGAAATGGTTGCAATTCCTATATAACCCTCTGAGCCAGCAATCACATCTTAATAATTCACACTGGTTGACCAAGTTAAAAAATCTTTGTTTAGAACCAGTTTATGATAATCTATCTACCATAGGGCTATATCAGACCCTGAAAATTTTGATTACGCTCCTCTGATATATGCTTGGGCTGCCGCTACTTACAGAGCTCATAAACAGATACACTAAGGTGTGGAAGCATTTTTAAGGCTAAGAAATTAGATTCCACCATTTATTCCTTATATCAGTTAAATAAATT
Organism: Massospora cicadina; assembly: GCA_022478985.1. Lineage (NCBI taxonomy): Eukaryota > Fungi > Entomophthoromycota > Entomophthoromycetes > Entomophthorales > Entomophthoraceae > Massospora > Massospora cicadina. The sequence continues at coordinate 54,821 of JAKSZP010006646.1, read as the reverse complement.
TGACTGCGCTTACTTCTTGTCCCCTATTCATATTACATTACACAGTGTAGGTCACAGAAACTGCCCTTGTGGACACTGGAGCCATGGGAAATCACATTGATCTTAAAGTTGTGCAGAAATTGGATATTGAATTTACTACTGGTGCACCAGTTATGAGGCATCTAGTATCATTATGCTCAAAGATTCCCTGCACAAACCACTGTTATTTTCCCATGAGTCTACGTTTGTGGCAACCTTTGCATCATTATCAGAATTATTGTACCCTATTAATTTAGGGGTAGGAAGATGGCGCCGGTAGTCATTGAGTATTGACTTAGAATGAAATATTTTAGCCTTTACTACTAATTCACTTTCAGGTAAAACTCCCTCTTTCTACATTTGAAATAGTGAATTTAGTGGCAGAAACAGTGGATTACTCTTCTACTTTTGTTGTGCCTGAGATACCTACTTTGCTCATATTCTCACTTCCTTAAATAGAGTTTTTTGTAAAAGACGCTAATAAACTGTTGCTCACTCTGAGTTCAATTTAAGATTTTAGATAATCGTTGATCTTATTAAGTTCAATTGCCTCTTATACCCCTACACAACTGAGGAAGGTCAGGCATTAGAAACATTGATTAATGACATGGTAAAGAAGGGTGAATAAAAAAACTCCTTGGTTTATCACCAGTAGTATTTGTGCAGGAACCTGATGGCACTCTGAGACCCTAAGTTGTTAAGTCCAATAAAATCTTTCTGAATTTAATATAAATTCTATTAAAAGTTAAATCCAATAATCCTAATGATTTGACGATTTATAGAATGATTCATATTTACCTAATGTAAACTAAACTTTCTCAGGATTATCTAAAAAACATAACAAATTTTTTAACAATTAAGCATGACTAATAAGAACTATTTCAGACAGAAAGGTGCCTTAAATTTCCTTCAATGATAAAGCTCTTCCCCCATCAGTTGCCTGACAATCACCTCAATAACATACTTTATCACACTCCAACTATTTCTGATTTTATATAGTAAAATATCATTAATACAGATCAGTCTCTAATTTAAATTAATAAAGTTAAAGTTTTACTGTTTATTCCTTAGTGATATTTCTCTTAGAAGTCGCTAGAAACTCTATATTATTATAAAATTAACGCCTTTGAATTACCTGAACTCAGATCTCAGTATAAATTCTACAATTGGTGCTTTTTGCTAGGTTACTTCTGAGACCTCAATGAAAACATAACTCACAATCGTGATTAATTCTAGAAAGACCACATCATTATCAGAGGATTAATGAATATTTTACAGTAAATGAATACTAATTAACAGGTAATGCCTGTTCCGAGTATTAAGCATATTCAGTTATAATATTCAATAAGTCAGTTATTAACTGCTTTGATAACTCCAAATATTAAATTCACCTTCAGATGTATTTGCTGCATATAGTAGTATGATCAAAGGGAACATTCCTCCTGGAGGTCTCTCTAACCAATCCTGAGCCTCTAGAGTTCCACCTACTATTATGATGCATCTATTTAAACATACTATTTTGGCCAACACTGAAGTGGGACCAACTTAAACTGAACAGTATCTTTGACATTGTGAGCATATCTTTATTCATCATTTGCTCCAAATAATGAGATTACACCATAAAGGGAGAAACCTCAATTCTTTCTGTTCAAAAACTTCATTCTAAATTGGTAAGTCTATATGACTGCCTCCAACTTTGGCCATGACAATTAAAAAACATTATAGACGGATGATGGGTGATAACTTATTTACAGAGCCAATTTGCTTAGGTTGATAATGGTGTTACTGGATATCTTGCAAGAATTGACTCACAGGTTAAAGCAGTGAGTAGCCCTTCTAATCTTAGAATTAATATTTTGAAAATTTACTTAGTTTTTCTTTACAGCGTTTGTAACTTGAATATAATTAAAGTTTTAAAAAGGTAGAAATCTATTCTAGTTAAATTTCTAGTCTCATTGATGATAGGGATGGCCCTTCTGGGACTCAAAGTTCAGAAGGGTCCCGAGGCCCATCTGTGCCTGAAGGTCCACCCAAACCTTCTAGTTCCCCATCCACAGTTCCAGGCCCTGTTATTCCTAAGGGACCTATTAGTCCACTGTTGTGGCTGGTACCATGCCCTCAGGACCACCAGTTTCATCAATTCACTTCTTAAACTTTAATTGGTTAATTGTCTAGCTCAAAGAGTTCATGCTTAGATTATAAATAAGAGTTATAGCTCAAGTATGTTCATTAATTTGAGTGGTCAGTCATTTAAAACTAAAAGGTCCTTTCATAACTTGTTATCTGGACATAGAAATGCTCATTGTCTCTTTAAACAGACTTAAAAAGCTTACAAAACTCATGTTACTTCTCTAAACGCCTCTATCAATCATTTAAAATCTAAACTTGGGATAATTGAGAATTAGAAGAATGAGATACTCTCTTAATGTAAATGAAGAGCCTAATCCTTCAGTGGAACAATTAAATCAATAGGTTCTTCACTTACAAGATGATCTTAATAATTTACGCCTGAAAATTGACCGTACATCTACTAAAGTCAATTTCCTGAATTCTTTAAATCTCTGAGCTGCTAATTAGTATAATTGGTTATGTATTATCTATTGAACCCTCTGGATTTTGACACCTTTAAGGACAGATTTGATCTAAGGATTGAGGGAGTATTCTATTATTTATTATATAAGTATGAAAAAGCCATTGATGGTGCTACCAATCATCAACAAGCTCAACAATCTTCTTCCTGCCTACAAAAACTGACCTAGATATTATGGTACAAAATATGTAATTCTATAACACTCAGAATCAGGTTAAACTGCCATTTTATCAAGGAGTTTGGAAGTGAATTAATCCTGTGTAAAAAAAATCCTTTTTGAGTATCCAGATCAACTATGGTAATTTCATTCAAGAATTTGATTTGCATTTTTATTGTGATGTTCAGAGCTCTATATCATGTGTTCACCAAACTTTGGATGCTGCTATTTCTGCCATGCTAAATGCTTTATCTAATTGACTGCTATATTTTAAATTTCCAGGCGTGTAAGGTTAATTTTTATCTGATTTTTGATATTAAGAAAGCATAATTGAAATTCCTAATGGGACTGTGCTTCCTCCGCCTACGTCTAAATCTTAATCTTATATCCATGATATATCCTAACAACAAACCTGAAAAAAGATGTGGTCTAAGTACTTAATTTGGGTTTTGAATCATGTTAAAAACAATTCTAGAGGTAATAAGCTCTATTTAAAAAAGAAGTCAGTATAGGGCTTGAGGTCCTTATGCAGACAAACCTTCCTTGCCTCAATCTCATTTTAAAATTCTTCTAATAATCGTTATGTTGTTTTGCTTTTGGGGATATATAATGTCCCAGAAGTATTAGTTGATAAAAATTTCTTCTAATATGCTCCTGCTTTAGCAAATACCTTGGTTTCCTCTATATTTTTAATTAATAATTGGAATGATCTAAGTTGAGTTAAAGTATTAGTACTCAGAGTAGATATTCTAGCTATTAAGTATTTGGGCTCTCCTATAACTGTGATTTCATCCATAATGTTAAGAAGTTTAAAATTGCTCTTAATTTATACCTAAACCAAGAATCTAAAACAGCTGATCCTTCTCATATCAAATCCTTAGGGGCTTAATCTTCCCTAATTATGTACTTTGTAAATTAGTCATGACCTCCCATGCTGCTATACTAGTTATTTCATAACAATAGTGGCGCATAACCAAAAAGGGGGGCCCTCCACGCATTTTTATTTGCAAAAGGCCAAACAAAGGGATTATCCGTAAGTAAAAAATCCTAACATGGCTCTTTTGGCTAATAGTCTAATATGCTATATCAGAAGGGGAACTAATGTACTAGTTATAATTGTTAAGATTTTCTTCTTGGGATAATGTAGCTAACTGATTTTTAAGCTATCATCAGCAATAAGGATCATTATCTTTAATAGGTTAACTAGTGTTTTCCAATATTAAATGATGTTTCCACTAAATAAAAAGGAGTTTTAAACGTCACATGAGCTTGCTAGAAATTCCTACATCTATAACTCAACTTATATTATATTGGGTTCCCAAAGCTATTTTCTCTTCCTCCATAACTGTGGAAGGAGGGATGCCTTTGTTTTATAACATACTTATAAACTATTTGGCTTAAGTCTAAAATAATGTTAATACTGAGATACAAATAATAGTGCCAAAGGATCACATGCTAAAGGCATTGGAAATATTTATTTTTTCTATTTAAGGGCTCTTCTGTGTCCTAAGATCCTTGCGCATGTTTATTATGGATCTATATTAGTGTCTTTAGCTAACTTAAATAATCAAACCATGAACTTGAACTGAGATGGATCCTATTGCATATTTGTACCATGTTTCTATTAGAGATATTTTCTGGTATCAGAAGTGGAGTATACATAAATTAGGTTTATATATGATATTCTTATTGTGAGAACCATTGTCCTTTATGGAGATCTTCTTAGTCCTTAACAGCTACAGGCAGCAGAATCACTCAAAGAAGAATATGATAAGACCTTCTCTAATGGATCAGAAGACTTTGAGCTAATGTACTGGATACAACACAAGTGTAAACTGGGGATGCACACCTTATTTGAGCTAACCTTATCAAATCTAAATTCAAGGAGGTTCAGGTTTACATTGAATTAAAACAAGTATCTAAAAGTTGGTTTATTAACCCATTCTCTAAGTCCTTGAGCCTAGCCTTTTCTTTAAATTTGGAAAAAGGATGGAGGGCATGGATTTGTTATATAGTATTGATGACTCAATGTCACTACTCAGAAATATTTCTAACCGCTACCCAGTATAGAAGATTCTCTTTGATTGTTCGTGGGATCTCATTTTTTTGCTATGGACCTTAATAGTTGGTACTGGAAGATCAAATAGTTCCCAATGACCACCAAAATGCACTTAATCCATGAGGAAGGGCTAATTAAACCAACCTGAGTGCTGCGGCTTTGTAAAGCCCCTGCTAGTTTACAAAGTGCTATGTATAGTTTATTACAAAGACTTAGAACTTCTTTTTTTAGTACTAGACTTAGAACTTCTTTTCATTTGTGTTTTTTAAATGAGTTAACTGTATTTTCTAGTACATTAACAATACACTTATATCATAAAAAAGAGGTGTTTGAATGAATTTGGTGGGCTTTTATGAGGTTGTGAATTACACTTCAGATATGGCAGCTCTTCTCTCAAAGCTATTTTGGTGAATTTTACATAATAAAAGTAGTGAATATGTGAAAATAGTTATTGACTCGTTAAAAGACAAATTTTTTAATATCAGAACTAATATATATAGGCTTTTTAGACGCTCACAATACTATCTGATCTTTTCAATCTCTGAGAGATTGATTCTCATGTAATTTCTTGATTGGATAAGCGTTATAATTTTTATAATTCTAATGAGATCAAATTTACTGAGTTCCCCCTCAGCAAACATGGATGAATATTCAGGGTAATATACTCAGGGATGGAAGAAATTGGCAAAATCCTGACACTTTCCCCCAAGGTTTGATCGTGGAGGAGGATGAATCATCAGAAATCTAGGATGAACACAATTTACAACAATACTTTTCTCAGCATATATAATCAAGTACTCAAGTCATCTCCAAAAAATGACTTGATAAGGACCCAACCAGTTAGTTTCTAATTTCTCTATTCGCCCACCAGGCTGAGAATGATAGTACATAATCTAGTCACCATTCTGAAATTCAGGTATAATGAGCTTATGTTGATTACTCCTCGTGGTTCTATTTGGTGGTTACTCCAATTGATTCTTTTGCTTGAGCCTGAAGGCGAATGATCTCATCAGCCAGATTTTTAATGACTAAATCGGAATTTCTAGGAATACCCTTGTCAAGTATTTCCTGGACACTCAAAGTTATGAAGGGTCGTCTATAGAAACACTTAAAGGATGACATCTCTTTTTTTAGTACTAGATGGTCCCCTAAAGGATGACATTTCAATAATATGATAGTAACTAATTTGATAAGCAAACAAAGCACTAGGCAAATGAAAAGGTGCACTGAGATGGGTCAGAAGAGGACATTTCCCTCAAAAGGAGATTATTGTCTCATTGACTCGCTCAATGGCCTAATTAGTAGATGGGTGATAGGGACAAAAAACTGTTGAGCAGTATAAGATAATCTTAATAGTTCCTGTAGAAGTTGGGAGGTGTAATTGGTCCCATTATCAACATGAGAACCTTGAGTCACCCAAGCTTTTTGATGACTTTCTGGTAAAGAAACAAAGTAGTAGTTTTGGCAGAGGGAGTGGCAATGGATATGGCCTTGACCAATTTAGTTAAATGGTTAACAGCCATAATGTACTGATGACCATTTAACCCTTGAGGAATGGGCCCAACAACATCAATACTCACCACGTTGAAAGTCTTGGTAAGTGGAATCACTTGTTGTTACTAAAAATTAGAGGCTCATGGCTTTTAAATGTGAGACATGCATCAAGAGCCTCTTTGATAGAAGCGGTCATATTAATTTAATGATATCAGGATTTCAACCACTCACGAGTCTTCTTAGTCCACTGCGACCCACTTGACCATGCCCTTTCATAACAGCATTAAACCGTCAGTTTGGAAGGCAAAAGGGTAACCACTTAGAGTAGACCTTCTTCTTATGCCCCATGTCGCTGATTCTCCCACCCCAATGCTATCTGCCATGGTCAGCCAGCTAAAGTGGGCGCCAGACAAGAATTTCCCCAAAGCTTCCTCCCTTTCTGATATGACTTCTGAGGCTGTTAGCTAAGGTGCCATATTAAGGAATTTATTTTATTTCTAATAAACTCTTAGTTTGGCTCATTTGCAAATAAAGATGCGTGGCGGCTTCCCCTTCTTGGGTTAAACACTAGTGCTAAAAAATAGAGTAGACCTTCTTATAAGAAGATCCTTTTGTATCATGGTGTCCTTGGTGATAGATTAAGGTAGGCTTGATCTGCTTCAGATTCTTTATCATTAAACTCAGTTCAGCCAATAAAGGTCATATAATTGCTCCTCCTTCTGGGGGATCCAAAATTAGCACTGGCAGCTGGGACAAGCCATCAACATTTTTATGCTTGGTACCTGATTGATGTCCAATAAAATTAAATTTGTAATTGCAGGGCACAACAAACCGCCAGCCTGATCCCTCATATTTTGCAATCATCTTATAAAAAAATCTTCAGTAACAACAGAGAAGTGATTATCATGTAAGAAGGGTCAGAATTATTTGATTGCCATAATTACAGAGAAATAATTCCATTTAGTCACACTGTAATTTCACTTGGCCTTGGATAAGGTCTTGCTGTAGTAGGACACAGGATGGTCAATTTGATTCTTATCATACTAATACAGGATGGCCAGATGGCAATATTTCTCACTTCAGTATGTAGAATAAAAGGTTTTTTAATAAGAGGATGGATCAAAACAGGCGCTTTGTTAGAGAAGTTTGGAGAGAATTAAAGGATTATCCTGAACAGATCCCCACTTAAAGGGTACTCCTTCTTGTAATGGATAGAATAAAGGCTCAGCCAAATCAGCAAACTTAGGTATAAATTGTTGGTAATACCCGACCATCCCTAAGAAGAACTGTATATCATGAAAAGAGGCTGGAGGAGACATTCAGCTAATGACCTTAATCTTGTGCAGTAGGGATTGAATCTCCTTATCTAAATCCTTGTGCCCTTAAACTCCCTTTCACTCTGAAAGAAGGAGCATTTAGAAGGTTTAGATTATCAATGGATTATAAATTTGGGTAAAAACTTCTCATGAGTGGTCCAAATGCTCAGTAAAAGTCTTAAATAATGGTAATGTCATCTAAATACACCAAAACGCAGGTCAGCTTTAATTCTCAGAGCATTCCATCCATGGCCCTCTGAAAAGTGGCTGGATTAATGCTCAACCCTTGTGGCATACAGTTTGGTTCATACAAGCCCTCACTAGAAATAAAAGCACTTTTGGCCTGATCTTCAGAAGTTGACTCAATCTGCTGATAGCCACTGGCTAAATACATAACAGAATAATATGTGGAGCCAGCAGGCAACTGGAGGAATTGTTAATCCTTGGTAAAGGATAGCTTTCTCAATGTGATTGCACTTAACCTATGATAAAAACATAACCACCCCGTGAGAGTCATCTTTCTTCTTCACTAATAAAAATGGGGAGGCCCAGGGACTATTGGAGGTTTCTAATAATCTAGCTTCCAATAGTTGATTCAATTCCTATGGTAACCTGCGCCTCCTCAATCTTTGACTTCTGATAAGGATTAGCCCAAATAGGAGTATACTGCCCAAATTGAATGGTATGCGTCGCTCCAGAAGATCCCATGGGTACTCTAGGTCCCATAGGCCCACTAGGCCCAATAGATCCAGGGGGACACCTGGTCCATGAGGACCTGGTACCCAGGTGGGCTTTAACTCTGGGGGTTCCTCCAATTTTGCAGACAAGAGTTTAAAAGTCAGAGAATTTTTTTCTCCTATTAGATGAGGCGTTTTCTTATTTCCTCTTCCACCGACTGACTTTTGCTTGAAAAGCAATTAATATTATCTCTCCACTCAACTTGAATTTCCTGGATCATTCCACCAACTGGTAGTCGATGAATTTAGATACTCTGTGTCCAGTTATGTGGTTTGCTGCTGTACATCATTAATGAGATTACAATTACTAATAATTGCATCAGATTATCTAATTTTTTTCAGAAGCAAAGTCAATAAACTAAGAGACAAAATTGGTTAAAGATTGCAGTCCTTCTAAAAGTTTAAATATCCCTTTATGATGTAATCCCATTACTTGCAACAAGTGGTACAATGTGGGATGCACAAATTAGCATGAAAAAGGCCCAGTATTAACCCTGGGAAGCTAAAAAAAGTTTGATATAAATCCCTCATGTTAGAGGGCACAGAACTGGCCTGAGACTGAGTAGAATGTATTCTGGGAAAAGAGGACCCCATTGAGTAATTGCTGGATGGTATCTCATAAGGTTTCAGGCTGCATCTGAAAATTCGTATTAAAACTTAATTTGGGACTTTTGAGCTCTAGATTGGCACAGAATTCCAACGTAGATGGCGCCCTAAGAATTTCAGTCCTTGTTGAACGAATCCAATGAAAATACTGCCCTGTTCATGGTCCTTAGACTCTTCAGGCAAAAAAGGAGAATTTATTGTGGTGATAGACGTTTTCACTGATATGTAATTCAGATTGGCCCCTGTAATGATCACCACTTTTGAGGTTTTTAGTTGCACTCAAAAATGGCAGGTCTTCTCTCAAAGTTACTTTGGTGGACTCTATAAAACTAAAAGTAGTGAATATATAAATAGTTAACAACTCACAAAAAGACTTAATTTTTTATAATCTAAAAGACTTAATATTTGTAGGTTTTGTAGAGCTCGCCATCAATCTGATCTTTTCAATCTCTGAGTGATTGAATCTTCTGAGATTACTTGATTGGGATAAGCGTTATCATTTTTAAAAGATTTGATGAAAAATAAAACTGAGCTCTACTCAGCGACCAACAGATGAATATTCAGGGTAATAGATTTAGGAATGGAAGAAGTTGGCGAAATCTTGACAGCCTCCTTGCACTAAAAACTTCTAGGTGTTCCTCCTGAGAACCAAGAATGAATTTTTGGTCACAAAGTTAATTTGGATAAAATATTACCTCTGTCAACCAGAGTGAGCGCAATTAAGGATATTCCTGTCCTTAAAAGGTTATAGGCAATCAAGAATTTTTGAGAATGGTTAATTACCACCAATCCATTACCAATTTTTTGAAATTGCAGGGCCTTTGGTTTATTTGTTTTGTAAAGAAGTCCCCCTCTTTTAAGAAGAATCCCAACAGCAATGATTTGACTTTTTCTCCACTCTTAAACCACTGCTACTATTTTAGATCTTCTTCTTTAATAAGCCTTTCCTCTCATTTACAAAGTCTAGCGATTTTGCTGTTATAGCAATGCTTTCTCAGCATGATGAAAATCTTAAAGATCATACTATTGTTTATTATAGCAAAACCCTTATTAAGGCTTAACGCAATTTCAGTGTAATCAAAAGATAATGTCTTGTCATATTACTAGCCATCAAGAAATTTTGACCTTATCTCTGAGTCAAGAATTTTAGGATTCTAACTGATCATGCCTCCTTAGAATGGCTGCAACAAATGAAAGACCAGATAGTTGCCTGGTTCAATGAGCGCTAAAATTCCAAATTAAAATTTTTTAATTCTACATCCTGCTGTAGTTAGCATCAAAGTGCTGATGTTTTATTTAGGCCATCATACTAACCCTAACTGTTGCCTACAATGATTGAATTTGTGATTTGATTGGTAGACCTGAACTTTGGAATCACAAAGTCCAAGGATCTAATTATCATCTTAAAAGTCTGAATAATAACAGAGAAAAAACGCCTTCTTTATTATAAAATATCAGTACTGATTGGTTGCCTTTCATTTGTCCTTCTCCTAGGACTTATACTTTAAATGATGCCCATAAATTTACTGGTCATGGAGCAATTAAAGAAGCCCCTTTTATTGTTGAAAGATTGATGATTTTGTAAAATATGGCTGAACCATAAATAATATGCTCAAGTACTGTTAAATTCCAAAAAAAGACCCCAATAATTCTAGATTTAACATCAATTTGTTAGTCCTTTTCATCCTTTTGCTACCATAATTAATGTGTACTTTGTCCTCTTCCAACAGCTATATATGGGCGCTTCTATATTGTTTTAGCTATTGGGCATTTCTTGAATAGATTTGAGTCGTTTTAAATATCAACAGCTAATTGAAGGACTACTGCTTCTTTCCTTCTCAAATATTTTTACTATCTATGGTAGTCCATTATTATCTGAAAAATTGAACTAAATAGCTCTCAAGTAGTTGATGAACTTACCAAATTAATGGTTACTTATCAATCTTTTACATCCTAATACCATCCTGCTACAAAAAAGCTTTATCAAAAGGGCAAAATTGGCACTCTTGTGGCTATTACTTGTAAGATTGCCTCTCTATACCTTGTTGTTGGAACTTATATTTACCCAGTGCTATGTCAACATAAAGAGTCATTATTTTTGGTTAATAGGTATGTCTACAATTAAGGTTCTACATGTGCATGATCCCATTTAAACTTTCAGAATACAACACATTTTCAGTTTTATACCTGCAACTAATGGGTTAGCATCTAAAGGTTAGCTGATGAAATTATAAGTTAGTAAGTCTTAGATTCACCCTCTCTTACACCTAACTCTCTTTAAGAAAGACTCCAAGAAAATGCATGAAAACCAGCATAGTATGACTATCAATTAAACAATCTTGTTTTTTAATATCATCATCAACTGAAGGACAAACTTGTAAAGTAGATTCTCTTTGGTAGACCATATATTTTGTTTATTGATGAGGAATTAAAATATTCCTAATTCCTCAGTCAATAAGGGTACAGTTACTGATAGGGTTCATTGTTGTTTTCTTCTTCATCACATACCTTTAGTCAAGATCTTGAAGGGTGCATTTTCAGGAAAGTACAATAGTAAGTCCATATCTATCCTTGATCTTCCTAAATTTGAATCTACTGATTTAAATGATTTTACAGCAAAGCTTCTTGTTTTTATTAACTAATAGAAGCTCAACTTCCCAAGAATTTCCTGACAACAAATCAAATCTCTAACAACTGAAGCATGTCTGATAAGAGGTGCTCTTTTCAGGAAGAATTTTTCTGATTCTTTATCAATGATAAAGATCCTTCCTCACAAGTGACATGATAGTCACTTCGAAAACTATTAAATCACACTCATAAATATTTCTGATTTTAGATAATAAAGATATCTTTAATACATATCAGTTTTTCTAACTTAATAAGTTAAAGTTTTATTGTTTATTCCTTAACAAGAAATTTCTCTAAGAAGTCACTAGAAAATTTGAATTAAATGAAATTAACGCTTATGAAGTACCTGAATTTAGATTTCAGTGTAAAATCCTACAACGTTGTGGACTATGGACACCTGACCATGTCACTGTCTAAGAACCATATCCCCTTCTACTGGAAGCCAACATTGCTCAATCCATTTCCAAGTAAAAGGTCTTCTTTAAACTTGACCTGTTTAAAAGATTTCATAAAGAGAGGTTAAAATCTGATTAGGAATGGTTGATTACCATCTGAACGTGGTATGGAATTTGTCAGTTCATGCTCAAAATCTTTGGCTTTAAAACGGCCAGTTTTTTCTGGCGCTGCATTGATGATGCCCTAGGGGATTTAGGTTTTTCTGCCAAATGCCCATGTGGATAATATCTTGTTTCACATCCCAATGTAGAGCATATGTCAAGGATTTAGTAGCTTTGATTGCATCCCTTTGTAAGGCTGGTTTATTTGCAAAGCTTTCTAAATATTTTTTGCAAGGATAAAGTTCAGTTCCTTAAGAATTTGGTACAAAAGGATGTTCATGCTATTACACCTTCAAAAGTAGTGACCATCTGCTTTTGGCCTACTCCTGTGACTTAGGAGCAACTGCATAGCTTTCTGGGGTCTGTTACTTTTAAAATAAAGTTATTGTGGGCTATTTCTTAGTAATCATTTTCCTTAAGCCCTCGATGGTAAGAATTACTTTTTTGGACCTCAGAGTGCTAAAAAAGATTTTGATGCAATAAAGTAAGTATAATTTACCAATTCTGTACTGCAACATGCTGATAATAATAAGCCTTCTATAGTGGCTTGTGATACCTCAGGAACAGCAGTTTACTGTATCTCTTCAAGAACATGAGGGGTAAGAATATCTAGCAGCTTATTTTTAAAGAAGTTTATCATAACTGAGTGCTCTTAGGAACTATAAGATAAAGAGTTAGCCATGAGTTGCATGGTCAAGAATCACTGGTGGTACCTTTTTCAGGGCACTAAACATCAAGTGATTGTGCACATAGGTCTTAAGTCTCTTATGTATTATTGCAAACCCCAAAAGTTAGCTCACAGGCAAACCAGAACTCACCGCGACTTTTTAAACTATTAATTTTAAAAATGTTCTTGTCAAAAGGGCTGCTTATATCTTACCAGATTCTTGAGCTGCATATCTAATGAGCCACACTTTAGATTAAAAGATTCTGGCTTAGTCAAAATAATTTAACTTAACTTATCATGGCCACTACACCACCAGCCATTTTCTCAGTTGCTTCTACACCTCAAAACCCAAATCCAAATCCTTAGGTTTCAAATCAACACTAATCCACACCCTCATCTGACCCAGAATTGGATGTTATTCCTTCCAAATCAGTTCCAGCACCACTAACAGAGTGTAAGTCCTGGGTGCAATCCCTTCTCCTAGATAGGAAAGAGTTTCTTCACAGAACCAGGATGGGGCCCAAGAAGGTTGCAGCCACCCTCACTAACAAGGGCTATTCAGCCCATGTTGTGGATGAGCGGTGGGTTACAGCCTATCCCCTTAAGGGTTTTACCATTCCTATCCTTCTACCACCAAATGTTGGGGGACTAAAATCCAGGGGCTGTTTAAGGAAGTGGAGGATGCCAGAGGTCGCAGTCAAGTTTTTCCTTATTGTGGGTAAAGCCTTGACTTAGGGATTTCAACTTTTTATTACTTTAATCCATCTTAACTTATATTTATTAGCATCCAGATACCCATACTTTGCTACGGTGTTTATAGTTAATCAGATGATTCATATTAATAGATCACTAAACCGCTTGGCTAAAACCATTGAATATACCAAATTAACAAATCACCAATTGGTTTGTAAAACAAAATTAAAGTAAACTAAATTTATAAAGATCAAATCAAACAAGAACCGCCAATTACTTAACAATAACTAAAAAACATTAAATATACCAAATCAACCAATCACCAGCAGCTTTGTAAAACAGCTCCAAACGTATTGAGACAACTAGAACCATCAACCACTTACTAAAACTAATTAACTTGTAGAATCAAATGATCAATAACTGCTTAAAAACATCAAGCTTGTTAATCAACCCAAAACCATCTACCACTTGACAAAACCATTGAAACTATGAAATCAACTGAATATCAAACTTCTCAGCTGTAAAAGAATACATATTTCCATTAATAATATATATATATTCACTTGTTAGATAAAAACTTTTAATTTTACCATAATAGTTAAAAATCTAGTTTTTGAGGTGCACATGGACCTCCTCTTGAACACCTATATCAAATTTTAAAGCATGACATGCCATAGTTTTGGCAGGGCATCATGCACGCACACATAAACACTTGCTTATACTATTATATTTAATTTTATTCGAGGTGGGCTGACCTGGGGATGATACCGCACCAATTAGGGAAGTGAAGAAAATGAGAAAGGAGGATAAAACCCAGAAAACCTCCATGCGCGGCGTATGATAGGCCAGGAACTCCATGGACCGCCTTTGCTATTTGCTATCTCAGTTCAGGGCATTGGCGCGCAAAACCAACACAGTCAAAATCGTCCCCTACCCAAAGTCCATTACTGGGATTGAACTCGGGAGGCAGTGGTGGAGGGTCTATACTCTACCACTGGGGTATCCTCCCTACTTGCTTATACTATTATAGATAATTAGTATATCAATCAATGCTTTGTTATGGCTAAGACTAAAGTTTATCATTAACTCAGAATTGAATGGCATAAGACAATTAATAAAGCCAAATCTATGAATGAACAATTATGAAAAAGTCACCTAGTGCTAAAAAAACAGTTATAATAAATTGCCTCTCAGTGATCTGTTATTTTTATAAATAGGGAGACTCTCCCTATCTAAACATTATCTTTTCTATGTAGGGGACAATGTTTAATTCAATATCAATCTGCCCATACTGTAACGGATGAAAACGTCCCAGTTTTCAACTACCATCTTAACTTCAGATCAGCAAATTCAAAATTAGTTCTAACAGATTGCCCAATATAAGCTCCCTTGAGGTAAGAGTTTCAACTCTATGTACTCACTAATTTAACCTTGGATGTAGGGCAATTTGGAAATGCAAAAAGATGACACAGGTAAGTGAGGGTTTTGACCCCAAAATTAACCTTGTTTTATTTATTAACAAAAATAAACACGCTGATGAATTTATCCCAATGACATAGGGCACCGCAAATGACACAGGAAAAAACCAGAGCATTTGGCAGATCAGTATGCCGCCAAATCATAACTTTTTTTGTTAATTATGCAAAATTAGTGTTGCCCGGGATTCCAGGTAAGACAAGGCAAGAGCAGCCCCAAGGCCACTAGAGAGACCCACGCAAGGGTGGGAAACAAGAAAAAATTCAGAACTGAGTTCAGAATTTCGTGGGCCTAACCTTTTAAGGTCGCTCATCCAGAGAGCCCCTCCACACTTTTCTTTGTGCCCCAGGGAGCAAGAAGAATAGCTCGGGAGGGGCACAGCCCAGCGCTGAGCCCTCATGAACCTCAAAACCCCAAGATAGCATTTTGACATGATATTTAGAAATCTAAATTCTTGAGTTGAAATGTAACAATTAGTTCAACCCAACCATTACATCACCCCTGCTAAGAAGGAGCCCCGCACAAGAGGGTGGCTCATAGCTGGAGGCAACCACCACAATGGCTTCCTTGGTAAACATGGGGCCAGAAACAGACTGCAAAACCCAGCCACCCAGCGAAGGGAACCATGCCCAACGTGGGGCTGGACGGTTATCCCACACAGTATGGGCTGACCGTGGGGTGAGAGGCCCTGCTGGGCCAGGTCCCTCAGTGCCAACCAGATCCCTGGTGAGGGGAAGCCCCACTGGGATTTTGGACCAATGGTCACTTCAGATCCAGGGTTGGCCATCAGTCACCAGCTCCCCCACAGTGCAGGTTAATCAACAACCAGGATCTGAAATGACCATTGAGGTCAGACTGGACTGGGGATCTGGTAGCATGCTAAAAGCACACAGAGTTCAGAATAAAGTAATGGAAGAAAATGTCCCAGTTTTCAACCACCATCTTGCCTTCAGATCAGCAGATTCAAAACAGTGCCAACAGATTGCCAAATATAAGTTCCCACAAGGTAAGAGTTTTGAAACTATGTACTCACTAATTTAACCTCAGATGTAGGGCAATTTGGAAATGTGAAAAGATGACACAGGTAAGTGAGGGTTTTGACCCCAAAATTAACCTTTTTTATTTATTAACGAAAATAAACATGCTGACGAATTTATCCCAATGACATAGGGCACCGCAAATGACACAGGAAAAAACCAGAGCATTTGGAAGATCAGTTCGCCACCAAAGCTCAACTTTTTTTTTGTTAAGGATACAAAATTAGTGTTGCCACAGGATTCCAGGTAAGAGAAGGCAAGAGCGGCCCCAAGGTCATTAGAGAGATCCACGCAATGGCAGGAGACAAGGAAGAATTCTTAACTGAGTTCAGAATCATGCAGGCCCAACCTTTTAAAGACGCTCTTCCGGGGAGCCCCTCCACACTTTTCTTTGTGCCCCAAGGAGCATGAAGAATAGCTTGGGAGGGGCACAGCCCAGCGCTGAGCCCACATGAACCTCAAAACCCCAAAATAGCTTTTTGGCTTGATATACAGAAATCTGAATCTTGAGTCAAAATGTAACAATTGGTTCAACCCAACCATTACATCACCCCCGCTAAGAAGGAGCCCCGCACAAGAGGGTGGCTCATAGTTGGAGGCAATTACCATGAGGGCTTCCTTGGTAAACATGGATCCAGAACCAGACTGCAAAACACAGTCCACCCAGAGAGGGGAAACATGCCCAGCGTGGGGCTGGACGGTTATCCCACACAGTATGGGCTGACCGTGGGGTGAGAGGCCCTGCTGGGCCAGGTCCCTCAGTGCCAACCAGATCCCTGGTGAGGGGGAATCCCCACTGGGATTTTAGACCAATGGTCACTTCAGATCCAGGGTTGGCCATCAGTCACCAGCTCCCCCACAGTGCTGGTTAATCAACAACCAGGATCTGAAATAACCTTGAGGTCAGACCAAACTGGGGATCTGGTAGCATGCTAAAAGCACACAGAGTTCAGAACAAAGTAATGGACAAAAATGTCCCAGTTTTCAACTGCCATCTTGCCTTCATATCAGCAGATTAAAAATTGGCGCCGACAGATTTCCCAGTATAAGCTCCCTCAAAGTAAGAGTTCTGACTCTATGTACTTGCTAATTTAACCTTAGATGTAGGGCAATTTAGAAATACAAAAAAATGACACAGGTAAGTGATGGTTTTGACCCCAAAATTAACCTTGTTTTATTTTTTAATAAAAAATAAACATGCTGATGAATTTATCTCATGACTAGGGCACCACAAATGACACAGGAAAAAACCAGAGCATTTGGCAGATCAGTTCACCGCCAAATCTCAATTTTTTTGTTAAGGATACAAAATTAGTGTCATCAGGGATTCCAGGTAAGTCAAGGCTAAGAGTGGCCCCAAGGCCACTAGAGACCCATGCAAGGGCGGAAATGAGAAAGAATTGAACTGAGTTCAGAATTGCGCAGGCCCAACCTTTTAAGGTTGCTCTTCCGGGGAGCCCCTCTGGACTTTTCTTTGTGCCCCAAGGAGCATGAAGAATAGCTTGGGAGAGGCACATCCCAATGCCTGGCCTGCATGAAACTCAAAACCCTAAAATAGCATTTTGACTTGGTATTCAGAAATCCAAATCTTGAGTCAAAATGTAATGATTGGTTCAACCTGACGTTTACACATACGCTCATTTGTTATATCTATGGTACCTTTACATATTCTTATTTGTTTACATCCTATATCAGATACTGATAACCCCTTGACTGGCATAGCATTGTAGCCCTTATAACCTTAATCTTCTCTGAGTCCTATACTTGTACCCTAATTATCACTATATTTACTATTGATCAATTTCAAGAAATATAAATATTAACATTTAATTTATAAAGGACTTTTCTAACTTATAATCATTTCTATTAGAAAGTTCTCTCATACCTCTGTACCTTCACTTGGTAGGTTGAGTATCGTTACATTAATATTTAGGTCTATAATATTTATCCTGATGATGCAAGCTTTGATGAACTGTCTTAATAAATGGATCACGCCACTATTTAAAAAGGCTGGTGGCCTGACAGTCACCGCTAGCAGGCAGGTTGTCTCCAACTGAAACTCCATATTCCATATAAAAAGGT
The DNA here is from genome assembly GCA_022478985.1 of Massospora cicadina. Classification (NCBI taxonomy): domain Eukaryota; kingdom Fungi; phylum Entomophthoromycota; class Entomophthoromycetes; order Entomophthorales; family Entomophthoraceae; genus Massospora; species Massospora cicadina. The sequence goes on along the minus strand of JAKSZP010006646.1, from coordinate 36,704 downwards.
TTTGAGGCCCTCTGAGGGGCGGAACTTGTAGATAAACAAGAACAGATAAATTAATGCAAATTTGGGCTCAAAATTTATCTCTCAGTCTTCCAACTTTGATAATGATACAGCATGCCCGCCCCCAACAGGTTTGGGAACCTTGAATCCATTCAATTTAAATTGAGACTGGCCTACCATACCTACCTATAGGTAATCTCCATTAGTCATGTCATATGGCTCATTTGCTTGCCAAGCCTTTACTATGCCACAAAACATAAATAGTAAAAGTTGATAGTAATATGATTTGAAACCAGGGTGATCCACTAATGTATTAAGTATTTTATTTTTATTGATATTCTGATAGTATGTTTAATATTGGAATTCTCAGCATCAAGGATTTGTGGTCCCTAATGTAAGCCCCCTTTATTCCTTATCACGGTTATAAGGCATCATGGAACACCAGGTTCTGGTGATGCTCCTTTTCTGGTTTTTCCTATCATATTAATTTATAATCTCCTTAAAAAGTTCTACCAATTTTAGTGATAATTACTTTGTGGATACTCTTTTTGTCTATGTTTTTGACTTTTATAGTACCTAGCCATTAATGGCGCTTCCTTTTATCATCCTCTTATAACTAGCTTGGATGGCTGTACAATGAACTCTGTAGGTGGCCCTGCTTCTCTTAACTTGTGAGGCTGACTTGCTGCTCAGGGGATCTGTTCCACACTGATTAGGAACCAGACAACCCTTAAAAGTTGCATGATCATCCTCATTGAACAAGATCTATACTGAAGCTACTTGATGAAGCATCAATTTCTTATTGAAACTGTTCGCTCCCATAGAGAACCTCTTGTTAATGCTCTCTAATTTTCTCTTTACGTTAGTCCTCAAAACTCAACATAATCCTTTTCCAACCTCTCCTTGGCAGATCAGCTCTAAGGTATCTGTGGAAATGAGTGTCCTGTTCCTCTAGATAAGATCTCATAATGACTACTGTATTCTGCTCAACTGCTAACTCAGATTGGTTATTGATATTAGATCATTTAAACTCAATATAATTTAAAAAAGGATAACCAAATATTGTGGAAAGGGTTTTATTAAATTAATTTTCTAGTATTTTTCCACTTATACTAAAAATTTAATTATAAATTGAATGTAAATTGTAAATAAATTGGGAATTGGGATAGCAATATTGAGGGGTTTCCATGATGCCATAGTGGGCCAGCATCTGACTTCCACTTTAGATGCAACAATCAATTTGATTAATTTGGTATCCTCGAGCTTCATCTCATAGTTAATAACTCTAAACAAAGATCTTCAGAAGCCCTTTCTTCAATCTTCACTTCTGGGTTGTAGGCTGAATTATGACTTAGGTTATTGCTTCTTTACCCAAATTATTAAATTTAGGTTGGCTTCAGATTCACTGATAACGCTACTTTTGATGCAATTCACATCAATATTTTGAGCTACTCAAAATTTTTTGATTGCCACTTTTGGTAATGAAGATTGAAATGCTTGATCGCTTACATTGGGGTAATTTGATTGGGTCATTTTGTCATCAGCAGCTGATTGCAAATTATTTTGGATTCCCATAGGTACAAAAGGGGTGACCTTCATAGTTTTTAGCGGTGGCTTTGTCATCTTCATAAATATAATCTTCATCATCAGGTACAAAAGGTTTTAAATTTAAGTCATCCTGACCAAATGGCTCACTTCTAGGCTATTTACATCTATATAAGGGGTTATTCAACTCCGTCTACTACTGTTAAGCTGCCCGCTACTTTGCTTGTCTGGCTTTGGACCCTATTTATTCCAGCGGTTGAGGAATGATCTCCTGATGTCTCTGCAGCCTCATCTGTGACACTTCCCCTCCCAAAAAAATACTATGAAAGTGACCTTAGGTACCAGCATGAACTTTATAATGGATTAAGGTAGTTTCTTCATCTCAAATGGAGTAATTGGCTCTTGAATTTTTATACAGTTGCAGGTCCAGTCAAAAGGGCTCTCAGTTTCTCTGGTTTTCCTCACTGTAAGTGGTAAAATAGTACTTTGTCACCTAGGCTAAATTCTGGTAGTTTATCTTGTTGCTGAATCTCATGTTGACTTTAGGGACAGTCACCTCTATGTTGCTTGAGGCTACCAATTGTATTCTGTCTAATTCATTTTCTAATTTTTGCTTATAACTCTCCAGGTGGCAGGTTCTTTTGGTCCGCAAAATGATCAGTACTAATAGGGTTGGCAATGCTGCTTTACATGTACAGGGCCTTGAATGGTGGCATAACAAAAACCCATTGACTAATTCTTTAAGCCAACAGCGTGGGAGGTAGCAACTAGCTCCAATTTAACTTATATTTGAAAACCATCTTCCTTAGTAACTCTCCTAAAGTTCCAAACACTCGCTGCACGCTATTGTTAGAAGATGGTGTGCAGGGAGTAGTAAATTTGTTGCTTCACTCCAACTAAGTCCATTGATCCTTACACCTTTGAAGTGGACCACGTACATGTAGATTGGAAGTGCTTCACTGCACAGATTACCTCCAAGCACTCTCTCTACATGACAGTAAAGTTCTTCTCAGACTCAGTAAACATTTTGAAATAAATAAGATAAAGTGGACTACCCGTTTTTTGTCCTGTTGGTCCAATATCACGACAACCCCGCCATCACATGCATTAGTATATAGGTAGAAGGTCTAAAAAAGTCAGGGTGTCCAGGTTTTGCCCCTCTACCAATCTAGCCTTTTCTCTTCAAAGGCCTGCTTCTGTTCCAGGACCCATATGAGCTTCATTTCTTTTGTCAGCTTGTAAGTGAGGTGTGCTGACAAGTCTGAAAATTGGGAGATAAACTGTCATTAATATCCCACCATAATGAAAAACATTTGGATGTCTCTCATGTATTTAGGTGGATACATTGTCAATCGCTCTGAGTTTCTCATCCTGAGGCTTTTTTTCTTTGATACTGATCTCATTCCCTAAGTACTCCAGTGCCTCCTTAGGAAGGTAAATCTGCTTCATTTAAAATTTTAAGTTTGATGTTTGCAGCCAGATAAAGACTTTGTGGAGTTTTTGAAGATGTATTTAAAAAATCCAAATAAACATGGTAATATAGTCTAGGTAAATTAACACACTGACCATCTTGAGATCCCCAAAGGCTGGTCCATTACACAATGGAAGATGGCTGAGATGAAGCATAGCCCCTGAATCATCCTTGTTGGTTTATACTTTCCTTCACTGCTGATCAGGGCATGCTTTTTTCATCCTCCAGTTGAAGCTTTATCAGCCAGTATCCGTGATCAGGTTCATTACAGAAAATATTTCAATCTTCCATGTGTTTCAAAGCATCACCTATGCGTGAAAGCGGGTAGTAATCTTTTCTAGTTATTTGTTCAAGCTGCAGTAGTCCATGACTACGCGGTGAGTTCATCATTTTTTGTACCTGAGACAGCGGCAAAGCCCAGGGACTCTTTAAGATTCTGATCAACCCATCTTCTGTTATGTGATTTAATACTTAGGTAATAAAGACATCTTCAGCTTTTAAATGGTGATAGGGTTTCTGACTTGAACGGAATATCTGATCCAGTGATCATCTTTTGAGTCTCTCTTTACATAGTCCATAACATCAGACCTGATGCTAAAGATATCCTTAAACTCATTCAGTAGCTCATCCAGTTTGCGTTATTCTTTACATGTCACATCCTCAAACCTGAGCTCGTCAAAAATCTCCTATGGAATGTACTGAAACAATATCATTGCAGCTAATCAGTAGGCCTGTAAAAGTTTCTGTACTTTCTTGAATCTTATTGTCTGAGTTGTATCATTTATTATATGACATTCAACTCTCCAAAATTGTTGGAATCAGCTCGCTGACTATTAGATTTTAGCCCATATGAAAAAGCCAAATCATATTATCCAAATATGCTTTGCCCGCTAGGTGATTCACATTAATTGATGAGTTGTCATATGAGAATGATGACTATTGTTGGAAGTAGTACTAACTGAACATTAGCTAATACATTGGGATTCCATTCCGCCAAGATTTGATCCACTGGATTGCTAATGGTTTCATTAGGGATAATCCCTAACAATGAATCTTACTTTATGGTTGAATTGACAATTGACTTATTGCAGTTTAATTATCAATGATAAAGTTTTGTCACCAATCAACTTAGGGAATTTATTAGTTTCTAAATCATTGACAATGCTTCTGGTAGCAACTTGCAAGTTTACCTAATTAGTTTAATTTACTGATGTCATAATTCTAGCTGGAGATCCCACCAGAGGAGGGAAATTCCGCGTAAGGTTGTGACTTGGGAGGGTATTCCTTTGGCAACGGTGGGCCGTCTCCCCATGGAGGTGGCAACGCAATAGTTGGCACCATATTCCCTATAAACACCTTGACCTTGAGTAAAAATAAAGCATAAAGTAACAACTAAAAAAATTTTAACAGTTATACATTTATTGTACTTTTACTTTTGGATAAGAGAAAAATCTTGAATATATTTAGTTAAAAGGATTGCTAGTGAAGTTCTCCATTTCTCTGTGAGAAGAGTATTAGGGTAGAATTCCTTTGTTGTATTATAGAGTATCATATTGTTAGCACCAGTCCAGTGAGAAGGACAACGTCCCAGTTAATTGTGTGAAAAATTAACTTAGTAATAGTCTCCATACTATTGCCATTATACTCAATTTATTATATCAATAATTTAGTCTAACGCCTACCAGAACCTATGCAGTAAACTTTAGAGATTAAGTGAGCAACTCAAAAGATAACAATTTGGTGCTCACTACAGGGATAGTTGAGCTTTCAGGCCAGGTTTACAGAAGAAATTATCAACACAATGTTGTTCAAGGCTGAACTTTGGAAGCTGTAGTTGAAAAAAAGAAACCATTGTTCAGGAAGTGCTGAGATCAGCGTCACAAACCACATTTTAATACTTTGCAGAGCATAATAAAATTAAGGAATGGATTAATCAAGTCAAAAGGTCAAAAATGATCTATATTGTCAGGAAAACGGAAGAAGTTTAGACTGGCCTGCAAGTCATGATGTGTGAACACCCAAAAAGCAAGCCAGAATGCAAGTGGCATTGCTGCTTGTATGACATTGTATGGAGCTGTGAATTGGGTAACAATGACTCATTGATGAAGGTTGAGTGTGAAAATAAACCCAGTAATGAACCAAACAGAAACAACCCCAGACCTTGCGGGTCTTGCTGAAGGGGATTGTAAAACTGGGTTTACTACTTTGGGATTACTGGTAGAAAAGTTCATCATTAAAGTAAGGACAAGGGGTCAGATCCTTGCTTGAAAGTGAGAAATATGAGGCCACAGAATTCCAATATCTTGATAGTGGATAGCTTCAATTAAGGGGTTAAATTTCCGGAAGTTTCTTGCAAGTTGGATTCAGTTAACTATGGTGGGAGTGATTTTATTCATTAAAACTGGTAAAGCCCATCTAGTGTAGGGGCCAATGGGCCTTCAAGTTAGTGCCATTGGGACTTTGTCAAGAAGAATTGAAGTAAAAGAAAAAAATTTGGGGTTTAGCAGGAATATTATTGGAAAGGAAAATAAAGAGAATCAACCAACAATTTCCTCAGTGCGATGCAACTGACTAAATAGTGTTTGATTTGGTAGTAGGTCCAATCAGGGATCAGGGCCCTCAAATTTGACCTTAACTCTTCAAATTTTTTGGGAGGGGGAAATAATTATAATTAGAACTGACATCAATGGATTCAGTGGCAGGCTGAGTCACTATCAGTTTGTCTGCAAACGCCTGTACTAAGGCTCAAATGCCTTTCCATCAGTTGGAATGACAGTATCTGGCCCGATGGGCAAAGGGAATTCCCCAGGGCCACACCACATAGTGGCGGTCCCAATTGGTTGCTTTGGGTTCATGATGACCAACCCGCCTGTGCCCAGTCTTAGGGGCATTCGTTCAGCCAAATGAGTTGTATAGGGTGCAAATCCCGATTATTTATATCAGGGGTTTTGAATTATCTGTGATAGTCCCCAAAGTTACCATATACTCATTGGGGATCATCCCTGTTGGGAAGTTGATATGACTGGATGATACACTACCCATACTGGCGGATCAGAGTGGGAATTGAGATGAGTCTCGAGATTGACAGAAAAGGTATATGGATAATAATCAGCCAATTTTCAACCATTCAGCAAATTGAGGGGAATTACGCCGAGATTTCAATATAAATGAGAACTTCTAGAAAAGGGAAAACGAATAGACGGCTACCAAGCCAAGGATGCATCTGGCTTGGGGAACCAAGATTTAAAAAGTCATATGGGGGATTGAACAGAAGGTCTTTTCTGGTGATTAGGTTGTTACAGATAAGTCTGCAATTAGTATAGATTAATAAAAGTTGAATAAGGGGCGATTGCTTCATATATATTTTATCAAGTTTTATTGAAGTCAGCGATCTTCATATTGTCCAATTTGGTTGCTCAGTGGCTAATACCATGTGCAAATTGACTTGGAGGAATCAAGCCTTTATGCCAAAAATTAACAGTGGTGCTCACTACAGGGCCACTGGTCAACTGTAGTTCCTCGACGCTAGGGTAAAATGACAAGCCCTCATTCATTACAACAAAATTTGATTGGATTCCATGCGCGTTATGCTAAAGAAGCCCAGGAGGCACCTAACAACAAACCAGTATTATTTACTGTAACCAAACCAGGTGATGTAGAAGTTATGGTCAATCTGCAATTAGAAAACCGCCCTGAGCTGACAGCTGACCAAAAAGGACGCTCCACTAATGTGATCCCTCAGCAGCTGTGGGATATTATGGAATGGCTGTTGCATGGGTATTGACTATACAAAGATGAGGCGGGAGAGTATGCCTTGAGTTTGTTGTATAACCTATGAGACCAAGAAAACTGCTACTCCTTGTACATGTCCTATCTGGACGTGACTACAATGGGGTGGCTTGCCGCCTTGGTACTCACAGAATTGAGGAGTATCTAGTCGCCTATGTGCAACCATCTATTCACCAGTTACTGCGTGTGCTGGCTCGCCACAATATAGAGATTGGGGATGTAATGCAGTTTTCTTTAGCACAGCAAAATGATACTCACCTCCTGCTTAACCATCTTTATTGCTCTTTTTCAGAAGTGCAGGGGTGATGGTACAGATGGACCATCGTGTTGGGAACATCCGCTGTTGATTGGACATTTTGATACCACAGTTAAATCTAGAGTTACCCCAGGTAGTAGAACTGTTGGATCGGCATGGCATATTGGCAGAATGGATTCAGGATGTAACAACATTGGGAAGAAATACTGAGTGATTTATGACGGAACTAGCAGAATGGGCGAAAGCACTTGAAGCCGTGATTGCTCAGCTTAGAGGAAAATAACACTGATGGAATGGCAAGTGGCGGATCAAGTTGGACCATATCAGCTGAATTAACCCAACTTCACAATGAATGGAGTTGTCAGAAAATGACAGATAATGCGCTTATACTTTGGTTGACGTCCCCCAAATATCTCCAGCTAATCTGTTAGGTTACACAACTGGAAGTTGTTAGTCAGGCTGAGCGCAGTTGAGCTTTTCCTCTTCTGATAAGTGAGACAAAAGAGTAAGTGGAAATTCAAGTATGGCTTGATACCCTTCAATGGGCAATGAGGAATTGGTACAGGAGTAAGCTACCTTCCTCAACCAAATAAACAATGCTAATCAACAAGTAGGTAACTCTAGCTGGCAGCATGCACAAATGCAGAACATAGTCGAAAATGTTCTTTTGTGACTACAAGCAATGGAGCAGAAACTGAATGATGAGTGGGAATTCCATTGGGAGTTGCAACATCAATATGAAATACTGCAACAGGAACTTCAGGTTTATGGATGGTGTAGATGATATTTGGTTAAAACGAAACAGATAATAAATAAACATTTTGTGGACCACACTGGAGCCAAGGGGAGTGGTGCAGTTAGTGGTGATTTGGGGGAAGAATGCTATGGATCAGCTAACAAATATCCCTCAGAAGTTGTGATGGACCTCCTTCATGACACTACTTCTTCCAAGTCCATTTGACGGATTTGAGTCCATCCAGCTGGCCATATGATAGTCCGCAAGGGGGTGGTTCCCTTAGTTGCTCAGGAACCAATTCGCCTGCTCCCTGCGGCAGGAGCCTGGAGCAAGGCGAAGCCATTCAAATCAATAAATTACCTCCTTTCAGTCATGATGGTAATCTACATGGTTACTTTAAGCGATTAGAATTTGCTGTGGAAGGTGTTTTTAATTGGCAGTAAGCAAAACTGTTGCTGTCCGCTATAGATGTGGAAAGCGCTGATCAAGTTACCTGCTACCTTCCAAATAACTCAGTATCCTATGAAGAAGTTAAATCAATTGTTATCCAGCTGTTTGGGGGCGCAGCCAAGATGGCCCAATGGAAGGCCGACTTCCTGGCTATACAGCTTCACCAAAATGAGACCCTGTTAGAATTCTCTGAATGTTTCTTGGCGGAAGCACATATACTACTTGAGCTAACATTTTATCCACTGAGGATTTTGGTATAGCAATGATGGCGGCTGTTAAACCATATTGGGAACTACATAACGCTATGTCTCACATTTTGGACGGAGATGCAAGACTTATTTATATTGTGAACATCTTACATCGACTCTCCTCCACATACAGCACTCCTAATATAGCCTGAAAGACCTCTGCTGTCTCCGCACCAAACTCTTCAAGATATGGGCAGCAGCAACTGAGCTATCAACCGCTGGAACCTATTCGTCCATCATACAAATCAGTGGACCCTTTTCAGCCTATGTACGCTCTGCTGGTTTGTCCATAACCTTGGAACCATACTGTCAATTTTTGAACTGGTCCTTCCACCGCAAGCTATATATGTGAACCTTTTATGAATACTTGCTTCCAGTGAGGGAGAAGAAGGCATTATGCGGGCAATTGCCCTAGCAAACCACGAGTGTATGCATTACCAACTGAGAAGATCGAGCAGGGAAAAGCTTGAGCAGAGTAGAGATGGGACGCTCTACCTCCGCTAAAACTAATTCACTTGTCCCTAACAATTCCCAAGCATCTCTTCATGTAAAATTCGGAACTCAATTGGATGATTTGTTAAACCAACAGCTTCCATCAGATACCCTGCTTCCATTTCAGAGAGTAAAAATCTCCCCCAAGCCCTAAGTTCCACCAGGACGTGCAGAAGCCATATGCGTGGCAGATCCTGGAACAAAGTGGCACAAGCAACGCAGATCTCTTGATGTATACTGCCTCTTTAGTAGGGGTTAATATAATCATTCTGGTGGAGAAAATCGCTAGTGGGTATTTTCAGGTCAGCAAGGGCATTTCCTCCGTTTTGAGTAATACAAAGCCCTTGGATGTACATGTAATAAACACTTATGGTTTTTCTTACTTGGAATGCACATACTGCGACATTTTCGTTCAAAACACAAAAATCTGAGCTATCATATACATGGGAGCCCCTGTGAAAATAGTTTCTACCAGGTTGGTGGCTAAGCTTCTGTTGAAACCATATGTGGACCATTGAGTAGTATATGGGACCGTGGGGACACATAGCATGTGTCTGAAGGAGCATATAGCACATTGCCTTTACAATTTGGGTCAGTCCAGGCTTCCGCTCCAGCAGTGGTTCTTCCAAATAACAACTATGACATGTTGATTGGCGCGGCATTTATGAGGAAATTTGGTGTTGTGATAAATATGGCGGAGGAAACTCTTAATATTTTAGGACAACAATACCCGTTTATTTTACCTCTTGTGGAATCCCAATGGATCCGTTCCACTCTAGTCAAATCAATCTAGCGCACAGTGATGGAGTGATTCCTGCTTGATATCAATAAATGAAGCTGTGAACCAGAGCCCTCCCCAACCAGATTTATGAGTACAAAGGGATCCTGCTTTGGCAGTGAGCGCTTTGAGCCTACCATCTAGACACCAGTTCATAGTAGGGACTGAGCTCAAAATTTATGTCCCTAAAGAGCTTTATGGGGAAATTATGGCGCCTCACCAGCACTCATGGCTTGAATCACATGTGGCTCCAGAGCTACTGCTCCCTGGGAATGGGGAAGTGAAGGTGCTTCTAGCGAATTTACAGAAGGAGACAATAATGATTCAACAGCACCAAGTGGTGGTTTACTACACTTAGTGCTTATAGAGGAAGTTCGCCATATTTAAGATTTTAGCTCATAGGAGAATCTCAGACTACCAACAAGCTCTTCAATTGGCATATTGACAGTGGTCCTGTGGGAAGCGCTTACTGGATTTTTGGAAGAACAGCAAGATAAGGCTATGGCGTTATTTGAAAAGTATTAAGATATTTTTGCACATGACAATCATGATTTGGGGTGCGCTCAAGGGGTGGTACATTGGATAGATATGGGGGATCACCCTCCCATTTGATCGTGACCTATTAGATGATCAAAAGTGATGGAAGAGGTTGTCTCAGATGAGGTGGATAAACTTATCATGCAAGGGATGCTAAATCCATCAAACAGTCCGTGGGCATCACCTGTGCTCATTGTAAAGAAAAAAGATGGCACGAATTGAGTGGTTATTGACTATTTCAAACTCAATAGCATAACAAAAAAGGATTCCTACCCTCTACCATGGATTATCGATGTGTTGGACCAATTGGGTGGGGAGAATTATTTTTCCGCCATGGATCTGATCTTGGGGTACTGGCAGATCGATTTGCCATCAGCGGAATGTGAGAAATGTGCTATCATCACTTCAAGAGGGTTATTCCAGCTGACTCACATGCCACAAGGGTTGTGCAACGCCCCAGCTACATCCAGCATGACATGGATATGATTTTGGGTGACTTGAAGTTTTTCTGCGTCTTAGTTTACCTCAATGACAAAAATGTGTTCTTGTGGACATTTACAGAGCACCTTTCCCACTTGGAACAAGTATTCCGTCGCCTCGCTACCACTAATATCAAAATTAAGCCTCAGAAGTGCCATTTCTTTGAAGAACAATTATAATACCTCGGGTTCATCATGGATTCAAATGGGCTTAAACTGAAGCCAGCTAAGGTGGAAGCAATAAGAAAGATGACTCTCTCAGGTAATAAGTGCATATTCAAGTGTTTCTGGGATGGTCAGGTACTACCAAAGGTTAGTTCCCAATTTCAGTTGCATCAGGTCCATACTTTTTGAGTTGTTAAAGAAAAATGCCTCTCTAAATTGGACAGAACGATGCCAGAATGCTTTCAATGTGTTGCAAACAGCATTAGTAAGCGCACCCGAATTGCAATATTCCAACTTTGACAAACGGTTCATAGTACAAATGGACGCATCCCTCTCCACTATGGGGTCAGTATTATCCCAGAAGGATGATGACGGCATGGAGCATCCTGTTGCTTTTTGTAGTCAGAGCTTGAACTGTCACAAACGAAACTACACCATGACTGAGTGGGAGTGTTTAGCGGTGATCTATGCTTACAAACAGTTTTGGGTATATTTAAATGGGGTAAGATTCCAAGTAGTGATGGATCACGCTTCCTTGCGTTGGCTGTAGAATCTGCGTGAACTGGAAGGATGGCTCTCACGTTGGGCACTGAAGCTCCAGGCATACGATTTTGAGATTAAACACCATCTGGGAGCAAACTATCAAACTGTGAATTTTCTTTCCTGGCTGCCAACGGTCACTATAACGGCGGATTTAGCTGACATAATGTATGAGAAGATGGTGCCAAACAAATACCAGGATGAGCTGCTGGAGGTGATCAAGGTATTAGATGGGCTCAGGGAGGATACTTTTCTCCGTGAGGGGGAACTATATAAGCAGATTGTAGACTCAACACTGAGTTTCCCTAAATCTTTGGCTAGACCCGCGATTATTATGGATGCTCATTGGGCTGTAGGACATGGTGGATTGCGGAGAACTTTGGAGTTTTTGCAACTCCGTTACTACTGGGAGAGCATGCATTATGCTGTATTGGAAACGGTTAGTTGTTGCCATCAGTGTCAAGTGGAAAAGCCATTCCACAAGAAGACCACATAACAGCTGGTCAAACCCTGGTTTGCCTGGCATACCGTTTCCATTGATGTAGTGGGACCTTTGCCAACTAGCGTCAATTGATCCAAGTATATAATCGTTGTCATTGATAATTTGACTTGATGGGTGGAGGCCAAGGCCATTAATGTCTTAGGCGTGGTCACCACTGCCAAGTTTATTATGGAGTGTGTTATACAGTGACTTGGCTGCTCGCAGTTCATTCTAATGGACAATGGAACTAAATCGACTTTGCACATCCTGCTGAAGTTGAATGAGTTAATGGCAATCTGAGGGGTTTTTACCACCCCATATCATCTGGAATCAAATGGAATGGTGGAGTGGGTCAAAGGAATCCTAGTGAACATACTCCATAAATTGGTAAAGTATCGACTCTCAGAATGGAGTGCCCTTCTACCTACAGCTGTGTTCGCATATAATATCAGCTATCATTCATCCACTGGCAAGAGCCCTTCCCAACTTCTGTATGGCAACATCTGGCTCTACATGCCTTGCTTTACTCGTGTGTAGAGGACACTGGTGGTGTGGACCCTCAACGATATTTGAAGACTCTTATGGATACATTGATCAAGCTTCAAATGGAAGCCTACTCTACCAGTTTGGCCAAGAAGATTCGCGATCAGGAAGCTGATCAGAAGAGATGGAGTGGATTTCTGCTGTTCGCTGTAGGAGACCATGTCTAATTCCGTGACCAGTACAGATTTGGGTGGAAAAACAAGCTCTCCAACATCTGGGCTGGGCTGTTTGAGATGATTGAGAAGACTGGAATGGATGTCTACACTATTAAGGAACCTGCGGGGGGTCAGATTATTAACTGAGTTAATGCAAAATTCCTTTGATAATATAAACAGTAAGAGCCTATCGTCCAGTCAAAGGGGGTAATGTTGGGAAGTTGATATGACTAATGATATGCTACCCATACTGATGAATTGGATTGGGAATTAAGATGTGTCTAAAGATTGACAGAAAAAGTATATGGATATTAATCAATCAAAATGTTGACCATTTGGCAAATCAAGGGGAATTATGCCAAGATTTTGATATAAATGAGAACTTCTAGAAAATGGAAAATGGATAGAAGACTACCAAACTGAGGATGCATCTGGCTTGTGGGAACTGAGATTTAAAGAGTCATATGGAGGATTGAACATAAGGTCTTTTCTGGTGATTAGGTTGTTGCAGAAAGTCTGCGATTAGTATAATTCTAATAAAGGTCAAATAAGGGGCGATTGCTCCATATATAGTTTATTGAGTTTTATTGAAGTTGGTGATCTTCATATCATCCGATTTGGTTGCTTGGTGGCTAATACCCTGTGCAAACTGACTTGGCGGAATCAAGCTTTTACGCTGAGAATGAACAATCCCCAACAATTTTGAGGGGTGATTGGTGTTGGCAATCATACTTCTAGCTGACTTAATACCGTCAACAATTCTGGCCAAAAATTTGATACTTATCTCTTCTCAACTATTAGTTTTCTGATTGTTGGGCTTTATTCCTGTTAGTTTTGGCCCTTTTAACTTCGATCTGATAATTTAAGCACAGATTTCCTCAATTTGGCGGACAAGTTAAGCAGAGGTGAGCGTGGATACTAGGGGAGGAATCTTCAGAGGGAGTGCAGTTACCCAGCATTCATCTACCATGTGGGTGAGATTGCCCTGGGTAATGAGGGGCACAGCCACCCCTTTGGACCCTTCTTATATAGAAATGGGAAAATCGCTCAATCCATGCAAAGGGGACGTTCCCCTGGACTTACACTACCTCTTCCTCTTTAAAGAAGGGCGCCACCGCTTGGAAACTGTGTGAGAGCTACATTTTTGTGAGCCTTGTGCAACTTGATCGCCATTGAAGTTGCAGCTTTTTGGGTGGGACAGGGAGTAATAGGATGGGACTCATAAAAGCCTCGACCAGTTCCATGCAGTTAGCACAATTGGAGCCTTAACACAACTGTTCTCATAGGCCGGATAGCCCTTCCAGGCGATGAGATACTAAACTGACCTTCAAGATTTGTGGGATGCTAAGATGTTTAACCCACCTTGGCCTCCTCCGCATCCCCAATTACAATTAGATCTGGATCCACAGGAACAGTCCCCTTGAATGGGATAACTGAGAAATGTGAAAGACGGGGTGCTGTTTCCAGTGAGCTGGTAACTTTAAACAGAAAGCACCATTGCCCAAGTCTCCATCCACCAGGTGGTGACCCAAACGCTTGGTTGCAAACTTCTTGGAAGGTACCTGCATCCTCAAATGGCACGTATCAAGCATGACATATGAACCCACTGCTATGTCGTGGCCAGGAAGCCATTATGATCCGCAAACTGCTTTTAATCACCAGAAGCTTTAGTGAGATGCTCCCGCATTAAGGACTAAGTAAACCAAATGTGCTCAGCATGATCTGCGGCAGCCGGGACCTCAGGATGCAGGCAGGGACTTACAGAAAACGAGGGATTATACCCCAATGTCACTTCATAAGTAGAAAACCCCATAATAGCGTAAGTTCTGTTGTTGTAGGAGAATTGACCAAGGGGGAGGTCATTGGCCCAGGTATCCTGTGCGGCTGCAGCATAGCAGCGCAAGTACTGTCCAAGATTTGGTTAACTCGCTCAGTTTGTCCATCAGACTGGGGATGATACACTGTGGAACGGCAGAGGGAAAATTTTAAAATGGACAAGATCTCATTCCAGAACTGTGCTGTGAACTGTGAACCATGGTAACTGATCATCTCTTGCGGGAGACCAAACATAGAAAACACATGACGCACAAAGAGATGAGCTGTTTCTTCTGATGTAATAGTGAAAGAACAAGGAATAAATAGAGAAATTTGGTAAACCTATCAACCACCACCATCACCGCTGAAAACGCATTAGAACAGGGAAGTTTGACAATAAAATCCACAGGCACTGATGTCCATGGACCCTCCGCTTGTTGTAAAGGATGAAGAAAGCCATTTCTTCCTGATTGATCTAACTTGGCCCATGTGCAGGTAATGCAATCGACAATCTAGGCTGGTACTTCTTTTGATAAACCCACCCAATTATAAGTGCGCTTAATCAGATCAATACATTTCTTATCGCCCAGATAGCCAATTGTGGGAGGATCTTGATGCGACCAAAACACCTCAGCTCTAAAGAGAGGAGGGAACTAAACCTGTGGTCAAAAATAAATGAGACCCTCCACCAAGGAATATAGAATTTGTTTGTGAGTTTGGAGGGACAAATGATTAAACAACTTCACTCCTTTGGGGAAGGTCATTTGAGCTTCTAAAACCCGTGAAATGAGAGGAGCTTCAGGAGAAAAGTCGACTGATGAGACCATGGGTGAGACAATAGATAAAATTTGAGTGAAGGGAATCATGGCAACCAGGTCCACTTCATCTGAGTCTAAGGGGCAGTGAGCCAGGTTGCAGCTAAGAAAATTTTGGAGCACATTTAACGCACTTTTTATGAATTAATATCTAAAAATGAAACTGCACAAATCCCAATAGTATGAGCTTGGCTATGTGCCAAATTCTGTGGTTTGCAAAAATACAGAAGAGCTTGGTGATCTGTATGCACTGTTAACTCATGCCGAGCCCATTGTGACAGATACTGCCAATGAGTCAAAGCCCATGCTACGGCTGCCAGCTCCTTATCAAAGATGTTATAAAATTGCTCAGTAGAAAAGAATTTTGGGAAAAGTACGCAACTGGTTGTTTTAAACCATCGTGCTCCTGGAGCAGAACTTCCCCGCTGCCATGGATGAAGCATCACATGCAACAATATACGGTTTGTAGGAGTCAGAGTGTTTGAGGATGAAGGGTTATAAGAACATCTCTCTAATTGACTCAAACGCCTGCTGGCACTTGGGTGTCCAACGAAAGGGAACATTCTTACCTGTGAGGGGGTGAAGTGGAGAGGCTAACTGGGAAAGGGCCAGGGAAAATTTCTTCAGGAAAATAATGGTGCCTAAGAAACTTATTGTTTATTTTTGGGTTGTTGGAGTTGGCCATTTGCGGATGGCGTCCAACTTGTTGGGGAAATCGCATAGCCATCTTTTAGGACAAGGTTCCCGAGGAAGGCAACTTCCTCCTTATAAAACTCACATTTTAAAGGCTTGATGAACAGGCCCGCCTTGTGAAAAGCAGCCACTACCACTTACAAGTCTTTAGCAAGTTGTTCTGGAGTTGGAGAGTGAACCAAAATGTTGTCAATATATGCGACTGTGAAAGTAAGTTGGAGGTCGCCCAGCACACTATCAATCATTCTTTGAAATGAGGCTGGCGCATTCTTTAACCTGAAGTGCATTACACGGAATTTAAAAATACCTTGCTTTTTCAGATTGTGGTAAGACATCCTTGACCTTCCATCACCCATATTTGGTTGAAGGCATTAATGAGATCAAGCTTGGCGAACACATGAGACTTGGTTATTGCTTGACTGATAGTTTGCTCCAGGGGCAAAGGGTAGGGATTGTGCACTGTAATTTTGTTTAGTATCCATAATCCACGCAGGGACAGAGGGAACCATCAGCCTTCTTGGCAAAAATGATGGGAGAAGCAACTGGTGATGTCTCTTTAAATAGCCACCCTTTCTTAAGCATATTGTCTAACCAAGTGTTAAGAACAGCCTCCTCCTCCACTGTGTGCGGATACTAGGGACAGTTGATATTTAACAACTTCACCATTGTTTGGAATCCTATGTCAAATTTAGTGTGAGAGGGAAGATGGTCCACCTTCTCAGAATTGAAGATACTTTGATAGTGCATCAATTCTTCGGATAAATTGGATGAAAGCCCACAGGGGAAACTTGGGAAGTGATAGAGCTGCGGCCTTGAGTTTTCTTAAGGGTATCAATTAAAGAAAATTCTCCCTCCTTTTAATCATTAACAAATGACAACATATTTGACTCCAGGTGAATTCTAAAATGTTGTTGGCGCCACCATCCAGCCCCCAAGATTAACGGAAACACTAATTTTGGCATTGCTGAGAACCAATCGCAAAAGCCAAAATGATTTACTGAGAAAGGTACCGGCCATTGGACTAGATATAAGGTCTGGGAGGCTGATGAAGCAACCATCACCAAAGGACCTAAGTCCAGGTCAAGCTCCAATTGTTGGGCTAGCTCAACGCTCATAAAATTACCCGCGTCTCCAGTATCTACTAAAGCCTTAAAGGAGAAGTGGTGAGACCTGAGACTAATCTTCATGGGCATATAAATAGGCGAAGTTTTGTTTATTGGTAAATTCAGTTGTATCTCTGCTGCAACTTAAAAGATGGCAAGTAAATCAGGGGGAATGTCAGGTACCTTTTTGTGAGTAAAGCCGGAAAGAGTAGAGCTTGGGAGCCAGCTACTTCAATATGGGTCTTTACTAATTCATTAATAGGTGAACCAGGATAACATGACTCGGGAATGGGGTATTGGCTGATTCTGAGGCCTGGTCCAATACTGGTTCAACGGTAAGGACTGAATCTGAGTCACCGTTGGGTAGTCTGATCATATAATTTCCCACTTGAAAGCGGGGAGCATGGCGAGGGAAGGCATTGATGGTAGTCACAGCTTTCCATATTTGATCCACTGTCCCCATAGGGGTGGACCAAACTTTGTGATGGGAAGAGGCAGAATCCAGCACTGATCTAAAGATTGCTTGGAGCATATCATTAGAGAACTCAAGTGTGGGAGCTTGTTCACGGAAGGTTGTGATTAAAGAAGCCAAGCTGGGGGCTTCATCCATAGAAGAAAGTAAATTGTAATAAATGGTCTGAACTTGACACAGGGGGTTTCAAAGTAGCCAATACTACTGTGACAACCGAGGTAGAATCTCCCATATGCGAAGTATAATGCAGAAGTCCTCACACCCATCAACGGTCATCCTCTTCTACTGCATACAAAAAGGGCGACCCCTTGTTGGGCATTGGATAGCGCAGCGGCATTATTAAGGGCAATAGCAGAACGAATTTGCACCTCAGCAAGGGCATAAAGAACTTTATTAACAATATCTCGTGAGGGAACACTCAAATTACCTTCTTGAACATTAGGTGAGGGAAGAGTAGTTATCCTAGGGGCGCTGCTGTCCCAAAAGAAGTTTCTCCAAGGTATTGTGAACACTACCCACAAAATCAGCAAATGACTAAACAAACAACAGAAAGCAAACTAAGGACTGCACGTTCATTTAGTAAAGGGTAACCACTGTGGCGCCCAGCTCAAAGAGAAGGGCGTAAATGACAGGAAATAATGGTTGGTCAATTATGTCAGGAAACTGAAAGAAGAAGTTTAGACTGGCCTGTCAGTCGAGATGTGTGAGCACCCAAAAAGCAAGCCAGAATGCCAGTGGCATTGCTGCTCATATGACATTGTATGGATCTGCAAATCGGGTAACAATGTCTCATTGATGTAGGACGAGGCTGAAAAGCAACCCAGTAATGAACCAAACAGAAACAACCCCAGACCTTGCGGGTCTTGCTGCAGGGGATTGTAAAACTGGGTTTACTACTTTGGGATTACTGGTGGAAAAGTTCATTACTAAAGTAGAGACAAGGGGTCAGATCCTTGCTTGAAAGTGAGAAATATGAGGCCACAGAATTCCAATATCTTGATAGTGGATAGCTTCAATAAAGTGGTTAAATTTCCGGAAGTTTCTTGCACGTTGGATCCAGTTAACTATGGTGGGAGTGATTGTAATCATCAAAACTGGTAAAGCCCATCTATTGTAGGGGCCAATGGGCCACCAAGTTAGTGCCATCGGGACTTTGTCAAGTAGAATTAAAGTAAAATAAAAAACTTGGGTACTAGCAGAAATTTTATTGGAAAGGAAAATAAAGAAAATTAAACAACAATTTCCTCAGTGCGATGCAACTGATTAAATAGTGCTTGATTTGGTAGTAGGTCCAATCAGGGATCAGGGCCCTCAAATTCGACCTTAACTCTTCAAATTTTTGGGGAGGGGGAAAATAATTTTAAATTAGAACTGACATCAACGGGTTCAGTGGCAGGCTGAGTCAAAATCAGTTTGTCTGCAAACGCCTGGACTAAGGCTCAAATGCCTTTCCATCAGTTAGCATGACAGTATCTGGCCCGATGGGCAATGGGAATTCCCCAGGGCTACCCCACATAGTGGCGGTCCCAATTGGTTGCTTATGGGTTCAGAATAACCAACCTGCCTGTGCCCAGTCCCAGGGGCATTCGTTCAGCCAAATGAGTTGTATAGGGTGCAAATCCCGATTCTTTAGATAAAGGTTTTGAATTATCTGTGATAGTCCCCAAAGGTACCATCTACTCATTGGGGGTCATCTCAACGATTTTGAGGGGTGATTGGTGTTGGCAATCATACTGCTAGCTGACTTGATACCGCCTGCAATTCTGGCCAAAAATCTGGTACTTATCTCTTCTCAACTATTAGTTTTCTGATTGTTGGGCTTTATTCCTGTTGGTTTTTGACCTTTTGTCTTTGATGCAATAATTTTATACAGATTTCCTTAATTTAGTGGACAAGTTCAGCAGAGGTGTGCGCAGGTACTGGGGGAGGAATCTTCAGAGGGAGTGCTGTTACCCAGCGCTCATCTACCAGGTGGGAGAGGTCATCCTGGGTGATGAGTGGTACAGTTGACCTCTTCAGACTTTTCTTATTTGGAAATGGGAAAATCGCCCAATCATGCAAAAGGGACGTTCACCTGGACTTACATAGATGGGTTTATCTCTTACTACAATGGAAGGAGGCCAAATTAATCAAAGAGTTCTTTAAGAAAACTGAGTGAGAAGCAGATTTAGAACACTTTCTCTTGATGCAGGAGGACATCGTGTGGATGATGGAGTTCTTACTATAATATCAAAACATAAAGTGCAAAAGCACCCAATGGAGAAAAATGATCCAAATATGATACTCACAAAATTCAGTCAGAAAAAAACACCAATAAACATGCTGGGATATTTCACTACAATTTTGAAAATGACACCCAAGCTTACACTTAATGTTAATTGGGTTGTTGGTCTGGAATCTCTTGCCAGCTGAGCGATGGAAAAATTTCAGAATATGCTAAAATTACCTGCATTTCTTGGGATAACGCTCCAGATATTGTCCGCCTTTTTTAAATTGGCAATGTTCAGATTTGGGGACTGACAAAAAGAATTAACCGTGATAATCTGCTTGCACACCAACTGCAAAATCTGGTTTTGCCACATCTTAATGGGAATAATAGGACCTACAATGAGACTAATAAAACATTAATGACTGAGTTTGGTATTCCTATGTGAATGGCAAACTGTAAACAGAAGTTTATGGGAATTCAGTTCATAAAGGACGAACATTGGCAGTTTTTGCTGACTGATTTTACCTGGAATCACAAATCCTGCCCAGTGCAAAAGTGTTGTCTGATTTTGAAGTGCGTATAGCAATGCAAGCTGTGCTTAATACCTATTGCAATTTACATCACACTATGGTGTTGGCTCTTGTAAACTAAACTATATCACAGATGATGGATCATCTCAAGATTTTAGGAGTAACGTTTGAAGCACCCTTTCAGCCTAAAAATCTCAAATCAAAACTCAGAATACTGTAAAATTGCTGAGTCTAACTATGAACAGCAGAAACTGGTTGTAACTGGAAATAATTTTAAAAGACAGAAATAAGTAGATAGAAACCAAATCCACAGCTAACAGCGTGGAAATCTTGATAATGTAGTCGCTCAATGTCAGGACAAAAAGCTTAGAGAACAAGTTAATATGATTAAATTTAAAAAAGAATAATTTGTTAAAACTTAGATAAACAGCCCTCAGTGTAGATAAGAAATTTTGCACTGCTATCAAGCTTTTTTCACCTGATATACTAAACAATACCCTTGATATTTCTGACCTTTTCATAGATGAAGACACACATGATCCACTCACCAGTTGTTAATATGGATATTAATGCATTTGCTCAAGAAAAGGGAAAGGGGTTCACCCCAAAATTGTGCAAGAAGATGCTCGGCCATATAACCATCAGTTAGCTGAAAAGATTAGTACACGAAAACATGCACAAACTTACTTAAGACAAAACCTGGTGAAGCAAACCTTTTTCTACCCATTAAAGCGATCAAGAAATTTTAACTGATTTATCTAAATTTTTATTTCTTACTTTAGATTCAGGAATAATGCCTCAATACATTTAATAAACATCTTGATACAATGCTCTAAATGTACATATACTGATATTATAGTCAATCAAGTAAGGTTATGGGAGATAATCAATAGGTGTGCACTCATTACAGTTTTGACCAAATTATTTAAGCAAATGAAAATTTTGCCATATCTAGAGCACCAACAAACGAATATGGAACCTCTGGGCCGCATACCACATTATCTTTAGAGAATACAGTGAACTACCACTTCAGTTTGGATTTCTGGTGGTATCAGCTCCCACCATAGTGATGGCAAATCAAAATTATGGCATACTGATTGGGATAAGTTATTGAGAAAGTATGGCGTTAAATTGATTTTGAGGAGAGTACACTGATGCTTTTGGGGCAAACTCTACCCTTATTATATCTGAAGAAAGGGGAACTATGCTTATGAAGAAGAATAACTTTTGTAAATTTTATTTACAACGACGGCATAGTTCCCATCCAATACCAGTTGGCTGGATGAATAAGGAGGAAAATGCTGAAGGAGATTCTTGAATTTGGGGGATACCATTAAGGACTACAACAATGAACATCATTCTGCTAGGAATGCAAAACGTAGTTAATACAGAATTAAAATTAGATCTCAGAACAATTATATGGTGAAGCCGTTGCCCATGGAATAAATAAATACTGGAGCCATGGGTAGCGCCAGGTGTTATAGTGCCAGGCCACAGCAAGATATGAGTGCTGCTGGCCAATCTGGGCAACAAACTGATGAAAGTAGAAAAAATTTAGTCAATGCATTTGTTCATTTAATCCTGATGGTGGAACTCAATGAATTCCATGACTTTAGAATGTTAACTGATATGGGATTACTTAAAGATGTTTCCAAAAGCATCATGTATTGATAATTATGAGAAACTGGCTAAATTATCAGAATGACAGCAGGAGGAAGTTTTATTTTTATTAGAAAATATTGGGTGATATTTGCCTAGAATGACCATGACCTCAGATGCACTAAAAATGTGATCCACAAGGTCGATACTGGGGAAATATGCTAATATGAATTTGACTCATCCACCAGAGTCAAGGTTGCTAAATTAGTAGTCAGTGGAGAAACTTATAAAAATTGGTTTAACATGGGCTCCTAATTTCATCTTTGAGTCCATGGGTGATTCCACCTATTGTAAAGAAAAAGGATGAAACAAATTATGTGATGATTGATTACCATCAGTTAATTATGATAATCAAAAAGTTCATATATGCTGTTGGATTTTTTCCCATATTCCCAGCTGACTAGATTACCAGGGGGTCGCTAGGGATAATTCCCTATAGCAAAGTGAATTGGATATCAGTTGACCCTAATTTTGGGTTAACAATGTTTGGGGGTTTTAGGTAATTCACTTGGATCAGATCCATCAGGGATCAATCCGGGTGAATGCTTAAGATCTCATTGGGCAGATTATACAACGAAATGGTGGCATCAGATAGTTGATTGATGCTTAACTATCAAACTTACCAATTAGGATTTGTTGGGGTTCATTACCAACCAATTGAAATTAAGAATTAAGTTGTGAGGTGAAAGATGCCACCTGCAACTAGCAAATCAATCAGTTGGTTCACAACCTGCCTTAATGGGTAACAAGTCCCATTACCTAAGCAGGTCGCTTGCCAAATATGGTTGGTTGGCTGGGATTGAGATGAAAACGTTAGGGACACATTTTCCAACTCTTTCTGTTTTAGGTCTCAAGGATGTCCAATGATGGAATCCTAGCCAGGATGAGCAACCATTGCTGATGAGATTACAATGGGTAATTCAACAGCGACGGATGCCATTTCATCAATGAGGTGCCAACTGAGGGTTGGGCGCTAAATTCCCACTATAAATTCCCCTAAGAATTCACTTAATAAAAAATCAGTAATTACCAGAATTCATTATTAGTTCTATTCTTCTTCAAGGAAATTATTGCTGTATGCTTTAATTGGAGACTCTTAGGATAAAGAGTAAGGATATGAGCGTGGATCCAGAGAAGAAAGCTGAGCTAAGATGGAAATTGCTGCCAACTGTGTGTCACCAAAGAGAAGCCATAAACAAGGAGCTGAGTGTGGATCAATTTAGGTGGTATAATGAAATGAATCCCTATTGAGGACATTTTAAGTATTTTGAGGAGGAATACTGGTCAAGCGTTGGACCCAATACTAGTGCTTTATTCAACTACAGATAATAGAATCCATACTATTATCAAACGAATATATACTATTATCAGACAACGTGAAGGATTGCACAACACCAAACCTGTGCAGTTTATCAATTTAGGGTTTATCATCCATAAATAATTAATGAAATACTAAAATTTTTAAAAATTGGTGCTCACTACGGGGTGTAGTTGATTAAGATACTAGGACATGATGTCACATAAGGACGGAATAAGAAAACTCTAGATGGAGTTAGCACCGTCAACTAGAACGCCTTAAATTCTTTGGATCATTGAAAATTTGTTGCCTTGGAGGAAAGTGTTACCAAGATTGAGGAAGGGATTAAAAATGTCATTGGTTTTAGCAATGAGTTACTTGAAGAAAGTAACGTCATAGAATAAAAAGGAAGAAGATTTAGTTTGAGAAGTCTTATTTATGAAAAATGGAGTGTGAAGTGGATTGTGTTCAATTATGGGCATTCCGCACAGATATAGAGTGAATGATTAAGCAAGTCAAGGAGTTGAAGCCTCACAAATGTGAATGTGAGCCATATGCATTGACAACGCCAAAGAAAGAACTCCACAGACTCCAATAAGAAAGATGACTATCCCAAGAAATATGCCGCCCGCTTTCACAGCGATTTTGGAGATGACTCCCTAAATTACTCCTCAAGTTAGCCTAGTAACCACCCCAAGATAGGTGGCAATAGAAACTTCGGAGGAATTTAAAATGACACCAAAATTACCTACTTTACATTGGGATAATACCCCTGAGTTTTTCTGATTATTTGATATGACAATGTTTGGATATGGTGATCATCAAAAGGCTTTTACTATGATTAATTGCCTGGATACCAATTGTCAGAACCTAGTGTTACCCCATCTAGAGGGGGACAGCTGGTCATACTAGAGGCCAAGGCGGCCATTAAGAAGGAAATTTGGAAGTCCTACGTGCATGTCAAAGCGCAAACAAAAATTCATGGTAATTCAATTCCATAAGGATGAATTCTTAGCAAGTTTTTCTGATAGTTTCTAGCCAAGAATCGCAGAGTTTGGTTGGAGCAAAAGTGCTGGATGATTTTGATGCCCAGATTGCACTATAAGAGGCCCTTCAGCCCTATTGCAATTTGCATTAAATGATGTCTTCCATTTTTGCAATGGAGAAAACCACTTCTCAGATGTTGGATCATTTGAAAATATTGGGAGCTGCCTTTAATGCCCCAAATTGAAGTTTCAAATCAAATCCAGTATTAAATTCAAATCCCATGAAGGGGACTGGGGGCGCTAAGGAGTTGAATAACTGAACCATGCTAAGAATAAGCCGAATTGTTTAAGTGGTTCAATAAGAAGGGAAAATTGTTACTAGTGTGGAGGAAAAGAACACTTCGCTGTACACTGCAAGAAGTCTGAAGAACAGATTAACGTGGTACAAGTGAAAGATTCTAAACCTGCACAGGAGTTGGTAGAAAGCCCACGTCCTAGATGGGTAACAGTCTAGAGCTGCGGAAAGCCCTGTTCCTCCCAATATTATGCACAATAAATTGACATTAGTGATTAGTTCATTGATGATGATGCGCAGGATCAGCTATATCAAGTAGTCAATTTAGATGTTAATGCAGTAACAAGATCTGGAGCAAAGGGGATCAACCCCAAAATAGTTAAGGAAGTTGCTCAGCCATAAATGCAACAACTGGCGGATAAATTTTGAGCTGCAGATAATCCAGAAGAACTGACCAAAGTCAAATCATAATAGGCCCAGAGATCCTTCAATAAAATTACACCAGTATTTATTAGATTCTCCAATTTTGAAATATCCAAATTTTGGTCAAAAATTTATAAAATACAAAATGATGCTTAGTTAACGGCGATTAGCACTGTACTGAGCTGTGTAGATGAACTTGGGGATGAACATCCAGTGGTGTATGTGAGTTGGAAACTCTCAGCCGCTGAAAGGAATTACACTGCGACAGAGCATGAATGCCTTGTGGTCAGTTATGTCTGTAAACAGTTTCAAGTTTAAATCCATGGAACGCTCTTCAAAATGGTTATGGACCACTCCTCATTGTGTTGGCTACACAATTTAAGAGAACCAGAAGGACAACTGGCCTGATGGCCATTAAAGCTACAGGCTTATGATTATGAGATAGTCCACTGAGCTGAAGCTTCTCATCAGAATATGGATGACTTATCACAGTTACCAATGGTCCAAGTGGTATACTAGCAATTGGATGGGCTATTCCAGAGAATGGTCAATGGAGAAATCAGGAACGAGCCCCAAGATATCCAAGATGCACTTTGAAAAGTGATGGAAAACACCAAGACCATGGATGGACAAGCTTTGGAGACAATCAATGGGAAGAGATTACTATTCCAAAAGCCATTGTAACAAGCGGCTATCGTTTAAGCCACTCATAAGGTTGTCTGGCACAAAGGCCTGAGGAAGACAACCAATCATATTCGCTAGTATTACTAATGGGAGTCCATCAACTACAATGTAGCGTACTACCTGGCTTGCTGTGTGGAGTGCCAGTTGCACAAGCTGCACAAGAACATGACTGGATATCAACTGGTCCACCCTGGATTTTCTTGGCATGTGGTGTCCATCAACGTGATGGGACCACTAACCATAAGTGCCAGGGTATCAAGTACATCATAATTGCGATCAACCATCTGATGAGATGGGTCAAGTCAAAGACCCTACCAAAAGTAGATTCTACCAGCACTGCGAAGCTTATCCTAGATCAAGCAGTATATTGACATGAATGCCCACAGGTCCTGTTGAGTGACAATGGAACGAATTTCACGTCTCATGTGATCCTGCAATTAAATGAAAATTATGGGGATCCATGGAGTCATATATGTACCCTACCAGCTGGGGATAGAAGGACTGGTAAAATGAGTCAATGAGACTGTCAGCGCTACAGTTCTTTTGACTGGCGCCGGGGTTCATGGTGGCTCAAAGCTGGAAAATCAGAAATGAGCACCGAAGAGGAATAGAAAAATCAAGGTTAGTTTACCAAATATTTTATTAAATTAAAATGCTTCAATATTTATAGGGTGCATGGGGACTCAATGTCTTCAGGATCTTTGGAGCCTCATCTGATCAGGATCTTTACAAACCTTCCAGAAAGGCCTCCTTGAGGGCGTCCTCAATGGATATCATCGCTCGCCTGACTGAGAATGTAGAAAACCCGCTCCACGTGACTCAGTACTAGGTAAGGTTGATCCAGAAAAAGTTTTGTCTTGGCTGGATTTCCTGACCAATTTGGTACGGCTGGATTTGGAAGATGGGAGTTTGAGATGATTTTTCTCTCAAATCCTGACAAGGCCCCCTTCAAGATCCTGTCGGAGGGGAAGTACAGCTGGAGGAACCAACCATGTACTCATTTACAACAGTCCCTAGATTGGTATCGGCAATGGAGTATTCAGACTTCACCTTGTGTATCACTTTGTAGGGCCCAGACCACAGTACATCGAGCTTGTTCTGTCGGCCTCCAGGTCATTGATGTAAAAGAGAATGAGGTCACCTAGTTAAAATTCTGGTAAAGAGGGTCATATGAGATTCAATTGGGATGTCTCTCTTCCAGTGGTGATAACAATGCTCTGAGTGGCTTAGGCTTGGAGCTGGACAATTTCATCAGCAAGGGCCCTCATATTTAAATTGGCGTTCTTGGGAGTGGAGGCTTCGAACAGGTGCTGGACGCTACTGGGTAGTCATGGGGCCCACCCATACAGGGTTTCGAATGGGGACATTTTGATAACATGGTGGTAGCTCACTCAGTATCCAATCAAAGGCACTGGGCAACTAATGGTTCCAGCGGCCAGGATCCAAGGCGGCCAACTTTTTCAGGATGGAGACAAGAGTTCTGTTAGCCCTTTCTACCGCACCATTAGTAGAAGGGTGGTAGGGAGCAGCGAAATTCTGGGTAGTTCCAAAAAACGAAGTTGGCTCCTGTACTACCTGGGAGGTGAAGTTCAAACCATTGTCTGAGAGCAAGGTCTGGGGCCTCCATGATGGGTGAAAATGGAGCGAACAAGGAACAAGGCGGTAGCCTTAGCTGTGGCTGCAGGAACTGAGATCGCCTCGACCCACTTAGTCAGATGGTCTATGGCAAGAATAATATACTTGTGACCATGTAGACCAGTGGGGAGGGGACCCACCACGTCGATACTGATGACATTGAAGGGCTTGGTTGGTACAACGACGGAGTGCTGATAGCGAGTGTTGGCCCAGTCTTGAGATTGGCAGGTCATGCAGGCTTCCAGAACCTCTTGGATGGTTTCAACCATTCGGTCCCAGTAGCAGCATGACTTCAGCCATTCATAGGTCTTCTTGACCACACCATGCCCAACAGTAGTGTGGCCTTCCAGGATGACGTCAGTGTGAGAGGAGGGTCAGATGTAGGGAAGCCACTTCTTGTTGACTCTCTTGTAGAGTAACCCATTCTTGACCTGGGTGTCTTGAGTCATCCAGCAGAGTTTGGCTTGGACCTGGGGGGATTCCAGCTCCCAACGTTCAGGCTGCCCTATTAAGTCATAGAGCCGATCCTCCTCCAGGGTCAGGACTGCTAATACTGGCATCCTGGAGAGTCCGTCAGCATTCTGGTGAATAGCACTGGCGCAATGGATGATGGTGAAGTCGTAGCTTTGTAGTCATAGGGCCCACCTGGCCAGCCATCCATCCAGGTCTTTCATTTGTTGCAGCCAGCGAAGGGAAGAATGGTCAGTAATCATAGTAAAATGGGTGCCATAGAGGTAGGGCCAAAAATGCTTGATGGCTAAAAGAACAGCTAGGCATTCCCTCTCGGTGACGCTGTAGTTTTGCTCAGCCTTGCTTAGGGTCTTGCTAAAATAAGCTATGGGATGGTCAACCTGGTTCTCATTTAGCTGAGCCAGGATAGCCCCCACAGCGATGTCACTGGCGTCTGTGAACAGCAAGAAGGGCTTATTAAAACGGGGAAGAACTAGAATGGATTTAGTACATAAAGCCATATGTAGAGCGTTGAAGGCCTGCTCCTGCTCAGGTCGCCATTCAAATGGAACGTTTTTTAGTAGGAGGTAGAACAACGGCTCAGCAAGGTCAGCAAACCAAGGGATGAACTGACGGTAATAGCCCACCATACCTAGGAAGTCTTGAATATCTCGTAGGCTTTGGGGGCGTGACATTTTTTCTATAGCATTTACCTTGTTGGGGATAGGTTGAATGTCACGTTTGGAGACCTTATGGCCTAGGAATTCTAGCTCAGGCTGGAAGAAGGAGCACTTCGAGAGCTTGAGTTTGATGGAGGCCTTCCAGAGATGCTTGAAAATTTCCTTAAGGTGGTCAACATGTCCGTTAAAAGTTCGCGAAAAAGATGGTGATGTCATCCAGGTAGACCAGGACACAGGAGAGCTTCAGGTCCCCAAGGATCCCATTCATGGCGCGCTGGAACATGGCTGAGGCGTTGCAGAGGCCTTGGGGCATCTGGGTAGGCTCAAACATCCCTTCGTTGGCAATTGAGCAACTTGGCTCAGTCTTCTGGAGCGAGCTCAACCTGCCAATACCTGCAAGCGAGGTCCATGGCTGAGAAGTACTGGGAACCTGCAAGCAGTCGGAGTGAGTCATCAATATGGGGCATAGGATAGCTGTCCTTCTTGGTGATGGAGTTGATTTGTCAATAATCCATCATCACCTGGTGCTTGCCATCCTTCTTTCAGACCAGCAACAGCGGGGAGGACCAAGGGCTACGCGAGGGAACCAATAGCCCCGCATCAAACAGCTGTTTGAGTTCTACCATGACCTGGGCCTCTTTGACCTTGCTCTTGAAGTAAGGCTGGGACTGAAATGGGGGGCGTCTTCAGTTTCTACATGGTGGAGGACTCCGTTCATTCTTCCAAAATTGTAAGTCAAAGTGGAGAATAGATCTGAGTATTCCTCCAGGAGCTCCTGAACCTCAAGTCACTGTTCATCAGAGAGTTCCTTTCCTATGTTAGCGTCAGCCAAGTAAACTGAGGATGGCGACTCAAAGCCAGGGTCCCTTAATTCCCCAAAGCTTCAGACGTCAGCAACAGCCCCCATTGGTAACAGGCAAATGTAAGCAGCGGGTTGGTTAGGATTTATAACTTTTAGTTTGTCAGTCAGGTTGGCTAACAACACTAATATTGATCCAGCATATGCTGGATCAAGGATTCCGGGGCAGTTCAGCACTTCCTTAGGAGATGAGTTATCCAGACCTCGGACCTCCCATAAATTCCCTGAGGGAATGTTGATGTGGACCCAGGTGTCAACAATGACCTGGGATTTTGGGGGCATGGTAGTGGCCTAGGGCAATTAAATCGGCATTCCCTCTGATCCATTCACAACAGGAGGGGGCAGCCAGACTCGAGAACCCCAGACGTGGTACTCAAGCTGATCAATTTGTCCTTCAGTCTCCAGTAGGCAGGCTCAGGCCTTGACATCTGCCCTAGAGTCATGGTCAGTTTCAAAAACCAGAGGGACTCGGTGTCCTATAAGGGAGAGAAAACCACCGTCATAGTGGATAACAGCCAAATATTCCTAGAGAAACTGGGTTCCAAGGAGTAGATCGTAGCCGGTGTTGTCCAAAGCAATGGCGGTTGTATCCAAGGCGAGCTTCCCAAACTGAATCAGTAGAGAGGAGTAGGCCCCTATGGATCAGGTGCACTGAGGGCAGCTGTGCCATATTCCATGTAGTGCGGCATTTCATCAGCTTGGAAGAGATAACTTTCACGGGGGAGCCACTATCAACTATGGCGTAAACTGGAATCTTGTGGACCTGGACGGCGACTCAGGTGACCAAACTTCCAAACTGAGGTGGCAACGTAAGGAACATAGGAGAATCATCAGAAGAAGAGTAAGCAGTATCAATGTCTTTATTGTCATTAGATACCACAGCTACTTCTTCGGGGTTAATGGCTTCTGGTTTGTGTGTAGGGGTTACTTGAGGCTAGACAAGGGTTTCAGCATGGAGCGCCTCGTTCTTCATGCTGATTGCCCTTTTCCCGCCTCCTCAGCTAGACGTTTCCAACAAGTTTTGGCGCTATGCCTAAAGCCATTGCAATAGGTGCACCGTGGATGGGGGTTTTTCTGGTTCTCAACTACATGGACCCTAGGGCAGTTAGAGGGGCCAGTGGCCGCAGCCTTAGAGTTCAGGATCGAAGCAGAGATCTCGTTGAGGGCCTCCTTGGTCTCTCTGATGCAAGTGAACCCATTCTTTTGCCCGATCATGTGCATCTGGACCTCAGGATAAGACCCCAGGGTGGAGATGACAGCAGTAATGGCGCCGTCCAGCGTGATACAGCTTGTCGTAACCAAAGGTTGAGCCTGCGCTTAGAACCAATTGGCAAACTCCATAGGGTTTTCTCCTTTGTTAAGTTGAATGCCCATGAATGTTTGCTTCTGGTTGGCCAAGGTTTGGTTACTGCCAAACTCTTGGATCAGGGCGGTGCAGACTTGTTCCCAGGTGTTACACTCCTTCAGATGGGGAGTCATAATCTTCCAGGCGGTTCTGTCTAGGCATGAGTGGATGTGCTTCACCTTTTGTCAGTCAGTGGCCTCCTCCATAGAACTCTCATAGGCATACAAGAAGGAGGCGATGCTCTCCCATCTGGGGGTGAACTTCTCCCTGAAGTTAGGCTTAAAGTTAGCGACAATAGGAGTAGAGAGGGTGTTAACGCCTGGGATAGGCGTCAGCTCTGATATCTCTGTTTCTGCATATTCTCGAGGAGCCCGTTGATCTAACTGCCTCCACAAGCCTTCTAAGTCTTCTTGGATGTATTCCCAATTTGACTGAGGGTGGAAGCGGATGCCTTGCTGGCAACCTGCTCCTTCAAGGACTGAATTTCAGCGTTCTGTAGTTGGAGCTGGTTTTTGATGGTGGCCAACTGGGTTTTGAACCCGCAACTTGTTGTCTCGAGCTGGGAGATGTAAGCATCGGTGAGCCTTGTGAAAGCGCTGAGGTTATCCATCTTGTCCAATAGTGCTTCAATGGAGACCCTGGGGTTGAATTGGACACTGTCTATTTAGAGCTTGCATCCCAAGGCAAACTTCTGGATCTGGTCCCGCAGGGCAGCCAGAGCAGTTATTATATCTTTTCGCCAGGGGTTGTCAGGTTTGCCCAAGGTCAGGGGGCTGGAAGGCCCTTGAGGTCCACATGAACCCTCAGGGCCTACTGGCCCCTGACGCCCTTCGGGACCTTTAGGCCCAGCAGCCGCGGGGGAGTAATTGTGAGAGGCCAGCTCTCAGTTCACTGTTGTAAGGATTGTAGCAGTTCCTTGACTTGTTGTAAGCGCTGGGCCCATATCACTTCAAACCATATAGCATTTTGGCGAAATTGCTCCTCGAGGTAGCCGGAGAGGCCACTATCTAACACCACCAATTGATTGCGGATATCATTGATTAGTCGCCAGTTATTGAGTATAGCTTTTCAATTGTCTTGAACAAAGGAGGAGGCAGCGTCATAGAACTCAATGATATACTAATGTAAATTTTGGGTGAGCCCTAGGAGCTGAGAGACCTCCTTATGGTGTAATCCTACTATCTGGAGGAGGTGATGAATTGCGGGGTGAAAAAAATTACAAATGTAGTGATCAGGCCCCAAGGTAAGCTCTCCAGCAGGTAATGCAGCCATTGAGTAGAGGTCCCACATTGTGGATGGCACGGCGGAGGTGTGGGAGCGGCTGGAGCGGACACCCTCAGCGTAAATGCTGAGGACTAGTTGTTAAATGACATTGTGGGTGTGTTCAAGCTGAAGCTGATATTGGCCCCTGTCTAGGGAGGGCAGCGAGAATTGGAAGGCGGCGCAGAACTCTAGCCTTTCTGGCTGCAATGGCAGCGTTGCATATCAGGTAGAACTAACCCATCGAGAAATGCTCTTTGATTGATCAGTTGTTGGGTCTTCAGGGTTGCTGTTGGTTTCCATTTGTTGTGATTGATGTTTTCACTGGGTCAGCTCGGAGCCCCTGTAGTGAGCACCACTTTGTCAGCGCTACAGTTCTTTTGACTGGCGCCAGGGTTTGTGGTGGCTCAAATCTGGAAAATTGGAAATGAGCACCAAAGAGGAAACAGAAAAATCAAGGTTAGTTTACCAAATATTTTATTAGTTCAAAATGCTTCAATATTTATAGGGTGCGTGGGGACTTGATGCCTTTGGGATCTTCGGAGCCTCATCCAATCAGATCTTTACTAACCTTCTGGAAAGTCCTCCTCAAGGGCGTCCTCAATGGATATCATCCCTCAATTGACTGAGAAGGTGGAAAGCCCGCTTTACGTGACTCATTACTAGGTAAGGTTGATCTAGAAAAAGTTTTGTCTTGGCTGGAATTGATGACTGATTTGGTATGGCTGGATATGGAAGAAGGGAATTTGAGACAATTTTTCTCTTCCAAATCCCAACAGAGACACTGGCTCCATGCTGTGGAAGCTGGTTATAAGAAAAACTTCTGCATGGGGAACATACCTTTTTTAGTACTAGATGGTCCTGGGGAACATACCTTAGTTTGGTGATCTTCACCTACAATAAAAGTCATCATACAGCGATGGAAGGAACGCCATTTGAGCTGCTATATGGAATGAAGGCTGAATTGTCACTGATTTTAAATTTGGTGGTGGAAACAACATTGGGGATGAGTTCCAAGCAGTAACTAAACCTATGACAAATATCATGATCAAAATGCAATCACAAGCATTTGAACAACTTTAAAGAAAAGGATATGAGCAAAAATGATTGTTGATAAGAACTGAGCGGCCATATCAGAATACCAAATAGGCGAAAGAGTTGCCTATTGTGTTATGCATGGTTTTGGGAGAAGAAAAAAGCTGGATATGTTGTGGTTGGGTCCATTCAAAATTAACACCAACTTGGCAATGGATGCCTACTCAGTCAAGAAACTCTTGGATGGAAGGATTGTAAATTAAGTCCATGATAAGTATTTAAAGCAGTGGATCAATGAAAAAATAATCATGAAATAGAGTTCCTAAAGGACCGCTGAGCCATTAAGTTAAGTTATGTCCTAATGATTTGGTTAAGTCCAAAAAAGGACCACTAAACCAAACTAGGTTAATTCTTAAGAAATAAAAACTCTAAACCATAGAAAACTGGAAGGTCTAATTATACCTAGGAACCAGTTTGTGGAAATAAATTAAAAAGATGGACTGCTGAGCTGAGAAATGGTCAAGTCCCATAGAAAAAAAGAGGAAAAAATTAAAGATTAATAAAGTATAGCAGAAAAAAAAATTAAATAAACGCATCAAAAAAGAAATATATTTTTATGAAATTATATTTTTTATAAGTTATCCTAAACTTGGGGATGATTCCACCTATGTTGCCTCTTGGGGGTGGGAGGATGGATTGCAGTAGGATTAAACAAACCATCAAAATCTATGTGATATTGGACGCTAACAAGGGCTGACCTACTTGAAACCAAGTTCTTTGCGTGAATGCTGATCCCTTCAAGAAAGTGAATAGGGGAAGAGAGATGGAAATGTTAAATATGCCAAATGCAATACCACAGATCAGGGAGGGAAGCAACAGAACAAGAAGAGGCAGTCGGTGAATAACCCCAAGTAATCCTGATATGGCACCAGAGCCAGAAGATTGGTTTTGAGCGCTTGCCAACGGGCTTCATCAAGAACATTGGACATATGGGCTGGCATTCAGCAGGGGATACTAAGTGGGTGTTGCCAAATAGTGCCCCCTATTAAAGCCATCAGTGGAAGATACCAATGGGATGCGCCAAAAATGATATAGTCATGCAGGGAGTGAATGGCATCCTGCAGAAAATGACTATGAGCTTCTTGGAAGCAAAGCAGAATGAGCAATGAAAGACAGAGGGCTGGAAGCTTTGTGGTCCAACTCTAAAGAACTTGGCTGGCAAAGCAAAGATCATAGGCTGCAACATCTCTCGATCTAGGATATTTTTGAGATTGGAGTGGTTCAGGGCTATGAACAAAGCTTCAGTTACTTGGGCCCACAGTTCTGTATAGGGGATTTCAATATGTTTGCTGAACCTGATGGCTAGTTCAGTCGACAAAACAGCTGGCTTGTAGTACTGGCTAAGACAGAAAAGGAACTCTGGAAGCAAGTATGATCTGGTAGGATATGATTGATTGAGAGTGACGGGCATTGCTTCAGGAGGATTGAGGATAATGGTAGGAGAATCTGAAAATGGAGCCAAATCTAGGAGAGTTTCAAAGTCTAACTCAGGAATCAATGATAGAGGAAGGATTGGTCATGAGTCATTCAAGACAATTGCTAAACTGGTTTTATCAGAGTTTGATACCGTTTCCATTAATTCCACAGAAGGACTGGACAAGGGTACTTGGCTAGGAGTATGAGTCCTGGGAGGACCATAGAATGGTTTCAACGTGCAGATTGATCATCAGCTGGAAAAGCATTGGTCTTTATCAGACATGCTATTAAGCAGTTTTTAGTACTGAGACTCCAAATTTGACATTTGAGCTGGATGAGAGGGGGATGTCTTATTTATATGATAGTCGACATTATGCACTCAGAAATCAATTAAGCTCTATTTTCGGAGAAATTAATCTCAAAATAGATGGGATAAGCTCTCCAGAGAAGAATTAAGAATGGTATGAGCCAAGAGGTTATTATGAGAAAATAACAAAGGCAGATATAAATGAGCATCAAAATTGCGCTGCAAATCAAACATAAATGGCAAGAACCTCCTGTTGAGGATGAGGAGAAATCAGGAAATTGAGGACACTGGACCAAGAATCCTGAATATGGCAGGGGCATATGCCCTGATAGGGGAAAACTGGATCCTGAGATTAATATCATCATGATTAAATTGATCAGCTCGGCATGACAGAAGGTCATGGGAACCATGCTCTGAGTAGGCAGTAGCGAGGAGGAAGAGGAGAGAGCCACAAGCTGAAGGTTGTCTCAATCTGCATTGAGTACTAATCACTGTACTCCACTTGAACTAAAGAGGTATTCCACCAAGTGTCCAAAGCAGTATTCTCTTTTCATGATACTTTTCTTGCTGGAAATCAGCAGGAGGGGAGAGAGAGAGAGAGAGAGAGAGGGGGCATGTTGGGATTTTTGCCCATATTCCCACCTTACTAGATTACCAGGGGTCGCTAAGGGATAATTCCCTATAGCAAAGTGAATTGGATATCAGTTGACCCTAATTTTGGGTTAACAATGTTTGGGGGTTTTAGGTAATTCGCCTAGGTCAGATCCATCAGGGTTAATCCGGGTGAATGCTTAAGATCTCTTGGGAAGAGTTGCCAACGAAATATGGGCTTCTGATAGATGATTGATGACTAATATCAGGTGTACCAAATGGGATTGGTTGGGGTTCATCACCAACCAATTGGGAAATTAAGGATCAATTTGTGAGGTGAGTGATTCCACCTGCAACTAGCAAATCAATCAGTTGGTTCACAACCTGTCTTAATGGGTAACAAGTCCCATTACCTAAGCAGGTCGCTTGCCAAATATGGTTGGTTGGCTGGGATTGAGATTAAAACGTTAGGGACACATTTTCCAACTCTTTCTGTTTTAAATCTCAAGGATGTCCAATGACGGAATCCTAGCCAGGATGAGCAACCATTGCTGATGAGATTACAATGGGTAATTTAACAGCAACGGATGCCATTCCATTAATGAGGTGCCAACTGAGGGTTGGGCGCTAAATTCCCACTATAAATTCCCCTAAGAATTCACTTAGTAAAAAATCAGTAATTACCAGAATTCATTATTAGTTCTATTCTTCTTCAAGGAAATTATTGCTGTGCTTTAATTGGAGACTCTTAGGATAAAGAGTAAGGATCTAAGCGTGGATCCAGAGAAGAGAAGCTGAGATAAGATTGAAATTGCTGCCAACTGTGTGTCACCAGAGAGAAGCCATAAACAAGGAGCTGAGTGTTGATCAAGTTAGGCGGTATAAGTGAATGAATTTCTATTGAGGACATATTAAGTATTTTGGGGAGGAATACTGGTCAAGCGTTGGACCCAATACTAGTGCTTTATTCAACTACAGATAATAGTCTTCATACTTTTATCAAATGAATATATATCATTATCAGACAACGTGAAGGATTTCACAACATCAAACTCGTGCAGCTATAATTTAGGGGATATCAGTCGGAAACAATTAAGAAACCTTTAAATTTTAACAACTGCTATTGATGATTGAAGATGCGCTTGATCACATAAGTGAAGCCAAGTACTTTTTGGCGATTGATTTGATTTCTGGCTAATGGAAGATAGATTTGCCAAACTAAGAATAAGAGAAATGTGCAATAATCACTGCACAAGGACTACACACCTGCTGACAAGAATGTCAGGGATTTTGCAACTCACCAGAAATTTTCCAGAGGTCAATGGTTTCTATCCTGGTCTTTCTAAAGTTGTCCTGCGCTTTGGTGCGCTTGGACAATATCAACATTTTTCAGCAAGACTTTCACCATTTACCTGGAGCACAT